>JACAVU010000002.1:40905681-41233701 GCA_014183005.1 Castanea mollissima
ACAACTACCAAAATACACGTTGCATTGTACCTCCATCATTATCAAATATCTCTGAATTGTATACAACAGCACTTAGATCTCCTATATCACTTATTTCCATTATTGCTTAGAAAATGGGAACTACATTGTAAGTCTTCACTTTGCAGAGATACAGTTTATAAATGAGAAGACATATATCAGTCTCGGGAAGCGTATATTTGATATCTACATTTAGGTAATTGGTCACAATGATGAAAATATATATCCTTGATGTTACAGTTTAAGGTTTAATCAGTCCACTTTGTTGCAGGAAAAATTAGTGTGGAAGGATTTCAGTATTGAAGATGATGCTGGTATTGCTCTGAAGCCAATAATAAAACGTGCATCGAACATTAGTGTGGCAAACAATGTCTTAGAGATCAGATTCTATTGGGCTGGTAAAAGAACAATGAGAATTCCTGGTAGAGGAGTTTATGGTCCCCTTATATCAGCTGTTTCTGTGGTTTCTGGTGAGTTATTTATGTGAATATCTCTTTTTTGTCATTTTAAAGATGCTGTGTATCTGAGGGCCCCTCTAAGGTCACGACTACTTGATGAGTCCTCAAATCAAGTCCAATGATTTCCAACAGAAATGAATCTTTTGGTGGAAAAACTAATTGCAATGCAGTTATTGCTCTGACAGTCCTGTGAAATCGAGATAATTATCTCCGGTTAAAAAGTGTTATAGGATATGTTACTTTTGAGATTAGTACAGTGCAACACTGTGATTCCTTTTTTATTTTTTATTTTATAATTGTTCTATGTGAGTCCCTTGCTTTCAACTGCAGAAATAGCTGATAATTAATAAGTAGCCCATTGGTTGATTTCAGTTTGATATGCTATGCTTTACTTGGAAATGACTGTCTAGGGGTTAGTGGTTTGATATGCCACGTACTGTAGTATATCTCTTCTCTAACTCAGTTAGAGTGAACCATTTAGTTCGAATTTTGTGATAAATCAAGAATTTTATAGATGGTCTCAGGTGGGAGGTTTGGTTTGGATTTTGAGATGACTGCTTCAGTTAAAAAAACCACCCCATGTGCTTTTTCTGCCTATTTCTTTTCTCTGCCTAATTAACAAAAATATATATTTCTTTTTGTTGATTTTTGTGTCTACCTTATTCAATAAACATATGGGTGGCCAAGTTTTTGAGTCTTGTTCACTTTCAATCAATTGCTTGTAAGGATGATTTTTGAATGTGCAGATTCCAAATTTTGTTCATATGGTGGAACCAAGCGAAATGTTTATATCATTGCTGGGGTTGCAGTTGGAGCTTTATTCCTTTTACTCTTTATAGTGGGAATCCTTTGTTGGAAAAGCTGTTTGTGGCTAAAGAAGGGGATAAAAGAGTAAGCTGTTTGGAAAGGCTGATTCTCAAATTAATTTAATTGCCTCTACCTAGTCAACTTTGACAGTAATTATGCAAAAAGAGTAGGCTGTCTTGACTCTTGAACTTCTGCAATTGTGTGTTACAGATATTCAGTTGCTAGGGAATTCTCTGATTCTCAAATTAATTTAATTGCCTCTACCAAGTCAACTTTGACAGAAATCATGCAAAAAGGATAGGCTGTCTTGACTCTTGAACTTTTGTGATTGTGTGTTACAGATATTCAATTGCTAGGGAATTGTGTGCAAATAGGCATGGCCTAATTTTGATACATATTATTATAAGTTTGCTAAATAGCAGCAGCAGGACTATACTTGGCTTCTAGAATAGTTTCAGTATGTATGTAGTGAAATATCTAAAATATTTTTCTCAAGGTATAGTTTTGTGTTGTTTACTATGATAGAGGTTGTTAGAATTATGTTCAAGTGATTAAATTTACAATTTCTTAAAAGTTCAAGCTTTTGGGACAATTTATAATTTTTCATAGTATTAAAGCAGGAAGTCGAGTTCAATTCCCACTCTTTCTCCCATTTAAAATGTTAAAAATCTCATGTGTTGGACCACACTTATTGAGGGGCATTTTGGGTTTATATGAGAGGGATTGTTAGAATTATGGTTAAGTGATTAAATTTACCATTTCCAAATAAATGAAGCTTTTGGAACAATCGATAATTTACCAGAAATATGAGTTAACTAGAAGAAGAAAAAAAATCTTCAAAATTTTGTTGTGTTAAATTGTTAGGTTGGATTTTTCTTTTACTGAATTAAATTCTCAAGTTTTGATTCAAGTAATTATAAGTTTCTGCGCAGTTACACTTAAAATTTACAATTCTAATATACCCAAGCATTTAATTTTCATATGAGCATATCATCTTTCCTTAATAATTCAAGAAAGTAAATACAAAGAAAACTGACAATTCCTTATCATACTGCTTTGTATGTGCCTCCTTGAACAGATATTAAAGAACTAAATTGCAGACAGGAACTTTTACCTTAAATCAAATAAACTGTGCCACTAATGATTTCCATTCTGCCAACAAAATTGGAGAAGACGTTTTTGGTCCTGTCTACAAGGTATTACTCTTACATGGCTGATCCCATTTGAGTATGGATTTTCCTGCTTATTTGAGATAAGGTTGGGTGCAGGGTCAATTACCTGACGATGCTGTCATAGCAGTTAGCAGCTCTCACCTAAATCAAAGCAAGGAGATCGTGAATTTTTAAATGAAATAGGCATGGTTTCTCATTTGCAACACCCAAATCTGGTGAAGCTTTATCGATGTTGTATTGAAGGGGAGCAATTATTGTTGGTCTATGAGTACATGGAAAATAATAACCTAGCCCATGCATTATTTGGTGAGCATTATGTAATCTTGCTTAGCACTGAGCTATTATGAAAAATAATAAGAGATGAAATTTTGTTTATGATTTGAATATAATTATATGAAGCAAAAATTTAAGTCAGGTGAGCTTGTCTGGCTTCCAGACCATTCTTGGATTCATTTCTTGATTTTCTGGTTGGTCAGCTCTATTGGATTCGAATTTGAGTTTTCTGGTTATTGGTTTCTTCTTATATTTATGCCTTAGCTTTTCTCCATCAAGAATCAAGACTCAATACTGTTCACAGAGACATCAAAGCTACTAATGTGTTGCTGGATGGAGACTTTAACCCTAAAATATCTAACTTTGGATTGGCTAAACTTGAATAAGAGGAGAAGACCCACATTAGCACCAGGGTAGCTGGAACTATGTCAGTTCCCGTCTTATTAATGAACTTCTAGTTATATATGTTATAATTTCAATAATTACATTTGAGGTTAGCAAAATTTTCCAACTTTTAGAGTTGAATTACAAGACATTGAGGGGATGCTTGGTAGAGTAGTTTGAGATGGAATTTTTGTAGTTTTTTGAAATACGTGTGGGTGAAAATGTATGTGAAAATGTATGTGGAAATGTGTGTAATGTTGTTTAAAATGTGAAAATGTGAGTTTGGGATTACTCACCAAACAGACTTTGAGATTTTGATTTGCAGTGGTTATTTGGCACCAGAATATGTATTATAGGGTTATCTGACCTACAAAGTCGATGCTTATAGTTTTGGAGTTGTGGCCTTGGGAAGTTCTCAGGGGAATGAGCATCAATAATTATATGCCAAGTGACATTTGTGTTTTGCCTTTTAGATCTGGTACTTTCTAACTTCATATTCCTGTTTGATTCATTACACATCGTTAATGCTTCAATTATTACTTGCTAATTCTGTAGCTACTAGCAACATTTGCATGATAGTAATAGGATAATTTATATATGGGGAACTTGATGAAGCTAATTGATGAGAGCTTCGGGTCTGAAGTCAACATAAAAGAAGCTGAAATTTTGGTTAAAGTGGCTCTTCTGTGCACAAATGCATCCCCATCATGAAGGCCTATCATGTATCATGTCTGAAGTCGTAAGTATGCTTGAAGGGAGAATGACTGTTCCAGACATGATTCCTGAACCAAGTTCCTATAGTGATGATCTAAGGTTTAAGGCTATGAGAGACCTTCATCGACAAAGGGAAAATCAGAATTTATTTGAGTAGAAACCAAACCCAAAATTCAACAGAAGTTCATACATTCTCCTCTCCGACCATATATATCTATCCAAGATTATTTTGAAATCAATCCAGAATCTATTCCTGTTTAGAGTGATGAGCATTGCGGTCAGTTCCTCATTGAGCATATATATTGTTTATTCTTTAAGTCTGTCCCTGACTCCCTGTAGCTATTACTGAAGCTTCAACTATACACATGGATGTGATTTGGTATGATAAATCATCCGGGAAAAGATTAAAGTGGGGATGCATGCACTAATATAATGTAACGATGATTTCTGTATAAATATTTTCTTAGGTTAGAGAGGGAATACGTGGGGATTATTTTTCATTTTTTCTTGTGTTCTATGTGTGTGTGTGTGTGTGTGTATATATATATATATATATATTTTTTTTTTTTTCTTTACCCTTTTAAGCAACTTCTTATATCAAATCAGTAGAATCTGAATATATATTACTTGGAAAATTCTCAAGAAATTTTGAGTTTGTGGGTATGGTATTGTCTCAATTAAGAGAACTTTCGCAATATAAATTATTCAAACACAAGTAGCTAAAATAAAAACTAATTGGAGTGTAAATGAACAACCAACTTGCATTAATTCAAGTGTTAGATACGAGCAATTCTGAACTTGAAGTCTTAGAAATCAAACTAATTCTAAATTAATGCTAAAAGTTTATTAAAAATTAACTATAAGGGAATCAATAATATATATATATATATATATATAATATATATATATATATATATATATAAAGTGTAAGTTTTGTTAAAATTTTCTAATGTGCACACACTTTTAAAAGCCCGCATTTATTTTTTTGTTATTTTAATTTTTTTAATTTGATATTTAGAGTTACCAATAATGCTAAATTATGCAACTTAAAACTAACTAAAACTTGCTTCCTTGTTGAATAGATAAACCTAACACTAAACAAATTCATATTAATTTAGGTCTGATCGGTCTTCTATAAACAAATTCTAATCATGTTCATCATGTCTCTTCTTAAGTTGGCTCATAGACTTTTGAAAGTTCACATTTTTCTATATCATTGTTTTGATATAAAATTTTTAATTTGCTAGCTAGAGTATAAAATAACTATTTGTGATCTAACTATTATGAAAACTAATTAAATATGATCCTGGTAAAATAGATCCATATTGATATTGACAATTCAAATGAATACGTGGAAACCGGCCCTAGCATCAAATGAACATATTAATCCACCTAATATGCAATCTCAAATATTTGGACACCTGTACATTTGAGTGTAGAAGACGTGTGATATACAAATGTTTCTACGAAGGATAAAATGCACAGTGGAGTTCAGCAACATAATTCATACAATGTTTTGGTACACCTACAAGAAACATGATATAAATAAACACATAGACAATTTTTTTTGGAAAAAAAAAAAAAAAAAAAACTTAATATATATTTTATTTCACCAATAGTTTAGAATCAGTGTCCAATTGATTATGTTGGATATAAGCAACTGCATTAGCAGTTGCAAAATCTTGTATAATACAAAAAATGCATCATTTTGCACATTTCAACAAAAATAAAAAATAAAAAAAATACACGTATCAGTCAGTGTAAAAGTGTGCAAATATGCACTATTGTTATAGTAACTATGCATATATGCACGGTTACTGTAACTCTGCCATTTAATATTTTAGTATTTTGTTTCTTTTCCTCTCTGTACCTCTGACTCTGACCTCACTCTCTCTTTCTCATTTCATCAAATCAACTCTCTCAAGCTCACAGCTCTCTCTTTCTCTCATCTCATAAATCTTTCTTTCTCTAGCTTCCATCAATCGTTGATCGTTGTTTGATCAGGTTTCTTCCTCTCTCTCTTCCTCTAGCTTCCATTTAGGTTGAATGGGGTTGCTTAGTGCTCAGGCCGGAGGCATCGATCTTGTTGCTCAGGGTGTTGATCTCGTTGTTTGATCAGTGGGTTTCTCGTTGATCGTTGATCGCTAGGTTGATTGTTGTTTGTTTTAATCCATTTTTTATTCTTTGTTTGATTAGTGGGTTTTGGGATTTCATATGGCTGGATTGATGATGGTGGTTGCTTGATGATGGTGGCTATATAGGTCGTGTTGGGTTTGTGAGAGAGATGATAGTGTTAAAAAAACGAATATATTATTAAATAAATGTGTAGAATAGATAAACTAATGTGGGTGTTTTGTAAAAGTGGGTGTATAAAATAGAAAGAATAGGTTTTTTCTTGCAAAATTTCCTTATATTTTGGTTTATTTAGATGAACCTATCTAGGTCTTATCTCTTACTCATTATATCATTTGTATTAATCTTCTTATTGTTGTTTTTGCATCATGTGATTAATTCAACATTGGTTGAATCACTCTATAGTCTATACATGTTATAAATTGTTTGTTAATCTCACATCATTAATATACTCACTTTTGGATTGAGATTCGATACAATAGCAATCTTGGTTTTCAGACGTTTAATGAATTGTTAAAAGAAGAAATTTAAGGTTTTAAAGGTCGAATCAAGGTTGAACTAAGATCGAACCGTAATGATATCATAAATAACTTAATAATTATTCAAATATAAATAATTTTAATTTAAAATTAATATAAATATAAAAATTGACTAAAATAGTCTAATTAAATGTATTTTTCATATAATGGTATGTTTGGATATTGCTTATTTTTCTGAAAATTGAAAAAAAAAATTTAATTAGTGTTTATAAATGAAAATACTATTATTTACATAGTTCATGTCTCATGAATAGTACAAAGGCAGTTTGTTAAAAAAAATAATAATAATAAGAAAAAGAAAAAGAGGCGAAAAAAAAAAAAAAAAAAAAAAAAAAACAAAAAAGAGGCGAAACGCTCACTTCAAAACCCAATCCAAACGCCAGTCCCTAAATTACTTAACATGTTAGTGTCTGAACAAAATGTCACAATCACATTGACAAAAACAAAACAATAAATGCACTTAGATATTTTCAACAATAATTAAAGTATAATAATAATAATTATTATTATTATAATAATATAAAATGCGATCAAAGCATGTGGCTGGGTGACTCTTCAGGTCATATGTAGGTATTAGCACATTGTACACGGCATATTTAGTAGTTATGTGTTTAAATATTTATTTTTAATTTTTAAATAATATTATATATATTTTTATATATTTTTACATTCGCATGTATATGGCTGGGTGACTCTTCAAGTCATATGTAGGTATTAGCACATTGTACACCGCATATTTAGTAGTTATGTGTTTAAATATTTGTTTTTAATTTTTAAATAATATTATATATATTTTTATATATTTTTGCATTCGCATGTATATTTAAAAATATAAATAATGTTACTAAAATAACGTTATTAAACAATTCCTTCACTTTTAAATTTTTACTCTCCCTTAAAAAAAGGATAAAATCCACAAAATTACTAACTAGCAATATGTATTACACGCACACACTTTTTTATTATACAAAAAATGTATAAAAAATCCATAAATTTACTAACAAGTATAATGTACCACATCCATACTATCTCATTATGATTTATTTGATGGAATTATTATACACTACCTACATCAAATGGATAAACATCTACGGATATAATAATAAGTAATATGCATCACTTTGATACTAGCTCCACAAGGAAATAAACATATTATTATAATTCATGCGATGAAACCATGACTCTATGTGTCAATATGTATTGAATTTGCATATATCACTTAAAAAATAAAATAAATAAATAAAATATATGATTGTTAGGTGGTTTATAAATCATTGAAATTCACATTTATCTTTTATATATATATATATATATATATATATATATATATTTGATAAGCCATATATCTTATAGTTTTGCCAACTAATTAAGCCACAATCGATGGATTATTTTTTTATATTTTATTTTTTGCTTTGCAATAAATATAATCATTGTTCATTTGTGGGGAAATCCTAATTGAAATTCTCATTTTGTAAAGGCTATCCATCTGTTGTGGGTGGGGGTGCCCTTAAACCCAAGAGTAAGGGGTACGCTAAAGACTCTACAGTGGACAAACCTTGACTAATCACATCTACTTCAGCCAATTACAATATACTTTTAACTAGTTTAATGCCCAAACTCAAATACAAGCTTATGTTACTAAGCGTGACAAATATAATCAATGAATAAAAGAGAAACATTATACAGAAAAGGGAAGAAATAAGGAGGCTTCCTCCCTCACCAGTCAACACACACAAAAAGGAGAGGACCCAGCAGAGAAAGCAAAGCTAAAGCAAGAATTTTGAGGTATCCATTTATCTCCAAGATGTCTTGACTTGTGGACTTTTATATAACCTCAATTAATATCTCTCTCTTTCCCACACGTCTGTGATCTCCTTTCCACAACACGGTTACGACTTTTCTCGCTACACATAAGAAAACAAATGAAAAATAGAATTCTGGTTTTCTCTGCAATTAATGAACACAGAGTTTCTCTGCCATGTCGTTGGTGATTTCGCCAAGACTTTACGTAGATTTAGAGGCTTGTTTAAATACTGAAAAATAATATTTTTGATATGTACTTCTAGTTGAAAATGGGCATTTGTCCCATTTTACCTAAAAAGTGTAGCAAAATATTTATATTTTAAAACTATTTAGTAATATGTCTCTATTTTAAAATTTAATTTTTAGAAAATTAAATTTAAAAAAAATATATAATTTGATGAAAATTGAGTAATGTGAAAATTTTTATATGGAACTTGAGTTCGTGTATGTATTTTTTTTAAAGTAAGGTGAGAAATTGAGTTTTTTTTTTTTTTTTTTATTGAAACTCTATATTTAGAAAATTGAGTTTAAAATATAGGTATTTTGCAAGATAATTTCATAACAGAGATATTTTGCTAGAAATTTTTGGCGAAGAAAGTTTTGGTGAAAATGGCAAAGGTCCATTTTGGCTTTTTTTCTATAACACTCAAACGGAGCAACAATACACTACCAAACAAGCCCTAATTGTAAGCATGATAAGAGAGGGTGAATCAGCATGGATGATTGAAAAATAATTCAAACATTCATATAACTGTAATCCACATGGAGGTTTGTCGGCAACGTACACATATTCATGATTTATTTATCTTGCCAATTTTCTCTTTGTTTTATTTATTGAATTTTTTTTCGTTCAATTCAATTATTATTACTTATAAAGTTGTAAGTGCAAATAAGAAGATTCATCCTTAGAAATTAGTGGGTTTCAGTTCAGGGTGTGGCGCTACAGTCTGACTCCAAAATATATATATATATATATATATATATATATATATATATATATATTATTTTTTTGTTAATTTAATATTTTAATTTATTTTTAAAAATATTTATGCACAACTTAATTTATTTAAATACCACTTATTTTACTAAAAATTAAAAATTAAAAAAATAAAAAAGTTACTGTCCACATGACACTGTTGCCAAACTGTGATGTCAGAGGCCTAAAATCACTTGGCACTCTCCTATGCGCTCACTTAAATTAATTAATTAACCCAAATGTAGGGTAATTTTTATATTTTATCCGAACTTAAGGTACGGAGAGAATTAATGCTCAACGTCTTCTACACGTTAATTTCATAATTTCAGCCCATCAAGAAAAAAATTTCACAATTTCAGCTGGCATGCAAACAATTTCAGCTGGCATGCAAAAGTAGTACATGAGTGATTTGAAAGCTATGTCTTTGTCGTCAATGGAGATAAACAACAAAGTTAGTTAATTGAAAGAGAATGACAAGACTTATAAATAGTATAAAAAAACATAATAAGACTTATAAATAGTAATAAAATAAGTTAAATAATAGGATAAGTTGGCAAAAGTGTTATTGAAATGCAATTGCCTCTCAACTTAATTTACAAAACCAAGTCCCTATTCATTAATCTCTTTCTGTCGAAAGAAAAGCTGCACCTTCATCCTCTTCATACAATACAAACCTCAAGGAACACCAATTAAGTCTTTGAAGTAGAAGATGCCAAGGCAAGCTCAAAATTCAAGAATCAGTTTGACACTCATTAAGCTCCTTCTTCTTCTTCTATGCATCGAAGTCAAAGTACAAGCGGGGTATCTTGCTGATGATGAAGGTAAGAAGACTCTTCTTCTTTCATTTTCTCGTTTCAATAGCAGTAAATTGGGGCTATATATAATGTATTAATATTGACGAAAAGGTATGTCTATATAATGCACTGATGGTCTCAAATTAATGCAAGTTATGGGAGCATGATCATTTTTTTTATTAGATAATTTCAACCTTATGTTTCTAATAATAGCTCTTTATCATCATATCAAAATACCAATCAATTTTTGGTGTGGGGAGATTTTTTATTTCACTACTATCTATAACATTATCTCTCTAATTAGCCATTCTTTTAATTATTATAATAAATTTAACATTTTGGAGTCTTAATAAAATATATTGAGCAACAATTGAAAACTAAAGTAAAGATACATGAATAATTTGATACAATGCATAAGTTATTTGCATATTTTCTTAGTTAATAAGATTTTTAATATATACTAGCATCTGAGCACACGCGTGAGACTCTTTTATTTTTTGGGTAAAAATTAATAATTTTGTATTTATTATAATTTGAGATTTCTACTTTTCTAATAAATAAAAAAAAAAAAAAACTGAGGGTGTGATGAATACATGGGGTGAGTTTTGTAGATTGGAGGAGTTTTAAAACTAACAAAAAAGTGGTCTTATTTTGTCTATTTTGGAGAGAGTTAGTGAGTAGATATAGGAATTTAAATCAACGTAAAAGTAAGAGTTTATTAGAAAGAGGAAGACATTTTAACTTAGAAGTAGGAATTTATTATTTTTTTTAATTTACTATTTTAACTTCATTTTTAAGTTTTAGGTAAGGGTATTTTTACAGTAAAAAAAATAATAATAACTAACTTTTTTTTTTGCCAATTTACTATTTTAACCCCTTTTCTAATTTGTTGGTTAATTAATTTAGCGGTATTTTTGACAGGAAAAAAAAAAACAACAACTAACTTTCCGAATCCTCTTGATATATACAGATATTTATTTATTTATTTTGTTTTCTAATTAAAAAAAGATTTTTATTTTTATTTTGGAAGGGAACACTGACTACACGTATGAGAAATATGGCCACAAGATTCCATTAATTTCATGTCCATGAATTAACTTATTACTTGTAAAAAAAAATAAGATTAAAAAAATGGCCAAATAATAGAGAACCTTTTTTCTTCAGTTAAAAATGGTTTGAATTTTTTTCTTTTTGAATGGCTAATTAGGGAGATAATGTTATCCCTAAGGACCTACAATTAAGTTGTAACACTCTTAGTAGGTTCTAGTTATCCCAATTGGTAAATTATTTGATGGTTAAATAAATGATTTGAGATTCAATCTTCACATACACTAGCAACTGATTGACGTTTTGGTTTAATAATACATATTTTCCTCGTATATGGATATGAGCTAAGTTTCTATACTCCACAATCCCATCTATAATAGGATATTCAGAGGTAAAAGGAATTTATAAGAACATCAGTATTGGTGGTGGCAAAATTTTAGCAATTTGGCATCACAAAAAACCACTTTATCTATTTCACTACCTCACTTTACAAAAGCATCCAACATCAGTAGTTTTATTTTAGCATTCAACACAATAAAAAAATATAAATAACAAAATAAAATATTATACAAGGCAATAAAAAAATATATCCACTACAACAGTCATTTAATAATTTGAGTTACAGTGGAGGACCTAATAAATCAAAAATTTTTTTTTTTTGGTTGTTTAACATTGCACACACAAAGATGGCTTGGCATTATAGCTCAACATAAATTTTTTTTTGGCTTTTTCTCCACTAATGCAACCAAAAATCTTGGCTTTAACTCCGCTGATGTAGTTAGGAATGGCAACGGGTCGGGTTCAGGCCGGGTTTTTGCATACCCGGACCCGACCCGCGGGCCAAAACCCTGAACCCGGACCCAGCCCGATTATTAATCGGGTTTTTTTTTTTCCGGGGCCCATACCCGCCCCGTTGGGCCCCATTTATCTTATTAGGCCCAAATCTAGCCCAACAAAAAACTTTTTTTTTTTTGAAGCCCATTAAAATTTTTCCCTAGATTCAAGCCTATTCAAGCCATTTAACATGACCCAAATGCCAAAATTTGGCATTTAGGCCACATTATAGGGCAACCAAATCAAAATTATAAGTTAATCATAAATCAATAAATCACAACTAAGATTTTAAATCAACAAATCACTTAAAAAGCTACAAACTAAATCCCACAAGTCTAATAAATTACAAAATGTCTTATCCTCCATAACCGGGTTTTTATCCGGGGCGGGTTTCGAGACAGGTTTCGGATTTTTTTTTATAAAACCCGGACCTGACCCGAACCAGCTTCGGGTTTTTTTAAAAAAAACCCATACCCGACCCTATTCTTTATCGGGCCGGGTAAAATCCGGCCCATTAGGGTCGGGCCGGGTCGGGTATCCGCGGGCTGGATCTAAATTGCCATCCCTAGATGTAGTGCTATTTAGTTATATTTGGTTGCTAAATTTAACAATTTAGCAGTTTGCCTCCATCGATACTAATGCCCTAAAGCACAATTGAAGAAGTGCGGCTGCAGGGGACAGACCCAAGGTGGCCCGGGACCCCCTGGCCCAAAGAATTAAAAGAAAAAAAAAATTTGGGCCCCCTTGGCCCAAAGAAGAAAAAAATTATGGTTACATTTTTTTTATTTCTAAAATTACCTATCTCTTCCAAAAACTTAGACCTCCTCTTTTTTAATCAACTTATCCCAACTAGTAACTATTCAACTCAAAAATTTAATAAAAACAAAACTTTAAAATGAAAATTAAAAATCATAATTAGCTGAGTATTAGAGGACAAGCATTAGGTATTCTAAATGATCAAATATTTAATATTTACAACATTAAATATCAAAAATACTACTGTATGAGACATTTGAAATACTATATTAGAGTAGTAAAAGTAAGTTTTGATATGTAAATATATATATTTGCAACAATTGATGATGCTCTTAATAAACAATATTATTGTGCATTTTTTGTCGTTGTTGCCTTGGTAGATGATTGCATCTTAATGTATTAAGAAAAAAATGATTTTGTATATTTTTCTTGGTTGATAGTTTGTTAATACTATATGAATTCCTATTTGGTTTTATTTATTTATTTTTATACTTTGACCCCTAGCTTGAAACCCTAGATCCACCCCTCCCTGAATGCAGCTAGTTTAATTTCACCCATTCTTTGGTTCTAAATTATTAGACTCATTGCAATCTTCTAAAAGATGAACAATTGATTCCATGTCTCCATTACACTTGGGTAAATAAGATAACTTCTCTCCTTTTTATTTTATTTTTATAATTAATTTATTTAATGTGAAGATTAAAATTACATTTTGAGAAGGATAAAAATTGTACAAATTTAAGTTAAAGCATGCTAAATAAATTTGAATTCTAGAAATGTATGCTTTATAGTTGATATTATATTTTCATGTGTATCCAGAAAAGGAAAAAAACAAAAAAATAAGTTGTTTGTCATATTCGTTAATATTGTATTTTATTAGTTCTTTTGGGGACATTTGAGAATGTGTCCTATTCTCAAATTTCATCCACAACATTATTATTGATCTACATGGGTTTCAAGATGTTTTATGGACAGAAAATAGAATATATATTCACATGTACACTACACCCAACTTAACATAAAGTATTAAAATTTAGAAATTAAATTTTTTTTTTTTTGAGAGAGTTCAACTCATGACGTTCATTTTTTATGATGTCTTTTTATTATTAGACCAAGATTCCAATTAGTTTTTAGTGTAGGCGATAATTGAACTCTAGATCTCTTGTTCAATTATCAATAACTTTACCAATTAAGCTTCATACATATGTGATATATTCACTTGGCTTATTGTAGTGCAAAAAAAAAAAAAAGAAAAAAAAGAAAGAAAAGTAAGATAAGAAAAAAACTCCCTAATAGACATTTATCACACTCCAATCTCCAACCATAATGCCAAAGATATTTTTTCTAATGATTTGTACTATATAATCTTAATTAGATAGACAGTAAATTTTCATTTATTTTAAAAAGTATAAGTTGATGGTCTCACTCATAGTTAGTATTATAAGAGGCAATATATATATATATATTCATATAGTTGAAGATTTTAAATGGAAATGATAAAAAAAATAGATTTACATGTGAATTACAAACTTTAACAATTAAAAGAACTATCTATGTTAAGTTATTTATTTTATTTATTTATTTTATTTATTTTTTTGTGAAACATTTATATTCTTACTTAGTAGCTTGTTTATATAATCTCAATATAATTTGATAAGATATAATCAAATATCTAGTAATTAAGTATTTAGTTAAGAGTATTGTAGTTCAACTAGGTAGCATCTCTTAGTATTTAGTGAGTGTTTGGATTGAGCGTTTCCGCGTTTGCGTTTAGTCCAAACGCGTTTTGCTCTTCTTCTTTTTCTTTTTTTTTTTTTTTCCCCAGCCGCACTTGTTGACTGTCCTGCGTTTCTCCTTTTTTTTTTTTTTCTTTTTTTTTTCTGCAGCAGCACGCTTTTCAGGGACAAACGGCTACTGTTCATGAACAATAGCCGTATATATCTGACTTTTCAGCTGCTTTCTGCAGTGAACAGTGCATTCGTGTATTGTTCACGGACCCACAAATTTTATTTTCAGTTATTTTTTTATTAAAAATGGGTCCCACAATACTATTTATATATTTAAAAATTATTTTGCTACAGTGTTTTCAGTTTTCAATTTTCAGCAATAAATTCTATCCAAACAGACCCTTAATATATATATATTTAGAGTTTAAATCCTCATTCTCCAACCATCGAGTTATCAAAATAATAATAATATTTCTAAAATGTACTTATGTGTAATATATGATAGAATATGTGTATTTTAGTATTTTACTAACTTTTTTCAACCTTTTGATTCCACTGAAAGTTATACGAAGAAAAAGACAAGCGTAAAATTATAGCATTTTCAAAGTGTTGGTCTTATTGGATTTTTAAATTTGCATTGAGACTTACATTTTGGGAGCAGAGCATGCAAAATTGAGTAATGGATCTTAGAAAAATGAAATTTTGAATGGTTGGAAGCAACTTACAATCTTACGATATGCGAGAACAAAATACTATTGGTGGCTTTGCCTATTTATTCTATTATGACGGGCTTGTGGGGTGTTTATTTAGAGAAATGACACGTTCACAATATTTTTATAACAAATTTTAAATGGTAAGATGTTATAAATTCTAATTTGAATTCACCACATAAATTATTATTTTTGTCTACTAATAACAATTTATCATTTAAAATTTGTTGTAAAATTGTTGTGAAAATATTTTGGACATAACATTTTTAATTTATTTATAACTTTATAACCTCTAATTTGTCTTAACAATTATTTTCAAGGAAATTTTTCTTTTGATATTTAATACTAAAAATAAAAATAAATAAAGAAGAGTCAGGTTTGATACTTTAGTAACGAAAAATTTCGAAATTTGATCGTGAGAAACTATTCTCTATCCCTAATTTGTGTTTGTTTCTAACGAGAAACGAAAGAAGTGTCGTTAATGTAAATGGTTTAGATAACTGGACTGGCTGTACCGATTGGCCCAATTAAAAAGCCCAATGTAGAATACATAACATACCGAGTCCAAAGCGGTGGAATATATATATATATTTTTTTAAAAAAATTGTGGCCCTTGAGCTGTATAAGGACGGCGGTGATCGGCTGCGAACGACAGCACCGTGAGCCCCTTCAATTACAATTGCACTCTTTCTGTTTGATTAAAATTTTAGAGATTCTACACCGCTTGATGACACTTAGTTTATGCAGTTAGAGCCATCGGTGAAATTGGTAATCAGTTGGGAAAGAGAGACTGGAATTTCAAAGTGGACCCGTGCACTAGTAATGACCAAAGCTGGTGGACAACTCACGTCAATTCAAATCAGCCGTTCTACTACAACAATACTCTCATCTGCGATTGCAACCTCACTAACGATGGCGTATGCCACGTTGTTCAAATGTACGTACTACTACCCTTTTTTTTTTTTTTTGGGCTAAATTAAAAAAAAAAAAACCTTAATAGGAACTATTTTTAGATAATTTTTAACTTTATTTACAAAACTTTTAACAAAATATTTTCAGTTTTAGTTAAATAAGATGTATCAGAACGGACTTTAACCTTACTCTTATTGATTGATTTATTTGTTTATTTGAAATCCAAACTAAGGAAATAGTGTGCAGCGCATTTACACTTGACGTAGTGCTATAGGCACTGGTTTTTATTGGGTCAATTGTTGACATTACTTTTATACTTTTCTAAAAATAAAAATTCTTGATCAAAGTTCAGCTTTTTAATCCTTAAAGCAATAGGGGACAAGAAAGATGAACAAATGGGGTCAAGGCTTGATGATTATTATGTACTTGAGTGGCATATTACTCGTCGTGGTGGTTGGCTTTGATACCGATTAATACAAACTTATGGATATAATTTTTTTTTTAAAATCGGTTTACAAGAGAAGGGTGCTTATGAACTTATATACACATGGTTAAAACTTACGCTTAAACCACGTAAAACACTATGATCATAACGCTCCTACATTGTTGTAACTTCAAAACGATGTATTCAGCAAAAAAAAAAAAACTTCAAAAAAGATGTGGTTGTGTGTGCATATATATATAACCTCATGCCAAGATATGGGTTCTGGTTATAGTATGCCTTGGCATTGTGAAGGTGCTCAAGCTAGAGAGATAGACATTTGTAGTATTCTAATCTATGCATTTTCACCTTGCTCCAAGTTCGTATTTCAAATGTGAATCAAATGTTTCACATTTGGTTGGATTCTGATTTACTATTGAGCTAGCAAACTTTTTCTTTAGGCATAAATACGTGAAGTTGACTCGTGTTCTAGTGGATTTAAGTTTGAAGGTTGGTGTTGCAGGTCTGAAAATTCAGATTGTATTTAATTTTTCTCCTGTAAAAATCCTTGTCATACAGATTTCTTAGAGTGCAGGGTCTCGCTGGTATACTTCCACCAGCTCTTGCAAAACTACCCCACCTGAAGATTATGTAAGGAAAGTAACTATTATTTGTTTTATTTCATACCTGAAAATCGGATTAAGTTTCTTTGAACAATTTCCTCTTGATTGTAGTGATCTCAATGCTAACTACCTCAGTGGTAATATACCACAAGAATGGGCTTCTATGCGTTGGAATATCTGTAAGTGACTTCTGAGTTCAAGTCCAAGTTTGCCAATAAGTGCTCATTCTTACTGATTTAAATGAATTCACTGCAGGTCCATCTCCACGAACAACTTATCAGGACCAATTCCAACCTACTTGGGAAAAATTACCTCTCTTAAAATATTGTATGCTCTTTTAGTATCTTTCTTTCTCCCAATCATTTAGACAGTAAAATTATATCATTTTTTTCATTTGCTCTAGCTATAATATTTAAGATTATATTCAGGAGCATAGAGAGCAATCAGTTTTCTGGAATTGTTCCCCTTGAGCTTGGAAATTTGGTTAACTTGGAGTACCTGTTAGTGTTTCTTTCTTTTCTTTTATTTAATTTTTCAAATCACATTTGATTGGTCATCTCTAAATTCTCACTGATTTTCTTAATCACTTAACAATTGAAATGGTCTGAAGTTTCCTTTTGGTGATTGCAGCGTTCTTAGTGCTAACAATCTCACAGGAGAGTTGCCAGTCACTCTCACTAATCTAAACAAATTAACAGAATTGTAAGTTGGTGGTATTGATTCCATAGGTGTTCTAATAGTAATTTTGTTGTTTTCATTGAAAGCTAATCTTTGGTGTTTGTATTTTGTTCAATCTTGTTTCCATTTTGGCCATGTGCAGTAGAATTAGTAGTAACAACTTCACTGGAAGGATACCTGACATTTTTCGAACTTGGAAACAACTTCAGAAATTGTACGGGCTTTTCTTCTATATTGTTTTCTAAATCTCTTTTTTAAGTAAAGGTTTCAGGTGTGATCTCAATTTGTTTGAGCTGTTTTGTTAACAGAGAGATCCAAGCTAGTGGTCTTGAGGGGCCCATTCCTCCTAGCATTTCTGCCTTGAGTAATTTAAATGAGCTGTGAGTTCTGCCTTCTAAGTTAACAGTTCTTGAGTTGCTTAACCTTTAAGATACATTCATGTGATTTTAAATTTATAATATTTATATCTGAAGAGCCTGACAGTTATTGATGATGCAACTCTATTCAGACGAATTAGTGATTTATTTGGGGAAGGTTCAAAATTTCCGTCCTTGCACGGCATGACAAACATGAGCAGATTGTACGTCATTATTTTGTTGTAGACGGTGTAAATTAGAATAATACACTGTTCAGATCAGTTTTCCTTACATGAATTCTGTATAAATTTCAGGTTGTTGAGGAGCTGTAATATCTATGGATCAATCCCTCCTAATATTTCAGATTTGAAACAACTTCAGATTTTGTACTTCTCCTGTCCTTTATCTTTTTCCCTTTTTATTTTTCATCTTTTATTGAAAAATGTGTGAAGTGCATAGTGCAGATCCCTATAATTGGATAGAACCCTTATTAGAGCATGATATTAAGTTGAGTTGAAAAAAAATGAAAGATTAGGGTGAAGAGAAAACAAAGAGGAAGAATATATATATATATATTATAGAGAGAGAGAGAGAGAGAGAGAGTGGAAAGGATTAGGGTTTAATCAATCAATCCATAGAATTAATCAGGGGCTGATAATCAAACTCTGTGGTCATGAAGTTTGGTGACTGTGCCTGTGCCTGTCAGTGTTGATGTCATCAAACGGATGCTTAAGTCAGAACACCTCTATCATTTGATGATGATCTATAAATGAAGTGCGCTTTTACCCATTGCATCAGCTACGATAAGATACCTATGAATGATGCCCACTTTGGTCACTTGTCTGTTTGTGTGGCATTTTCTTCACTAGAAAAAGAAAAGTAATGAAAAAAAATTCTAATTAAAGTTGTTACAAGATGCATCTACAATGTTTAATGAACATTTTTGGAATACTCTAATTGGTTGTTAAAATACTTTATCTTTTTTCAAAATTATTTTTATTCATGCTTTTTTTACTTGTGCACATTTGGTGTTCAGCAGAACAGTTATTTGGTAAACCTTCTTCTCTGCTATGATGACATCTACATTGTTACCTTCTTGCAGAGATCTCAGCTTCAACAGATTGGAGGGAAATGTTCCAGATTTAGCTGGTCTAGCAAAGTTGCAGCTTGTGTAAGCTTCACAACCAAACCCTTAATTAGGTTCAATTATAGAGTAAATTCAAACTAACAATTAATAAGGAGCTAAAATATTAACAGATTACAGATGCGTAACACAGCTTTACTTTTGGCCAATGTCCATGGGTTAATGTGCAAGGTCACTACAAATTATTAGCATTTATCTCTATCACAATCCCTAATCACCAAATAAACCTAAAACTAGAATCCTCTCCATCCGCTATATCCTTTTATGTAAACCTAAAAGGACCCTTATATAACCAGGACGTTACAACAGAAAGTAGAATATTATGTAATAGTTAGCTCTGGCTGCTTCCTGCTATAGTAGTGAATAGCTTGACTTTTTGGTAGTCTAGGCTGTTAAGCCTATTTTGTTCAAATTGTACAATTCTTCCTGCTATAAATTCTTATTTTGATTCATCCAATATAAATATATATATATATATATATATATATATATATATGTATATATCTATTTATACTTTAGGTGCTTAACTAATGATATTGTCTTGTTTGCTAAATAGGTTTTTGACAAGCAACTTGCTCACTGGGAATATTCCAGAGTGGATCAAGAATAGTACTAGGTATGGGTTTCCCTCTTTAATTCTTCATGAATTTTTCATAGTGTGGAGAACAAAGTTTTTAAAATTGTTTTAACATGATGTTATATACATTACTCTGGAAGCTGATTTTGAGCTGGCCAGAGAAGCACGGAGGAAGGAGCTTGAATTGACGCTGGATTAAATTTGACAAACCAGTTGTTGATTTAGGAATAATGCAATATGAAAGATAGCTTAGAATGCTGATTCAGACTGCATGTTTGGTGCATTCAATCATACCACTAGCGAAGAAAGACTTGAACGATGGCATTGAATGACAGTAAATTAATTAAATTCTAAAAAGGCCATGTTTTCAATGTTGTTGTTTCCCGAACGTTGAAATGATTTCTTTTAACAATTCTTTGTCCATAATAAATTGTTTCTAGTATAAAAAATTGATCAAAATGCTCTTAAAAATTACCTTTGTACTTGCTCAAATTTACATTGAGCTATAATAATTATGTTTTGCTTACAGCAAAATAGATATTTCTTACAATAATTTTTCAGAGAGTTCTGCTCCTGCATCACTTTGCCGAGATGATCTGTAAGTATCTGCCTTCTTGAGGGTTATACACTTGCTATCTTTCTAACCTTTCCAGCTTTCCAAAACTAAGTGTTTTTTTTTTTTTTTTTTTCTAATGCATCAGAAATTTGTTCAAAAGCTCTTCTGGTAGAGACAACTTGTAAGCTTCAAACTTATGAAATTTTAAGGAGAAAGTTTTATTTTATTTTTTTCCTTTATCACTTTGATTTTGGATTACTGACACAATTTATCTACTGCACAAATTAAGAGAACTTCTTGAGTGCTTGGATGAATCTCCATGTTCACAAGGTAATTATATATATATATATATATATATATATATATATATTCAAATCAAATTATGAGGTATATTCTCCAGTTATCTTGTTGGGGCCTCCTCTTTTGGTAATTTATTTCTAAAATGAAAAAAGAAAAGAAAAAAGAACTTGGTTAGATAATTCATCTTGCACAAGACAGCTACAACAATGAATTCACAAGATGATGGAAATTTTATTTTTGTTCTATTGTGTTTGCCTGTATTTGATTGTCATTAATGTGGTGCTGCTTCTATGTAGATTTGTATTCATTGCATATAAATTGTGGTGGGAACGAAACCACCGTTGGACGCATAAAATATGAAGGGATGATGAAGACCCAGCTGGTCCGGCGAAATATTTTCATGTGAAAACTAATTGGGGATTCAGTAACACTGGTCATTTTTGGGACATTGACATTACCCCAAATGATTATTTAGCAAATAACGTATCCATACTTACAATGGAAAATTCCCAACTATACACAAGTGCACGACTATCTCCTCTTTCAATCACATATTATGCCCGCTGCCTAGCAAATGGAAATTATTTAGTGAAACTTCACTTTGCAGAGATAGTATTCAAAAGCACTATATCTTCTTACAGTCTTGGGAGGCGGATATTTGATGTGTATATCCAGGTAATCTGTCACATTTATTTTTCTCTATAGGTTATAGTTAGAGGATTTGATTGATAATTTGCTGCAGGAAAAACTGGCATTGAGAGATTTTAATATTGAAAATGAAGCACAAGGGCTTGATAAAGCAGTCATTAAGAATTTTACAGCTGTTGTTACAAATAAAGTTCTGATGATTCGATTTCATTGGGCTGGGAAAGGGACAACAGCTGCCCCAAAGAGAGGGATCTATGGTCCACTTGTGTCAGCTATCTCTGTGGAATCTGGTAAATGTATCAGGGTTTGATAATCTTATTGTTGTCCAGCTTCTTTCATGCTTGGATTTGATTGACATACAATGTAATCATAGCAATTTGGTGGAAGCAGAGCCACATAATTATCTACAATTAAAATTTGAAAAGAAAGACTAAAAACAAGCTTATAGTGCATTTAGACGGAAGAAATCCAAACATTTTATCATCTTCTTTTTACCACCATTCCCCACTAGTTTGTCTTTGAGCCACATATTGCAATCTTGCCTTTTATTTTCTGTATTGTGCTACATATATTTCAGAATGCAGAATTTTAATCACTGTTCTTAGCTATGTTTCTTTTTCTGTAGATCATAGTCCCCCTGTTGATGGCAAGATTGTGGTTGGAGTTGTAGTTTCGGTGCTACTCCTCATTTTTATAATTTTAGGCATTCTTTGGTGGAAGGGCTGCATGGGAGGGAGGATATCAAGGGAAAAAGGTAATCAATTGTGAAATCTTGATCTATAAATTATAAAGGACATTATTCATTTTCTCCAACTATGGTGGGAAGTTAGAACAATGTGAAGAAAAATTTTCCAAGGGCTCATATATTGTTGCAGTTCAATATTTAATTTAATTTTTCTATCTACTTCCATAGAGGAATCAGTATTCCAAAGTACACCATGCAAAGCAACTGAATGACTGTTGGATTATGAGCATATGACTTATCTTGGGATGATGCATGATGATTGGAGTGATTTAGTTCTAATAATGGTGATAATTGAGCTTATGTACCCATGCAAAAAACTCATATCGTTGCTATTTTGTAAAATCTGCATAAAATGGATGACTTGTGCTAACTATAGTTGAGTGAATGTCTAATTATCTGCAAAATATCTTGGCTATTTATTTATTTTTTCACTCCTAATAAACTTTTTGTGCAAAAGTATGAAAAGAAATAAAAGACAAGATGTTGTGACAACTTGGGTTTGAGTTCCATTTCATATATTTGAACACCCTCTCTCTCTCTCTTAAAGCTTCTGTGTGATCAACTGCATACTGCCTTCTAAAGGCGTTTGCTTGTCTTCTCATTCTTTTAGATGATACCTAACTACTCAAGAGGCATGCATCTATTTGGTTAAAAATTTGTCTTGTTATACTGTAAGATGCAGCCTGACATCTACCCTGATGCCTTTGACAGAGTTTAGAGGATTAGACTTGCAAACTGGTTTTTTTACATATAAACAAATAAAAGCTGCCACTAATAACTTCAATGCCGCAAATAAGATCGGGGAAGGTGGTTTTGGATCAGTTTACAAGGTATCTAACAGCTATTTATCTATTATAGAATGTGTGTGCGTGTGTGTGTTTCATCTTTTGCCTTGTATTCTTCTCCTGATCCTTGAGATTTGTAGACATATATTATGAAATACATACCTGAAAATATATATTTCTCAATTCCTAATGCAGGGTATACTATTAGATGGTACTACAATTGCAGTTAAGCAACTTTCTTCAAAATCAAAGCAGGAAGTCGTGAATTTGTGACTGAAATAGGCATGGTATCTGGTTTACAACATCCGAATCTTGTTAGATTGTTTGGATGTTGTATTGAAAGAGAACAATTATTGTTGGTGTATGAGTATATGGAAAACAATAGCCTTGCATGCGCCTTGTTTGGTAAGCTAATGTTTTATACCTACAATGCATTTTATGTTCATAATAGAAGAATGAGGAGAAAATGCTTTTGATGAATTATATTGATTGGGTTCTGAACATCAGTTTTAGGTCTTGCAGACCGATTAAAATTGGACTGGCCTACAAGGCAGAAAATATGTGCTGGCATAGCAAGAGGTCTGGCTTTCTTACATGAGGAATCAACATTGAAAATTGTTCATAGAGACATCAAATCTACGAATATATTACTTGATGGTGATCTTAACCCTAAGATCTCAGACTTTGGTTTGGCCAAGCTTTATGAAGAGGAGAATACCCACATCAGCACTAGAATTGCTGGAACCATGTGAGCTACCTTCCTTTCTTTTGTTCTCTATTTACTATCTTTTGAGTTTTTTTCCTATTCTTTTTTGTTTCATCACCTTTGTAGATCTTGATTATGAGTTCATGTGAATGAATATTGATCTTTTGGTCTCTAGTGCTGTGTTGCTGCACAGAATATGGTAGTGATTATTTCAAAGAAGTCTTTGCACATAGACAAGTTTGTAAAGTAATATGAGATAAGTATATACATTTGACACTTTAATTTGTATGTGTTTGGTATCTACATGTGATACATAACCATGCTCATAGAAACTCTTTGCAACATGGTTTCACATTGATCAGATAGGGTTCTTGCTTTTTTATCTATAAGACAAAGTGATACCCTTTTATTTATAGTGTTGAATATTTTTTTTACAACATTTTTTTTTTTTTTTTTTTACATGGTGGCCCAGTTACATCATTCCTTGGGTAAGCTCAAATCTTAACAAAGTACATTTTTTTTGGGAATCTTCCCAATTATCAAAGAACAACTTGTATCAACATAATAAATGACTGGGAAAAGTCTTGATTTTTTTAAATTTAAAAATAAGACTATTTATTAGATACTCTTTTCTGGAAATCATTTTCCAAAATGGGGAGTAAGGCCCCCTATCAACCATCACTCTCAAACCTCACAAAAGTGGGAACCTTGTGTACCAGATACAACCTTTCTATTGCATACTCAGATATGAGATCTTTGCTTTTTGCTCAATTGCATGGCTCCTAGTCCATGTAACTCAAGCTCTTTGATCTAATTTACCAAGTTTAGAAAATAAAATTTTTCTATTTTAATTTACTTGTTATTGTTGCTTTTATTGTCTTGCCACAATTTGTAGTGCAATGAAGTTAAACTCAATTATGGTGGCTTTGTTAATTGCATGATTGCATGCATAACCATAAATTGGATATATTGGTGCTTGGAAACTTGATAGATATTGCACTTGTTGATTTAGAAGTTCATAGGATCATATTAGCGAATCAATTATCAAAGGTTAACTTAACATATGTTTTGCAGAGGCTATATGGCACCAGAATATGCATTATGGGGGTTTTTAACCTATAAAGCAGATGTTTACAGTTTTGGAGTTGTTGCATTGGAAATTATTTCTGGGAAGAACAACATGAAATATAGACCTGATGAGAACTGTGCATGTCTTCTAGATTGGGTACGTTACATCCTTCTCATTCTCATGTTCTTTTGAAACTTGTGGCTAAAGCATATTATAGAACCTAGGTAAAGTTTTCTTTTTTTGGAACTTCTCCATTTGACTAGGTCAACCTACTTTATGTCACCTTAGGCTAACCTCATGAAAACATATTTCAGTTGAAAATTGCTTGACTGTGGGAGGCAAGAGTTTGGCCAAATAAGTAGTATATATTTGCTTGCATGTTCAATGTTCAAGTTGGATAACTAGTATGTCATTGAAATTGAAGTGATATGCGGATGATATCTTAATGTCTTGGTAAAATGATTTTCACTTCTGGAAAAGAATTGCATTTGGTAAATATACGAGAAGGATGAAACTACAGAAAATGTTGTTAACGAATTGCTTTATCAATATTTCAAAAAAAATTTTAAAGATATTCTGTTAGTATTTTTTTTTTCATCATTTAAATTGGTAGCCTACTCAAGGGAATTAAAAATTTTTTTTTCTTCTTTTTGGTTCTCATTCACTTCCAAAACTCTTATTTTTTTCACTTCAGGCCCTGGTTTTACAACAAAAAGGGAATTTGATGGAGTTAGTGGATCCAGAATTGGGGTCTGAGTTCAGTAAAGAAGAGGCTATTATAATGATTAAAGTAGCTTTATTATGCATTAATCCATCACCAACACTTAGGCCCACCATGACTGCCGTAGTGAGCATGCTTGAAGGCCGAACAGTTGTTCAAGAATTGACCATGGAAGCAAGTATTTATGCTAATGATGTGAGGTTTGAATCCTTTAGAGGCCAATGTCAGACCCTACGAGCAAGCTCAGGAGATAGTCAGAGCCTCCTTCAGTCATCAAATGCAACATGGATTGGCTCTTCTTCTACATCTGCCCATGATCTCTATTCGATTAATCTCAACTCTCAGTAATATAAGGAGAATGCTACTTATCTCCAACTGTGGTTAATGATAAAATTTAAGAGAATGAACAGTGTGATTTTAATTCATCATGACAACTTTGCATAGGATTAGGTTGATTGTGAGATATGGCTATGCCAAGGGTGCACTCGGTTATTGTGAGTTCATGTGGAAAAAAAAAAAAACTCTAGAGCTTCTAAAAAGTCTCCCTATTTTGTTATTTCCTTCCCTTTAATGAGTTACTAGATTTATATTTCAAATATCTCCTAATTTTTTGTATGTAAAGAGATGGATAGTGTCTGGGTCATATTGTTCAGATACGTGATATCTTTCATAGTTTCATTTCCTTGGATCATAAGGATGAGAATAGCCAGTTAGGCCTTGGGAAATTGTTGATCTGCCTGCTTGGAATTAAAACCAAATAAAAGACTGAAAATGTGTACGTTTTTAGAGCCCTTAAACACAAGCAGATTAACCTACTTATTTAGCCAAGTGATTAACTTAGGTAAATTATGCAGATCTAGGTTAACACATATAAATCATATTATTGTAGAGTGCGAAAAATAAAAAACACAACAATATGATGACTCAGGAAAACTAAACCGGTAAAAAACCTGGAAAGGATTTAACCTAACTATCTTCAAGGTAAAACTGAATCCACTATGAAAGAATTGAAGTTTACACAATAGCGACTTAGACCACTAACATCCTATTGCTACCTCAAGTAGGAAACTTACTACCACGACCACGTGACACCTCTGACTCCACAGACTACTTTTTTGGATTCCTAGCAAGCACAAGTACTCCTGCTTGTATATCTTTAAGCTCTTGAATTTGCAACTGGATTGATCACCAAGCTCTTGATATCAATCTAGATCTTGATAACCCTAAGTGTATGTGAAAGCAAACACCTTTAGATCTTACAAAAGATTCACACACACAGCATAAAAAGCATCCATAAAACGTGGCTAGGGTTTTTCCTTTTATATCTAGGGCAAAACACAAAACCCTATACGCAAAATGAGCTTGGACTGAGTTGGAAAAATCTGCAGAAAAACAATCTGCCCGAGCTTCAATTGGTTGAGTCTAATTCTTGATCGATCGAGCTAGGCAGATTTACACAGTAAGTCCTGCAGCAACTCGATTCCGACTTTACATAAAAGACACATACTTTGAGCATGTTTAAATAAGACTAAACCGTTTTGATCATGGTTTGCCAACATTACAGATTAGAGTTCTAATACATTTAAACCTAAAGTCTTAGAACCCAACAAACTCTCCCTTTGGCAATCCGTGACAAAACACAAACATAACAAAGTGCTTAAAGTTTACATAAAAACACTCCATTATAAAGACAAAGCCCAACACAACAAATTCAACCTAACTACTATCCATTAGTTGCAAGTGTAGACAGCAGCATGACTGAATCAACTTTTATATTCCTATAACACTTAACAAGCACATAAACGCATGTGTGGAAAATACAAGTATAACTTCTTGATTTCACATAACATACAATAAAGATATATATCATAAATAACCTCATAAATATAAATCAATAAACAATGTGAAACATAAAACATATATAAACAAAGTATCTCCCACTATCATGGATAACCTATACACAATACATCATGAGCAAAAAAAAATAAAAAACAAAACAAAACAAAAAGAAGCACCTAGATACAATCTAGAAACACAAAGCTCCAAAACATCAAAATCTCCCTCTAACATCAAAAACTCCTCTCTACAACATATGTACTCTCCCTTTTTGTGACGAATTGCCAAAGGGCACTCACTTATCATCAAAAGGAGGGGGCGGTCTATTACTCTCCAAATCCGCTCGCAAAGCACGAAGCTCATCAAACATGTCCATCAAAAGCTGACCATGAGTTGCCTGAACGGTCATGACAGTCTCCAACATACAATGAATGTCTGAATCATCTGAAGTAGAAGGTGGAGGAACATTAGAAGGAGTAGCAACAACAGGATTGACAGACGCCTCAACAAAAGTATGACCTGTAGAGGAAGGAGGAGGAGGTGTGACACCAGAAGACTCAACTTTAAGACGTTTAGAGCTTACTCTCACTGAGTAGCCATCTGCCTAAGAAAGGTGGTATTTATAGGAGCGATAATATGAACAGGCCTAGACGCGGGAAATGATTCTAAACCAAGATGTAAAAGAATCCGGTGAATAAAAAGGGGGAAGAAAAGAGCATGGGCAGTAGAACTACTCCTATAAACCTCGTTAAAAGTGTTGACACCTCATTTTACAACCCGTATTTAACTTCACATGAAGGGTAAAAGGGTAATTTTGCCTTGAAAATATGCATCTTGATTCTGGTCATAAGATCCTTAATCTTATTTCACCAAAATGATCTTGATGTTGTAATGATCAAATCGACTAGTCATAAGCCCTAATCGGGCCATTAGATTGAAAGTTATCATTAAATCAAGTTTTAATGCCTGAAGTGCACTATCACAAATTGAGTCCGACTATATGTGATTATGGACAATTGATTCCAATTGGTTATAATTATAATCAATTGAAGATTAATGATGTGTTATAATTTGATCGGTTAGGACTACATTTTATGGTAAGGTTGTACACACCTAATTAATTAGATAATTAAACATTAATTATTCAATGAGTAATTTGTGCAATTCTCTTTTAATTAGAGTAAATTTGGAACCAATTAAGTCTGAAATAGGAGTGATTGGAGCCATTTGTTGTTAAATGGGAGTTAATTTGGAACCTATTAAAGTTAATTGTGCTAAAATCATTTTTTTAACAAATGACTTCTCCTCACTATTTTATCGATATCTCTTAAAATGTTTTGAATTTGTGAATGTGGTTAATTTTACTAGAAACTAGACATCCAGGGCTTTAATTTGAGCATAAGAACGAGACAATTCCAATCAAAATTGAGTCAGATATGATTTTTCAAAGTCGGCTCTACAGGCTATTACAGCAGCTACAGAAAAACCGAATTTTGACTTGCTCCTTACTCCCACCAATCCTTACATTTAATGCTCCAAATTTCCCCCAAGGCTAAAATGAGGTCTAGATTCATGATTCTTTGTCAACCCTCATTAATGACCTTCCATTCATATTTCTTCCACCACTACTATATAAACCCCCAATCTCCTTCATTCCAAGACACAAAAACCCCTTCTCTTCTCATCTCTTGAGTTTTAGGAAGTTAAGTAATCTTGTCATATCTTAGTTTTCTTGAGACTCAAGGTATTAAGTGAGACTCACACTTCCTCTCCTAACTCTTCTTTTCCTCCACCCTTAAGACCTCCCTCAAGAGTCTCCTCATCCATCATATGAATCTTGCATGAAGGTATAATCCCTTTCCCTAATTATTTTTGTGTAATGAGAGTTTAAGGTTAGAGCACAATAGTAATAATTTAAATTCCCTTGAATATGTTTGAATGTTCTTAATTGTTCTTATATGTTTTTCACATGTTTTTGTTTATTCATCACAAGTTCATGCATAACACTAGTTTTAATCTTAAATCCACATCGAAAATATGAAAAACATATTTGTTTAATAATTCTTTCAAATCCTTGAATCTAGATATCACCATCCACACACATTCACTAGAATTTATTTTTCAAATCCAAATGCAATGCTTAATAAATTGAATTAGGGTTTATCACATTCACACACATTAAATTTAACATGCAAATTGATTGATAACATATTGAATGATGTGATATGAATGTTGGTCACCATAGTCTAGAAGACCGGTTTCACTGGGCAAGGTGGATGCCTAACACCTTCCCACCTTGTAACTTAGAATCCGAGCTTAGATTAAGGGTTGATAGATCAAGCTTTTCCTTATAATTTTTCAATTTCTAGATTGTAATTAGGAAACAAAGTCATGTATTTCATCCTAGATTGTGTCTAGCACCAAAGCTATGTAATTTCCTATGATCAATGTAAATTCAATTAAAAATTAATAAAATGAGGAATTTTTCAATTTTGGTTTTCTTATTTATCCTAAAAATTAAATAAGTAGCGACTCCATTGTAAAACCCTTAATTTAAAGAGGAAATTATGACTGGTTGAACCTCCATTTTGAGAGACAATAACACAACTCCACTCATTCACGTGAGTTTGGCCCAACACTCTATAAAATGGGCCGGGGGCGCAGTCTCTCACACAAAGAACGAATAAACAGATGAGAAAAACTTATAGGAGCATCAGTAACAAGGGCAGACAAAAACACACATCGCTTAATAGGGATGGTGTGCAGATGAGAGATAGGCCACAAGGAATGACAAGCAATCCCAAAGAAAAGACAGTGAATCTCAATGAGCTCAGCAATAGTGATTTGAGGATCAAAACCCCACTAAATAGAAGACCCAGTGATGTAAGACATGATGTCGTCTAGGGGAGGAGACTTATCATAAGGGTAGACAGGATGCTGAACCATAGGTACCCCAAGAGCATCAGCCACTACCAAAGGAGTAATGGTGTACTTTTCACCTTGTATCCAACTTTTAACTAAAGTGTTGGAATCATAGACGTGGATAGAAAGATTCGAGTAGAACTCTCTAATCAGGGTAGCCAGAGGTGGATGAGAAATATCCAATAATGACAACCAACCCCTATACTCAAAGTTACGTCTAATCTCACTATCTAGTTCATCTAACACAACTTTCCTCTCAGCCCAAATGTTCCTCTTAAGGTTAAGCGTCTCATAAGTCTCTTGGTGTTTCTCACTCAAGAATATTTCACTCTCAAAGGATGGAGTAGAAGAAGATAAGGGTTTCCTGTTGGCTCTAGTTTTCTTATGTATGGTGCTAAGGATAGGACAAGACACACAGAAAGAGCCAAAAGAAAACAAAACAAAAACCAAGGGCAGACTGTAAGTTAGCACAAAAAAATATAGAAAAATAACAATCTATATGATGCATGAACAGTACAATTGAATGATGCATGATCTAATGCAGTGAGAATAAGTTTAATTTAACTTTAAATTATCAAAATTGGCTTGAGGATAGAGTTTATATCAAAAACCCCAAAATTTTTGAAAAACCACTTGTACACTTTTCAAGAAATTGACCAATTGATCATTAAACAAGACAGATAACACAATATAATGATCATATGAATCAATCCAACAAGCCAATTTCATCAAATTAAACCTAATTGAACAAAATCCCCAATTCGAGTAGTTTCAAGCCCTAGAAAATCCAATATCTCACAAACCACCAAATTGATCAAATTAATTAGTAAGAATCATGTTTATAGCATCCCACAACAAAAACCCAATAATCAATTTTAAAAGAAAAGGCTTGAATCAACAAAAATCTCAAAATCCCTTAGGTTCAAAATTTTCAAAACAATGCATGATTTAATGCATGAAAATTAAAAAACATGAAAAAAGAAGGGCAATATGGTCTTACCAGCCTTGGGAGAGAAAAACCTTGCAAAAAGATCGGAAGAAAATGACAAAAATCTTGATTGGGAGCCTTGACCGATCAGATAGAGAGAGAAAAAGTTTAAAAAGTTTGAAAAGTGTTTAAACACGTGAGAAACAAAAGTTTTTCAAAAACTCTCTATATGACTTTCGATTGATCGAAAATTAGGTTCGATCGATCGAAAATGTTTCGATTGATCCAGCACTAATCGAGCACCGATCGAAATAGATAGAGGCTGACCAAAATTTTAATCGCAATTTCGATCAGTCAAGAAATAGGTTTGATCGATCAAAATTTTGGAATTTTTTTTTTTGAAAATCAAAACAATTTTATGCAGAAATTCCTCAAAGCATTGAATTTTATGAATAAAATGCATGAGTATGAGATGAAATGTTTTTCAAAAACACTTGTTTTGAATTCATTTTTTCCCAAAAATTAGAGTTTCCATCAAATATCCTTAAAACTGAAACAGCAAGCTTGTTTTGCATAAAACTCAAGGAATTTTCAAACTTGGTTGGCCAAACCAAGATCACACACAATAACATGTACAAAGTTTAGCAAAGAGTAACTTATGTAGTGTGTGCAACTAGCAAAAACTTGAGATACATGGGAGGTGATATGTGAATAGTAATTAATCACAATTTCTACAAAATTTATCACATAAATTCGAAAGAGACTATCACCTAAAGAGTTGCATCATATAACTCTCACATCTCCTAGATAAAAGGTTGTAATCATGTAAGTTTCTTGACTTACCTCATAAAATACACACCAATTTTATTTGATCAGAAACTTATTAGAATAGCCTGGATAATGTACACACCAATTTTAATTGATTGAAATTATTATAATCCAATAATGTACACACCAATTTTAGCATTTAAATCGAGGCTACACCTTATGTTCTTTTTGTGCATGTGCTACACTTTCTCGAGCACAAAATCTTACGATATGCACTAAGGTGTTCATGATTGGCTAATAAACAGTGATGAGATGGTTATTTATGCCTTTCTCAATAAGCTCAAGTCTGACAATCAAAGACATGTGACTTCAAGATCAAGATCATGTGATCGAAAACTATAAACATCTTCTCACACAACATGACCTACAAAGCTCAGACTAGTAAAGTGCAATAAAGAAGCTCATCCAAGCTAAACAAGGTACATAAACATGTTATGTAAAAATAATATGGCCAACCTTGATATCAAATCTAAGAAAAATTAATGCAAAACACATTTTGCTTTCCTTTTCACCCTTTTTTTCAATTTTTTTTATAAAAAAAACGTAGAATGAAATGCATGAATGCTATGCAATGCAAATCCTAGAAAAACAAAGAAAGCAAAAACAAAAACAATCAGGAAAAATGGTCACAAAGAGTAAAGCAATGAAGCACAAGGACCATGTCAAAAAGACTCACTTAAATTGAGCCTTTTGCATCCAAAGCTTTTTAGATGCACCTTGAGCATTGGAGTTCTTATTCACATTAGAATGATTTCCAACTCCAAGATTGGAATAAAGATTTAAAGTCTTTACCAGCTTATCAATAAGTACCATAGGATCTTGTACTTGAGGCACGTACACTTTTGGTTTATTTGCTCGCTTAGCAGCATGCAACTTGAAACAATTTGGAGGAATGTGCCTAGACTTTCCACAAAAATGACAAATCCATGCAGGTCTATCATGCAACTTGCCCTTAGAAGGATTAGAAATCATAAGTTTAGACTCTTGAAGATCAACCCTAATCTTCCTAGGAGGTGTAACTTCTACAGGTTTAACAACCTCACTTACAAGGGGTTTAGAAGAAGGAACAAAGTTTGTGGAATGTGTTTCAGAAATTGAGATGCTTTCTACAAAACCTAAGCTAGTTTTGTCTGAAGGAGGCTTTTGAACACTCAACATATGATCAAGTTTGGAACTAGCAGACCTATTAGTTTGTTCTCTAGCAATAGATAGATCATGTTCCAAATTCTTAACTTAATCAAGTAAAAGCATGTTCTCAGCCTTCACATTATTCAACGATTCATTAGCATCAAATAGTTTTACAAGCAAATTCTTTTTATCGAGCTCAAGAGATGCAGTTTTCTTTAAGCCTAAATCAACACTCATAGCATCCTTTGCAGCAACTTTGTAAAGTTTATTGTAGGCTTCTTATAAATCTGCATTCTTAGAGAGTTCCCCATCAGAAGGGTTCTTCTCAACAACAACACTTTCAACAACTACAGCAATAGATGTGAAGGCAATGAAGTTTCCATCCTCATTACTATCAGACTCATTGTCAGAAACTTTATCATCACTAAGGGTTACAAACATAGCCTTACCCTTAAACCTCAAGTATGTAGGACATTCAGATTTCATATGACCATACCCTTGACACCCAAAACATTGTTGTCCCATAGAATTATTAGAAAGTTGACCTACTAAGGTTAATAACACTGTTACCCAAAACAGTGTTATTAACCTTGGTGGGATCATTCCTCCTAAAATTTCTAGGTTCAGCAGTGTTCTTACCTCTTGCCTTTCTGTTGTTGTTCCTAAGAAAGTTTTTAAAGTTCTTGACAAGATAGGAAATCTTTGTAGCAGAGAGCTCATCATCATATCCACCCACATCAACATCATCAACAGACTTAAGAGCCATTGATTTGGATTTGCTAGAATTAGGTAGGTCCAATTCATAGGATTGAAGAGATCCTATAAGTTCATCAACAGGGATGGAGTCCACATCCTTGCTTTCAGTGATGGCAATCACTTTGGGTCTAAAGTCCTCAGTCAAAGATCTAAGAATCTTTTTAAAATCATTAGGTTGATCATAGATTTCACCCAGATTATATGCAGAATTAACAATATCATTAAGCTTAGCATAGAATTCATCAAAAGATTCATCATCAGACATCCTAAAGCTTTCAAATATAGTAGTTAATTGTTGCAACTTATTAATTTTAATTGTCTTTGTGCCTTTATGCACAGTTTGGAGGATATTCCAAGCAGTATGAGCAACCTCGACATTAGAGATTCTCTTAAATTCCTCTATAGAAAAAACATTAAAGATAGCATTCATAGCTTTGCTATTGAAAGCGGCTGCTTCTTTCAGAGAAGTTTGCCACTCACTCACAGGAGTAGCGGGCTTCTCCCATCTATATTCAACGGAGTTTCAGACTCTCTCATCAATGGATTTCAGGAATGCTTTCATCTTGATTTTCCAATAAGTATAATTATTCCCATCAAAGTGAGGAGGAATAACAAGAGAGTGTTCGTGTTCCATGACAACCCGGGTCAAGGATCAACTCAGAGATCAAAAGATCTACAACAAAAGAGATCAAAAGATCTACAACAAAAGAGCTACCTGCTTTGATACCACTTGTACCTTTTTAGAGTCCTTAAACACAACCAGATTAACCTAGTTATTTAGCAAAGTGATTAACTTAGGTAAATTATGTAAATCTAGGTTAACACATATAAATCATATTATTGTAAAGTGCGAAAAATAAAAAACACAACAATATGATGATCTAGGAAAACCAAATCGGTAAAAAACTTGGAGAGGATTTAACCTAACTATCCTCAAGGTAAAACTGAATCTACTATGAAAGAATTAAAGTTTACACAATAGCAACTTAGATCACTAACATCCTATTGCTACCTCGAGTAAGAAACTTACTATCATGACCACGTAACAACTCCGAGTTCACGGACTACTTCTTTCTTGGATTCCTAGCAAGCACAAGCACTCCTGCTTGTATATCTTTAAGTTCTTGAATCTGCAATTGAATTCATTACCAAGCTCTTGACATCAATCTAGATCTTGATAACCCTAAGTGTATGTGAAGGCAAACACCTCTAGATCTCATAAAAGATTCACACACACAGCATAAAGAGCATCCATAAAACGTAGCTAGGGTTTTCCCTTTTATACCTAGGGCAAAACATAAAACCCTACACGCAAACGGGCTTAGGCTAAGTTGGGAAAATTTGCAGAAAAATAATCTGCACGAGCTTTGATCGATTGAGTCTAATTCTCGATCGATCGAGTTAGGCAGATTTACACAGTAAATCCTGCAGCAACTCGATTCTAACTTTACATAAAAGACACATACTTTGAGCACGTCTAAACAAGACTAAATTGTTTTGATCATGGTTTGCTAACATTACAAATTAGAGTTCTAATACATTTAAATTTAAAGTCTTAGAACCCAACAAAATGAACCCAATTTGTGATTACAAATATTCATTTTGTATCTGTACTCTTTTGATCCTCCTCAAAAAAAAAAAAAAAAGGTACTCTTTTGATGTCCCATGAGGGCTTGTAAGTGCTGTTTAAACAACAGTTTTTGTTGTTTAAATAACACAACATGTTTTTCTATAACACTTTTTCACCCACATGATTAACCTATACTCTTAAAATTAAAAGTTAAAACAATTCTTCGTTCTATTTATCTTTTATTCTCATTTAGCAACAATATATATATATATATATATATATATCTTTTATTCTTTATTGACTGGTTAGACCGTTTGAACCACTGAGTCACTGAATCGATCTAATAAGTTTGGCTAAACTTATGTTTTAGTTGATTTGATTATTTTTGCTAAATATCTCTTTTTGGAACCTCAATTTTTCTTAAAGATGCAGTTGCATAAATTTGTCAATAAAAATAAATTTACCCAAACACTAACCAAACTTCGTTAACGTTTGGATTGAGCCAAATTTGAGCATGGTTTAATTGTTGAACCACTTGACTTTATAAATCTAGGTAACCCATTTTTACAAGCAATAAAGAAAAAAGAGGTGATACAACCACAACAATTTTACAACAAATTATAAGTGGTGAGTTGTTATTGATTCTAATTTGAATCCACAACTTAAATTACCTTTTTACCCACTCATAACAACCAATAACAATATACTATGAGAACAACTTATTTAGCTGAAACTGAAAACTTATTGCTGAAAATATTATAGGTAAAGCTAAAAAGTAGCTAAAATAGTAGAGAGGCTTATGAATAGTGACAAAAAGTGAATGAGACACATGAATAGTAGCAAAAATTAGCTGAATAGTAGCAAAAATTAGCTGAATAGTAAAAATAACTAGTTTTTTAAGCAATGCCAAATGCACACTACCTATAATTTTGATCCGGCTGTCAGAATGGGTTGAAACCAATGTCATTGTGAAGATTATCAAATTCTCATTCCAACAACTATTCACGGGTCAAAATCAGAGCTAAAAAGGTCAAGATATCATGAAAACCAGGATAACGCATCGATCTATGTACCGCTAACTTCCCAGAGCCATTACTTTTGATCCGACCGTTAGATTTTCAAGTTCCATACCTTTTTAGTATCAAGAAGTCAAAATCTTTCCAAGGGTTTTATGATCAACTCGATCAGAGGGGCTTTCAAGGTGGCGGCCCTAATGGTTAGGACTCGATGTGGACCCTATGGTCTTTGTCATTGTCCATACACCAAGGTCCTCATCAAAGGGTTTGGATCATCCTATTTGTATGTCCATGCTTGCTTGCTTCTATGCTTTATGCTTGTGCTAGCCTTTCTTGTTCTAGGTTTTTCCATGTTTGACGCCCTCCGCGGGCTTGATCTTGTGTGGTTACATCTGACGCCCATAAGGCCTTATTCGAATGTAACTTTTTGGGTGGCATCTTTGAGTGCCGAGTTGTTCCTTGCATACCCTTTCCTTTTCTGCTTTGCATGATGATATGCTTGCCATGCTTGTTTGTGCCACTCGTTGGTTTTCTATACATCTTTACACACTTGCTTACATATCCATGCATGAGTCTTGCTTGCTAGTATGTCGTCCATGCTTCAACACAATGAAGTTATGGACATTCGATCCAAACCTACATTTGTCCCTCGCGAACACCACCTTTGTTTATTTTCTTGCTTGTTTGCCTTCTTGTTTGTTTGCTTGTTTTCTTGTTTCTTTGTTTGCTTGTTTTCTTGTTTCTTTGCTTGCCATGTCAATCACGCTTATCTGCTTTATGCCTCTTTCATATGCTCTTTGCATCTTTTCCTTCCATTGCTTGTTTGCTAGTTTCTTGTCTTTACCTTTGCGTGTACACACATGGAGCGAGGACACATGGAGCTAGGGCACGATCTCCTAGGCATAAGTAAAAAGGGCGCAGATGCAAGCATGTAGAGATAAGCCAAGTGGCTTTGTTTAGTAGGTTTAAGGGTCTAGCCTTTCCCTTTGGGTTATGTACTCTTTTAAACCCCTTTCCTTCCTCCCTTATTTCTCTCTTAGATGGGTTGTATTAGGTATATTGTGTCATGTACCAGTCATCCTCATCTCTAGAGTATGGTGACTCTTGTTTACTTTCTTGCACCTATATTTTGGGCTATGCTCTAGGGATGTAGGAATTTGCTTTCCTACTTCATGTGCTAGCATTGTGGATAATGTATGTGTATATATACCTACTCCACCCCTTCCGATGTAATTGTCACAATCCATGTCACTTAAGGCAAAGCAATGCCTAATTTTCGCCACGAAAGTAAGGTGATATGTCACTGGATTTTCGTTGTGGAAATCTGGTACCTTGCCTGAATGCATTAGGAAAGTATAGATTGGGACCACCCCCTTTCAAAAGCCAAACCTCAAAACCCTTATACATGCAAGGCCTCGAAAGTCAATGCCAAGATCATGTTTTTACTGCCAATCTCCAAAAATTAATGTTTTATCAAAACAAAGGACTGTCCTTAGACAGGCGTTGTGGGGTGGCTAACATCTTCCCCACACGTAACCAAACTTTGGACTTAAGAATCAAGATTTATTTCCATCTATATTATATTAGGAAAAATGCCCTTTTTCTTAGCCTAGAATTGGTAATAAAATCAACTAAAAATAGGTGACCAATCACACCTTAGAAAAACCCAATGATTGGTGGCGACTTCACTCACATTTGGTAAATCCCTTAAAATTTGGCCAAGAGTTCCCGCCACACCACCAAGGTAGACACCTTACCCTCCTTCACCCACACAGAGGAGAGAGAGAGAGAGAGAGAGAGAGACAGAGACAGAGAGAGAGAGAGAGAGAGACAGAGAGCACTTGAAGCTCCACGCAAACCACGCAAGATCATTCCAAGAGGGGTCTCCAACAAGCCCTACATGCACAGGAGCGTCGCCACGGCAGGTGGTTGAACAAAAGCCCAACAGCGGTCATCCGTCTTGAGGCTGGGCGTCGACACCCACCTACCAACTATGATTCATTTTGAAAGTATTGTGAAAATGTTGTGGATATAACATTTCTCTATAAAAAAAATGCCAAAAGTTAACAATGGAAAGTCTTGAATCCTAGAAATATTACTGATACAATACTTTCATTCATATGCATAAGTATTGCATTTAATTAGTTCTTTTGGGATACCCACAAGGTGGATTCATTGGGCTTGAGAACATGTTGTATTCTCAGATGTTTCAAGTTTCATCCATAACACTATTGATCTTTGTAGTTTTCAGTTTTTAGGGTGTTTATATATATATATGGATAAATTTTAGCTACAAAATTGGTTTTAGTCTAAGAGATCTCTAATATAAGATATCTTAGCTATATATAAGAGATCTTTAATAAAATATAAGTTAATAGATTACATAATAAATGATGATGCAAAAAAGTCGTAGTGGATGGATGAAGCTGTGATTGAGGTCGTTTCTGTTAGAGGAAAACTTGCAAAATGAATTGGGTGGAAGAGTAACACGCTAGTGTGGCGTCAGCCAAACCGCCTTTGATGCTTAAGTTAGTAAAGGAGAAATATTTTAGAGAGAAAGGATTGGAGAGTGATTTTCGTAGAGTATTTGTGTGTACCTTTAACTTCTGTTGCTTTCTCTTTCATAGTTGTTTGCCTCTTTAATGGGTAATGAATAGCTGCATTTATTCTTAATGATTAGTGCGTTACAAAATCATTTTTTGAAGTTTATAGCTCACTCTGTGATCATTGCTTCGTCTGTTACGCTTTGTCATCAATGAGTGTAATAAAATGCATACCGTCTTCTCTTGGTTAATGACGATCTTAGCTAAATGACGGTCATAAATTTCTAACTCATCAATTACACCCTTGTTTGAGTTTTGTTTGTTAGACGAGATGAAAATATAGCCATCTGACGCTTTGTATTCCGTGTAAGGCGCATTTATGACGAGTTCATGTTTGACTCTGTAAAGTTGTGATTTACAACTATTTTGTGTTGGTTTTAATTTTGTGTCAAATTTGATTGTATTTTTATTCAATCTTTTGTACCCTGTATTTTATGTGAGATTTTATTGTAAGGGTTGTATGATAAAGAGAGAGAGAGAGAGAGTGTGTGAAGACTCAAGCATTTGAAGACAGAAGAGTTTTCACTGGTAGCTCGCGACTAAGCATCCTGCGAAGTGATGCATGTGCCTTGCACATGATTGGAATGCGAAGAGTCATGACAGATGGTGACAACTAGTTTTTGCGAGTGTCTTGCGGGTAAGGCCTTCCCGCGAGATACCTACGAAATAGTCTATTTTTCTATTTTGTCCTATTTGCTCCACTACATCCTCATACACACTATATATACAATCATTACCCACATATTGAGTAGAGAGCTTTTCAGAAGTGAAAACCTTAGCCTCAAACCCTTGAGAGTGTGAGATTTTCATACCCACAATTCTACACACCATCCATTGTGGTTTTACTCTACTCCTACCTCTCCATTTCTAAATCCTTGAGAGGTTGATAGCCCAAACATACTACACCCATACTGAGTGTTTAGTGAGTTTTTGGTGCTGCTGGGAAGTATTGGAAGAAATCAAGCTTTGGCGAATGCAATTGGGTGCATTGTGGGATCCCGAAAGCTAGACAAGACAGTTCCAAGAAGCCTTGTTGGAGTAGGAGCTTGGAGGGCTTAGGTGCATTGGGTAGACTAGGCTTAGAGGGTCTTTTGCTATTCGTATATCCCAGCTTATTGTCTAGTGAATCGATTTACTGCTTGGTGGGCGGTAGTGAGGTTTTTCGCTGAGTTCTTTAATTTTCTCTTCGATAACACATCTGCATGTTATCTTGTGTTTGCATCTCTCTTCCCTACTCTTTTAGCTTTCATTTTACTGCTGTGTTTTATTGAATATGACTTAGAGTAGTTGTATTGTTTGTTCGCTCACATTTACTCTATTCCGCACTTAGTTTAAGTTAGAGTAAAATCAACCGAGCCGTAATATTTTAATTTAGGGTCTAAACAAATCTTGTATTTTTAACACAAATCTGAGTTTTCAGACTCATTGATGGCCTGTCAAGATGTGTTTGACTTACAGACGTTTCTCGATTTTCTCGCGCGTGTTTTGGCCACTTATTTCGCAGTTTTCCTCCTGTTTCTTTTCCTTTGCAATCTTTCCTTGTTCAGTTTTCAGTTTAGGGTTTGTCTCTTCTTCAAGCTTTCTTTCTCTGTTTTGCATTCCCTTATAGGTTCTTCGTGCTTCTTTCTCTTTTCCTGTTCTTCCATGGTAGATTATTCTTCTGTTAGGGTTGATTGTCCTTCAGTAGCCTTTCTTTTTGCTCGCCTAGGTTGTCTACTTGAGGTTGTGGAAGGAGAGTGTCTTGAGTGGGTTTGCTTCTTTGTCATTTCCTTTCTATTTCCTCTAGCATCTTATTCTTTGTCAACATAGCTAGGTTTCTAAAAATGTCTAAGGAGGTTAGGTCCAGTAAGTTGGAAACGGGTTTATCCTCGTCGAATGATCACGAGGTTCCTGAGGTTACTTCCCATTCTACCCCTTATAAAGCTTGGAACACCCCTTGTGCCCTCTTAGAGAAAGATGAGAAGTGAATTAGGGATAGGTTTCAATTTCTTGACTCAGTTAAGATCAGGATTCTAAGTGATGAAGATAGGGCCTGTCACTCTTACGCTAATGAAGTCTGTTTCTAAGAGGTGGATTTCACTAGTGTTCTTCGTCTTCCCGTACGCCCTTTCATTAGGGAACTTTTTGCGTACTTGCATCTTGCTCCTGCACAGTTAGTGCCTAATTCTTGGTGGATCGTCATCTCTTGTATGGTGGTGTGGATGTTCGCCAATGACGGGGAGGTCATCAAGAAAGATGAATTCCTTTATTTTTACAGTCTGAGAAAGTCCAAAGATCCTAGTTACTATGAGTTTAAGTCGTGGGATTTGGCTTCTAGGTTAATACTTGACTATCCCTCTTCCCTCCGAAATTGGAACCCAAATTTCTTTTTTGTCTCTGGCAATGGTTGGGAGTTCGTCCCTGGTGAGGACCTGGCCGATGCCTCCAAGTTTTTTCGTAGTTGGGGAATTCCTGTGTCTAGTGTGTCTTTCTCATCTATTCTTGCCATTTTTTATTTTCTCATTGTTGGTGACGATGATGTGTAATATACTTGTCTTTTGCAGTTCCTCAATGCCCTTATCTGAAGAAAAGATACCATGTCCGTGTTGAGAAGGTGATGAACTCGTCTCTCCCTAATCGTTGTTTCTTTATTTCTTAGGTTCGGAATCGTCTACTAAGGTTCGAAGAAATCTTGAAGTTGTGAAGAAGAGATAATGTTCCATCTTCTTTTATCCCTTGAAATCTTGAACCCTCCCCCCCCCCCCCCCATTTTTTTTATATTTATAGTTTCTCCTTCTTTTTAGGAATAACAACCAGATTTAGGAAGCAAAAATTAGTTGAAGCTCAAGAGAAGAAGGCCAAAGGCAGCCTCATCAGTGGCCTTCTATCTAAGAAACGTTCGAAGGGAGGTGATGCCTCAAAAGACGATACTATCGTGACTCCTCCTCTTACCCATTCACCTGCCAAGCGTCTTGCCTCCCTTACCTCGTCTTTGGAGGTGATTGCCTCAGGGGAAGAAGAATGATAGGCCAAAAATGTATTGACCCCTTGTGATGGATTAATTGATTAATTAGCCAAGTTTAATTAATTAATCAAATTAACATACAAAATACGTGGCAACACAAACAAATCACCAAATAAGTAAATATGTAGCGGAAATTAAATGACACGGTATACAAGGATGTTGGCTGCAAAATTCTTCAGTTCATCAACCGATAAAAATCACAAAGTTGCTTGGTCACAAAACCCTATGGTGTACAAACACAACAACTTCTTCAAGATGAACTAGGGCAACTAGGTTTTCGGTTACACTTTTCTTCACACTTGTGGAATTTTGCTCTTGTGCAACTGTGTAACGTATGACGGCCGTTAAAATAATCCTTATATATGTTTAGGGTTGTGAGAAAAGAAAGCCTAAACACATACTCATGGATGGAATGAAAAATAGCTCCAAAAAACTGAGTTTTATAAACCTCGATAGATAGCCATCTATTGAGATAGTTGTCAAGCCACGGGCTTCAACAGCTTTTAAATCTCCATAGATGCTAGTTGTCCAGCTTTAATGAACAACACTTCCTTACTTGATTCTTGGCAGACTTGCATGGCTTTAACACTTGAACTTGAAACCTTGTTCCTTAAAGTATTAAACACATCCCAGATCTACCCAATTACAAGTAAAATGCATTTTGTCAAAGGATTAGCCAATTACATAAAATATTGACATATGTTCCTAACATCAATCACATATGTCCTAACAACGAAGAAGAAGAAGAAAGTGGTTGGCAAGACTTTTCTCCTAACTTTCTAGGATGATGCTGACATTGCTGTTCTAAAGGCTCATGAGGCGTTCTCTTTGGATGACCTAAGTCCTTTGATGGTGAAGTCGTCCAGCGAGGTGATGTCGTCTCATATCCAAAATCTTGTGCAGGTATATGTTGACAATGTAGGTTGCCTTTCCTCTTTTTTCTTTACTTTGCTTTTGCTAAGAGAGGTTTTTTGTAGGCTTTGGAGGAGTCCCTGTTCGTTTCTGGGAAGCTTCTAGAATTGGAGAAGAGGGTGGCCGTGTCTGAACCTATGATGAAATCCCTTTCTTCTAAGAATGAGACGCTAAAAAACAAGGTTGTCATTCTTACCATCGAAGCTAAAAATGATAAAGAACTTGTGGCAGCCTTGGAGAAGAGCTTACAGGTGGACAAGGACTTCTGCAAACTAAAGGATAAGTAGATTGGTGATCTGGAGTTGAAGTTGCAAAAAGCTGGGGCCATGGTGGTGTAGGAATTCAAGGACTCCAACCTTTACTCAAACGAGCTATGCGGGTATCATGTGGAGGGCTTTGAACTTTTTAGGAGATGGATGGCCAAGCATCACTCGGATTTGGACCTCTCTGGCCTCGTCATGGATGAAGTTGAGAAGGAACTACTAGGTAATCGTCCCTCCGAGGTCACAGTTGAGATTGCGATGGGAGAAGTTGCGACCACAGCTGAGGTAACTAAAGAGGCTGCGACCACATCTCCTGCAAACCCTGTCCCTGATGAACAGTAACTTATATGTTTTTTTTCTTTCCAGTTCTCTTTTTTTTTTTTGTAAGATAAAAACAATATCTTTCATGGGCTCGTTTTGAGCAATTGAACAATTTCTTTGGGCCTTTGTGTTTTGGGCATGCATTTCCTTACTGACAATGACAACTTCTCTTATGAATTGTTGACATGTAGTTTTTTTTATAAGTAAATCTTTGTTGTGTTCATATGATGATTGTGGTTGTGTTTGGGATACTCTCATGCTTTAGTTGTGTTTGAAACAACTTTTCATGCTTTCATTGAGTCATGTTTGAATGACGATGGTAACAACTTTTTACGTTTAGCTATGTTCAAACAGCTTTTTGTTAAGTCACATTTGAATGACAATTTAGTTGTATTTAGAAAACTTTTTTATGTTTGGCTGTGATGAACAACTTTTTATTGTGTCACGTTTGAATGATGATTTTAGTTGTGTTTAAACAACTTTTTATATTTAGTTGTGTCAGAACAACTTTTTATGTCTAGCTATGTTTGAACAACTTTTTATTGAGCCATGTTTGAATGATGATGTTAGTTGTGTTTCAACAACTTTTTATGTTTAGCTATGTTTGAACAGCTTTTTATGTTTAGCTGTGTTTGAACAGCTTTTTATAGAGTCATGTTTGAATGACGATGTTAGTTGTGTTTGAACAACTTATTATGTTTAGTTGTGTCTGAATAGCTTTTTATTGAGTCATGCTTGAATGCCGATGTTGTGCTGTGCGTATGACTTAAAATCATGCTATTGAAGCGTCTTTAGGTTAACCATTTTTTGTTCGTTCATATTTGAATGACAATCATAATAGTTGTGTTTGAAAAAATTTTGATTTAGTTGACTTTGGTAGTTGTGTATTAACAACTTTTAAGGCTATGATGATGTTGGTTGTGTATAAATAGCTCTTGATTTGGAGTGATAATGACGGAGATTCTTGGGACATCTCCCAAGAATGACCTCCTAAATATTACTTATGCTATTGCTGGTAAATAACTCATGGATGATTATTTATAAATATGCATGGATAATGCTTTTGTGTATTATTGATCTATGAATGACAAAAGTAATAACTGACGTACATATTGAGATGAAGATTGGGCATCTTGAAATGTAAGAGATTGCTTACTAGTGGTACTTCTTCAAGTGTTCTATGTTCCAAGGTCGAGGCAATTCTTGGCCATAGTAGGAGCCTTTACGTAGTAGGTCGAGGCAAGCAACTCTAGGGAAAGCTCCTTTACGTAGTAGGAGCCTTCCCTGGAGTGACAGACTACTTCACAGGGGCCTTCCCAGGCTGGTCCCAGTTTTCATTGGGATGGGTCCTTCGTTGCTTGTGATGTCTTCCTGAGGACGAGGTCTCCTGTATTAAATTTTCTTACCTTGACTTTTTTGTTGTAGTATCTGACCATTGCTTCCTTGTGTTTGGCCATTCGCTTCTCGGCTTCCTCTCTGAATTCATCAATTAGACCCAAGTTGCTGTTAAGCTCCTACTGGTTCTTCTGACCCTCATGGTGGTGCTTAATTAGCAATGCAAGCTTGAAGGTGGGTTTAGCCAGTGTTGGGTTTGGTAGGTTTGGCAGTGCTTGGTGGGTTTGGTTGTTTCTTGTTAAAGTGGTGCGAGCAGGGAGAAAGCTAGAACTTGAAGGTAGAGAGGGCAGCTCTGACCATTGGCTTTGAGGCTTTTTAGCTTTTGAGGGTTTTTTTTTTTTTTTTTTTTTTTGAGTTGTATATGCGTGCGTCTTTTGCTAGGTAAAGACACAATTATTTTGTTTAAAATTTTTTATAGGACTGGTTGTTTGTTTTGAGTAAAATTGGTTATTTAGGCTTAATTATAATTAACTTTAGTATTGATAATTTTTGTTATTGTGCTAATTTTTTTGGACTTGTATATTTTGTTTTGGATTTTATATCTATAAATTTTTTAAGAGAAATGCTACGTTCATAATATTTTTACAACATTTTTACAACAAATCACAGGTGGTTAGTTGTTATTGGTTCAAATTTGAACTGAACACTAAGATTACTTTTTTGCCCTAACAATAACAACTAGTAACAATCTACCACTTAAAATTTGTTGTAAAAATGTTGTGGACATATCATTTTTCATTTTTTAGTGCTACAAACTTTTTTACAAATTCCTGATATGGTGACTAGGTTTTGGCAAGTAAAAAAGTGATGTAAGTGGTGAGCCTAAATGCAAACTAATACGAATTTGTACCTCAACAGTTTATAAAAATGTTGTAAATAAGTTTGCGTCTGTAACATTACTCTAGAAGAATCAATGATATTGTTACGGGGAGCAAATTGTAATTTTATTGAACAAAATTGCTAAAATTAGTATACACACACATACATACTATAGCTTTTAATAAAACAATTAGGGGAGGAGGGGCCATTCCCCCCCCCCCCCCCCCTAGCGGTCAATATACGCCTCTGTCCCTACGAGTGGTTTAAGTTTGTGATATATTTTGAAAAATATTATGTTAATAATATTTTTACTTTATAATTAATTTAAAGTGATGTTAGAAATTAATAAAAAAGTCAAGAAAATAAAAAATTATTTCAGTAATAATTTCAAATTAATTTAAAGTGTAACCATGCTATTGGCTGATCCATTCAACAATCCCTTGGTTTAGTGGGCAATACCAGCTATTAAACCAGGACCACAGAGCCCCAAATCCTTCACAACAAACTTACAAAAAAATATATAAGATATAGATAGTTGGTCTCTCTCTCTTTTGCAGATTTATTTCTATTCAAAGCCTCTCTTTCTTTGTCTATAAATAATACTTCCCAACACTCCATATATATAAAAAATAAAATAAAAATAAAAAAATCAATGTGATCTACATCACATCTACTGCCTAATGGTTCCTAATGCTTTGCAAAAAGAACCTTTTTTGGAAAGCTCATAATCCCAAATTGCCAATGTCAATGTGTTTGGAAATTAGAGTGGCGAAAGACCTTGCAAAGAGAATATAGACAAGCTAATGATCATCTTCATGGTAAGTATGTATGAACAATATTTGTTATTTTATATATATATTTTCTGCAAAGCTCTTGAAATGCATGAGCATATGAGGATGACCCATTAATTGGCAAATATAATACATTAGGTAAATCCATAAAATTCAATTCCAGTTGAATATAATTTATCTTTTTCAACCCACGAGGTCATTGAGCCACCTCGCACCACTGACCCTCATATATGATATATCTCTCTTCTCTCTCTCTCTCTCTCTCTCCCTGCTGTATTTGTGTGGCTACTCTGAGTGTGTGTGAATATTTTATTGTTGTAGTCCTGTGTGGGAAAGTGATGTCTATTGAAATACATGGAGAGTGAAGCTAGGAGCTGCAGCAGTTAGAGCACATACTAGTACTCACACAATCCTCTACATGAGGATGAAGCTACAAGAGCTAGAACAATTGGAAGGAGCTACAAGAGCTAAAACAATTCGAAGGTTATCTAAAGCTACAATCCTCTACATGAGGATGAAGCTACAAGAGCTGAAGGAACTGGAAAGTTACCTAAAGATACTGTCGTTTAGTATTAAGCTACAATTGGCTAGCCACTGATTCCTTATTAAATAGTTGGATAGTTAGTGAGTTTGTTATGGAAGTTAAAAAAACACCTGTTAATATCACAACAAAAGAACCATATCAATATATGTTACATCAGTCATAATTTCCTACACAACAAGTTATAAATTTAATGGAAATGGTTCGGAAACGGAAAACACAATTAATATTTTTGGCATTTCCCAACCTGGCTCATGGCTATTGCACGGGTCCACATTGAAATTTTAGCCTTTCTTTCCAATTTTGCACCTATTTCATGAAGCCCAAATGGGCTTTTTATTGGGCCTAATGGTAACCGACCTTATCTATTTATTAAAATGGTTAGGTTAATGGGATTATGGGCTCACCTATTACATTTATGGGTCTATTGGTAGACTATTATATAAACTAGGTTTTGGAGTCTATAAAAAACTGAAATATAATGAAAATGAATGATATATTCCTTTTCGTAGTGTGTTTGGAAATTAGAGTGGCGAAAGACCATGTATAAAAAATATAAGCTCTACTCGTGCTTATCCTACAAATCTAAATTGGAAAAGAATAAAAAAGACAATTCAAGTTGGAAGGTGCATATGGGCGTCATGCAGGCTATGTAAAAAATGTGGTCTCATTGGTCATACAAAAGAATTCTGCGTATAATTGAAAGAGCTTGGATTAAAATGGGTAGAATTGCCAAATGGAGAGCAATGCTTGACACATGCATGCAATTATAGTAGAGTAACGTATAGGTTGCAGAGAACAAATTGGAGCAAGATGTAAAATCATAACATGCTAGCGCAGAGCAGGTTGATGAAGATAAATACTACTTGTCAGACAAGGGACCACACTCAAGAAAACCAGCGTAGTAGTACAGTAGGATTTGAACCAAAAATAATGAAGAAGATGCATGATGCTCTTGTGGCTGGTATACTAACAAGTCAGGAGTGGCAAGCGAACCAAGTCAAGTGGACCTATCAAATAATGGTGAGGAGAACTCCAAGCCCAATGGTTAACATTCCTAAGGGACGTGGGTCTTTTATTACATCGAGTATCACAATCACTCCACACTCCAACCCTTTTGCAAAAAGCATAAAATGGGTCACAAGTCATAACCACACTTTTGGACTCTGATATCTCAAGTCTCAACACTTCTTTACAACCTCACCATCTTTAATACTTAGTAATCTCCAACTAACTCAAACTGAACACTCAACCTAGAACCCAAGCCCAATTTCATGTCCACTCCCTGCAAAGAACCTATCTATTATTGTCAATATCTCTATCTAAACCATCCCTAGAGCCAACTCAGTAACTCACAGATCCAAATGATCACACACACTACCAAACCCAAAATTCAACAAAAGTCCATACACCTATCAAAAAAAAAAAAAAACAAAAAAACAAAACAAAAGTCCATACATTCTCCTCTCCCACTACATCTATCCAAGATTATTTTGAAATCAATCCAGAATTTATTCCTGCTTTGAGTGATGAGCATTCCGACTAGTTCCTCATTAAGCATAGTGTATATTCTTTAACTCTACTGCTGTATTACCCATGCAGATGCACAATATAATTAAAAATAATCACAATTACACACATATTGGAGTTCAAATTATATTTAATGTAAAAGTTACACATTTTTTAAGTCATTGATATATACTTGAGTTTTACTCTTTATACTTGATGTAAAAGTTACATATTTTTTAAGCTATAAATATATGCTTGAGGTTTTTTTTTTTTTTTTGGTTGAGAAACTACTCCTTTTTTTTTTTTCTTTTTTTTTTTATTTTTTTTTTATACAAGATAGAATTTTACTCTAGCCTAATCTAAATGTATATGTGTGTGAAACTCCCTTTTTGAGACTTGAACCCCGGCTCTTGCCCCCCCACACTCACAAGCACTTATACTTGCAGAGTAACCATCGCACCAAGGGTGTGCGGTGGTTTTTTTTTTTTTTTTTGATATACACAAGTTTACTCTTTTTTTATTGGATTTTTAATGATTTATTTATATTAGACTTTTTGTCTTTCGTATAACATTAACCCACCTAGAACCAAAATTAAAAAAACTTAGACAGGACACATGACGCAAAATTAGACAATAATTGGAATCCAAATTAAAATTTAATTAGATTTTCTCTTAACTTTAGCTTTAATTGTATAATCATCAATATATATATATATATATATATATATATATATATATATTATATATATATATATATATATATAAGAGCAAGGATTTGTTGTAACCTTGGTTGTAGCAAGTCCTACATAAAATGTGAACGTGTATGAGAGAGGGTGAGTGTTAATAGAGAGAGGGGTGAGAAACATTTACTGGACAGTTGTCATTTCAACATATTGCCACATCCACCTTTATGCAGGACTTGCTGCAACCAAGGTTGTAGCAAATCCTTGCCTTATGTATAAAAACAAAGATCTCACGCGAGAAATCATGAGGTCCTGCTATGTGGCGCATTGTTAGAGTAGTTTTCTATTTGACCTTCCACCTCACCTAAATATTTAATGAGTGTCGTGTGGTCATTTCTCTCTCTCTCTCTCATATTTAAAATGGTGAATGTCCTCATATTAAAAAGAATTAGAATGTTTTCCATTTACTCAGCCTCGATATTAGATTTAGACTTTTCGTCTCTACCCACTCATTACTCTTGCATTGTCTAACTTCTCCTATTCTCATTCTTCTTCTATAAGTACCAGAAACTAGAATACGAATGCAAAAGCAATAATGTGAAGAAGACAATGTGAAGAGTATATTGAACCTTGTGAGATGTTGTTAGAATTATGGTTAAATGATTAAATTCACATTTTCCTAATAACTTAAGCTTTTGGGACAATCGGTAATTTAACACGATATCAAAGCAGAAGATTTTGAGTTCGATCCCTGACTTTACTTTACCTCTAATTTAAAATGTTAAATTCTCACTTGTTGGGCCTCCACTTACTAAGGGGAAGTTTAGGCCCACAAGTGAGGGGGAGAGTTAGAATTATAGTTAAGTGATTAAATTCACATTTTCTTAATAGCTTAAGCTTTTAGGACCATTGGTAATTTAACAGATGTGAACACTCTTCCATCTCAAATTGGGACCACTATTCGTATTTCCATCCTCAACTTGCTAGATGGCACTTGCTCTGGTACTCCCTCTGTAGATTTTGAAAAGCATGTATATGACTGTAACTAAAATTATATTGAAAGCTAATACTCATTTTAACAAGATAATGGTTGTTTTCTTTCTTTGTTTTTATTGGTGTGTGAAGATACGAAGCTGATGAATCACAAAAGTCGAAGATGCGTGAGGCTTGCATTGAAGAAGAAAGTGAACGTCATGGATGGAGCAATCCAAGATGGATCACGGTGATATCACATGGAAAATTCTCTTTTTTGGGTTAATTACGGAGTACATGAATTGGCAATTTATAGTGTTATTTCTATATTCCTTAAAAAATTTCTTGTGTTTAAGATCAATTTACCACAATATGCACTTTGTACAATAAAAAACACACATTGAGGATTAGTAGACTATATTGGAGATTTGGTATTTGCTAAATAAATCTAGGAGAAATTACACTAAACTCACCTGCGGGTTGATTTGAAATCACTTTGCCTACTTGTGGTTTGAAAAATGTCATTTTACCTACCTAAGATAAGGTCTGTTAGTCTCTTGTTACCCATCTCTATTAAAAATATGGGTAAATTTGTATTTTTGCTACTCTTTTATATCTCTCTCCTTCTAAAACTTAAAAAACTAAAAAAATCAAGAGAAAAAAAGATCTAAAAGTTAGGTTTTATAAAATTTAAGAACAAACATAATATTGTTCTTGCAGTTGGGTCAATTGCTTCTATAGCCACCACCAACAAATTTTTTTTACATTTTTTCTTGTACAATTTTCTGTGATTGTACATAAGGAGGGCAGATATAACATTGTCAGTTCTTAAGAAAGTTTGGGTTTTGTGGATTTGATCTAAACTTTGATAGAGTATAGGACATGAATACTTATTTTTTTGAACTTTTCATGAAAGGCCAAAGAGTCGGGCCATACATGGTTCTAGCCTTCTAGGTGCAAAACAGCCGAACAATATGCAGGTTTTCAATTTCAGACACAATTGTTCTTGGTGCATGAAAAACTTTAGTTTTAAAATATCAAGAAGGAAAGGCAATTGTACAAGTTATTATACTTAAAATCAGACCTCCATGTATCTCCCATTACTTCCATTCACGTGAAATTTTCTAAATGGTCCCCTTTCCTTTTATTGAAAGAGATCTCATCTTGCTTCTTGCAGTTTCACACACAAAGCAAAGAAATATCATTTGGTTGGATTATTTTTATCGTACTAATGATGAGAAGAAAATGGAGTTATCAAGATTGGTTGAATGTTCTTAATTTTGGTTGGATGATTGTTTTGGTTGAATGTTTTCAATTTTTACAAAACCTAGCTTTTAGATGTTGTTTTCTCTTGATTTTTTAGTTTTTTATGTTTTGGGATGAGAGAGACATAAAAGGGTAGCAAAAATACAAATTTATTCATGTTTTTAACAGAGGTAGGTAATTGGAGATAAACAGAGCTTACCTCAGTAAAGTGACACTTTTCAAATCACGAGTAAATAAAGTGATTTCGTCCCAAACCACAGGTGGATTTACTACAATTTTTCAATAAATCTAATATGGCATGTGTTCTAGATGTTATTACAAGTAATGGACCATTTATCCTAGACGGTTTGGAGTTGGATAATTGAAGTCAGAATATGCCCAAATAAAACGAAATTCAAAACATATAAATTGTGCAAGGTAGCTTAATTATATGCATTAAAAAAAATGATTTGTCCTTAATTGAATGGGCTTAGCGTGGAATGAAGGAACCTATAATGGGAGAGAACTCTTATCACATTTAATATCATTAGTTGGAATGAATTTTTTTTTTTTTGAGAAACGAAAAAAAAAAAAAAAAAATCTTTTGATAGTTTCTCTTACTCTGTGATTTTTGCTTTAGTGAAACAAGTTTGTTTTCTTCTCCAATCCTTCAGATAACAAAATAAAAGGGGAGAGCGAGAGATACAAGTTTTTTTTTAAAATCTTATATGTATATGTATTATAATATATACCATAATAAAAATTAAGCTCTATAATGACAATGAGAAAAAAAAAAAGAAAAAAAAAAAAGGTTTCGTTGAGCATGCAAATGTGTATGATTGCTTATGGAATTGGAATTTAGAATTTGATTGATATTTATTTTGAATTTATTTTTATTTTTTTGTTTTATTTCATTATTTTGGAATTAATACTGATTTTTGTAGAGTAGAATCACAGGAGATCTTGATTCACATTTCATATTTGGTTTTTCTCATATCATAATGGTTTTGGAAATTAACTTTAAACATTTTCAACCCTAGCTTTCGTACACTTTTGGAATAATATATAGGAAAGAGAAGCTGAAAATGGGAGCATATATAGTGGACCAACAGAATTCCAAGGTACCGACAGTCAGTTCACTTTGGTCTCATTTGGTCCAATTTGGTCCACTCGGTTAGTTTCAGTCCCTTTTAGTCAAATTGAGACTTAAATTGATTCTTTTGTAGGTTGCCTTTTCAAGTTTAGCTGAAAATTTTATTTTATTTTTCTTAATTTTTGGGTTGAAAAGTATGATATTTTATTATATTTGGGCTAAACTCTTTAGTTTTGCTTTAAAAAATACAAAAAATAAAATAAACATTAGAAATTAATAATATGAGCCCTAAAAATGCAATAAAAATTATAAATATTCAAAAGTATATATATTCAGTCCACATCATTTCTATTTGGTCCACGTTGGTCCACTCTGCCCACTTTGGTTTTTATTCGGTTCACATTGATCCTATTCAGTCTACATTGGTCCTATTCAGTCCAATTTGTCCACTTAGTCCTATTTAGTGGACATCGGTCCTATTCGGTCCACTATGATCCTATTCAGTCCTATTTGTTCCTACCCGGTCTACATTGGTCCACTTTGTTCTATTCAGTTCACTTTGGTCCTATTCAGTTCTCCTTGTTCCCATTCAGTCCTGTTTTGTCTATTCGGTCCACTTTGTTTCATTTGGTCCATTTGTGTTCACTTCAGTTCATTTAGACCACCTCAATTCATTTTGGTCAACTTCAGTCCATTTTTGTACACTTGCATACAGGGAAAAGACATGTTTAGGCTGAGGTTGAGAGTACCTATTCTAAATCCTTTTTTTTTTTTATCTCAAACTCGTAATATCCAAAATCTTAAGTATAGCATATATTGTTGCTACATTTTTGTTGAACCACATTAACATAGCATTTCAGTCCACTTTGGTCCAGCTAAATTTAAGCGAAAGTTTTTCTAAACATTAATGCTATGAATATAAAAATCTAATAAAAAATATATATTCATATCTCAAACTTGTAATATCTAAAATCTTAAGCGTAGCATTTATTGTTGCTAGATTTCTATTGAGCTACAATAACATAACATTTCAGTCCACTTCGATCATGATAAATTTAAGTGAAAGTCTTTCTAAACATTAAGGTTATGAATATACAAATCTAATAATCATGGCAGTTACTTATTTATTATAACATCATTACTTTTGAATAAATTGCATGAGGTTGATTATACATTCAAGCAAAAAATAGTAAAATAAATAAATAAACAAATGTGTGTGTGTGTGTGTAATTGGACCAAATTGATTGTATGGACCAAATTGGATCAAATAGACCTAACTGGATAAAATTGGACTGAATAGATCAAAGTAGACTAAATGGACTGTATGGGCTGAATGGTCCATTTGGACTGAATGGACCGAACAAGATTGAATTGACCAAAGTAGACTAAAATGGACTGAATGGACCAACTGGACGGAATAGACGTAACTGGACTGAATTAGCCAAAGTCGACCGAATAGGCCTAGGTGGACCGAATAGACCTAAGTGGATCGTATAGACTAAATTGGACCGAATAGACCTAAGTAGACCGTGTGGACCAAATTGGACCAAATAGACCTAATTGGACCGAATTGGCCAAATTGGACCGAATAGACCTAGGTGGATCGTATGGACCAAATTGGACCGAATAGATCGAAGTGGACAGAATGGACCGAACATGACTAAATTGACCAAAGTAGATCAAAAGGGCTGAACTGGACCGACTTTGCCAAGTGGACCGTATGGACCAAATTGGATGGAATAGAGCTAACTGAATCGAATTGGCCAAATTGGACCAAATAGACCGAGGTGGACCAAATGGACCATATTAGACCGAATAGATTTAAATAGACGGAATGGACCGAATAGACCTAAGTGGATCGTATGGACCAAATTAGACCTAATTGGACCAACTTGGCCATATTGGATCGAATTGGCCATATTGGACCGAATAGGCCTAGGTTGACCGTATGGACAAAATTGGACCGAATAGATCGAAGTGAACTAAATGGACCGAATGGACCGAACAGTACTGAATGGACCAAAGTAGATCGAATGGGCTGAATGGGATTGAATGGACCAAATAGACCGAATTGGACTGACTTGACCAAAGTAGACCGAATGGACCTAATTGAATTGAAGTGTGTTGAAGTAGACCAAATTGACCAAAGTGGGTTGAAGTAGATTGAATCGAACTAAACTGATGAACTGGACCGAATGCTAATCTGTTATTAGCATAGCCAAGATTGTGTTTTGATATAAATTCAAATTCTTACTTCCAAAATAATCAAGTATTAACTCAAACAAAAATCAAACCAAAACTATAAGAGAGAAAATATGCTACTTGTAATGGGAAACTAAAAAATACAACACCAAAACGTATGAACCTAAAATAGAGTTTTAAAAATTACAATGATTCATCAATATATAGAAGAGTTGTAAGAAAGAATAAAAAAAATGAAGAGAGAGAGAGAGAGAGAGAGAGAGAATAACCATGTTTCAAGAGAGAATGTGAGAGAATAATAAGAAATTTATAGAAAAAAATATAAGAAAAAAATAAAAAATGTAATAAATACCAAATTATCCAAGTCATGTTATGTTATGTAATAAAATAGCTGTTATGAAATTTTAAAGTACTCGCAAGTGTACGAACTGTACCAAAATATACTAAGAAAATAATTAAAATTAAGCAATCTAGTTTAATAAAAATTGGTTGTTTGCAATTAAATATACTAAGAAAATAATTAAAATTAAGCAAATGGTTAAACTAAGCAAAAGATATAAAGCATTAAAAAGATGTAAACGATCAAGGGATATGAATTAAGGTTTTGGAATCCATCTTGTAAGTCATATTAGCATATATTTATGATCATTAATTTTTCCCAACTCACTACATGATAATCTAGAAATCAATCTTGCTATCATGGAAAATATTCTCATTAAAATCCTTATTTAAAAAATCAAAAGCATGTTCTTCTTCGCTTCTTAAGTATAGAATCAAATCATCAATTGTATCCGTAGCCAAACAAATCACAAGATATATCCAATTGTAAAAATCAAATCATAAATTGTATTCATTGACAGACAAATCACAAGCGATATCCAATTTTATAATCAATAATTAATAAACCAAGCATTCAACTAATTAAGATAAATCCTAAATCATGAGAAAAACATGATTGAACTCATATCTAGAATCTCATCTTAGTCAATTGATATGAAGCAAGAACAATTTAAATTATTAAAGAACAACTATCGTGGGAAAAATTAAATCATATAAATATTACTGATAATCCTTAACAAGGTTTCATCCTCAATCCTAATTATAAATTTAGTTACTCATAGTAATTGAAAGAAAACATAAAAATAAAATACTAAGCATTAAACTAGACAAATAAATAAAACTAACTGTCATGGAAGAAAACCAAAGAGATGGCCACAACCATAGCTCTCTATATGTTCAGCCCTCAGCCCTCCTCTTAAACAAACTAACCTAAAGCATTATATAAGAGAAATCACTCCAAATACAATTCGGACTAGCCTCTCTTTCTATTGCGTTATTTTGCTCATTTATAATCACATAACAAATGCGGCTGACCTAAGGCTTTTCTTTACAAAGACCAAAACCGAAGTGGCCTAATAGAACTTCCTTGTTTGATTCTTGTATGTCGATGAAGTTATAGGGAGTTGTTGGACTGGATAAAGCCCACAAACATGCAAACTTCTTGTCTTTACTTTTCCTTATTTGAAACTTCACGCCTTCCAGCCTTGCAAATTACAATTCTCTACAAGTTGGCTTCTTGAATCAATTGGCCCCACCTTGTCGTTTCAGCTTAGTCAATTACACTTCACTTGCTCTGCTTCTTCCTCATTTTTCTTGTCTTCCACTAATTCTTGTAAACATGCAAAGCTTTTATAACCTATAAAACAAAGATAGATTATAATTAGCCACTGTTAGGTTCTAAGTACTTAGGAACTAATGTATTAGAACTCTAATGTGTATTGTTGGCAAACCATGATCAAAACAGGTGTTTAGTCTTGTTTTAGACTTGCTCAAAGTATGTCATTAATGTAAAGTTGGATCGAGTTAACTGCAGAAGTTACTGTACAATTCTACCTGACTCAATCGATCGAGAATTAGACTCGACCGATTGAAAGTCGTGCAGATTGTTTTTTCTGCAGAATTTTCAACTCAACCCTAAACCCATATGATGTGTAGGGTTTTATGTTTTGCCCTAGGTATAAAAGGCAAACCCTAGTCATATTTTTTAGGTTGCTCATATTGCTATTCGTGTGAATCTCTTGTGAGATCTGAGATGTGCTTGCCTTCACACAAGTTTAGGATTATCAAGAAGGAGATTTCTTTGAGAGCTTGATGATCATTCAGTTGCTGCCATAAGAGCTTAAAGATACACAAGCGGGAGTGCTTGTACTTGCTGAAGAATCCAAGAAATAAGAATGCAGATCTTCAAGAAACCTACAATAAACTTTGCAAAGGATGTCATGAGTGTTGAATTAGGCTTAAAGAAAATTGCATCTCTTGAATTTGATAAGAAAATTTTACTTGTAAATTTGTTTGATGCTACTGAACTTTTGAATAATGTGAAGACTGAGAACATGCTTTTACTTGATAAAGTTAAATCTTTGGAACATGATCTATCTGTTGCTAGAGAACAAACAAATAGGTCTGCTAGTTCCAAACTTGATCAGATGTTGAGTGTTCAAAAGTCTCCTTCCAACAAAACTGGTTTAGGTTTTGTAGAGAGCATCAATGTGTTTGCACCTAATTCCACAATCTTTGTTCCTTCATCTTCTTCTGAACCCCTTGTGAGTGAGGTTGTAAGTGAGGTTGTCAAACCCCCTGTGCATGAGGTTGTCAAACCCATAGAAGTTTCTCCTCTCAAGAAGATTAGGGTTGATCTGAAAGAGTCTAAACCTAAGAAGTATACCCTTTCTAAGAATAAGTCAAATGATAAGCCTGCATGAGTTTATCATTTTTGTGGAAAGTCTAGGCACATTCGTCCAAACTGTTACTAGCTTTAAGCTGTTAAGAGAGCAAACAAACCAAAAGTACATGTGCCTCAAGCACAAGATCCTATGGTACTTATTGGTGAGTTGGTAAAGGCTCTAAACCTTTATTCCAATTCTGGAGTTGGAAATCATTCTAATATGAATAAGAACTCCAATGCTCAAGGTGCATCTAAAAGGCTTTGGATGCAAAAGGCTCAAACTAAGTGAGTCTTTATGACATGGTCCTTGTGCTTCATTGCTCTACTCTTTATGACCATTTTTTTTTTTGCATTTCTTGTTTTTTTGTTCTCCTTGTTTTTTTCTAGGATTTGCATTGCATAACATTCATGCATTTCATTCTAGGATTTTTTTTTTCATCAAAAATAAAATTAAAAAAAAAAAGAAAAAGAAAAGGGAAGCAAAATGTGTTTTGCATTTATTTTCTTGGTTTTGAAAACAAGGTTGGTCAATTTATTTTCACATAACATGTCTATGTACTTTGTTTAACTTGGATGAGTTTATTTCTTGCACTTTACTAACTAAAGCTTTGTAGTGCATGTTGTGTGGGAAGATTTTTGTAGTTTTTGATTACTTTATTGTGATCTTGAAGTCACATGTTTTTGACTGTCAGACTTGAACCTTTTGAGAAAGGCATAAATAACTATCTCACCACTGTTCACTAGCCAATCATAAACACCTTAGTGCATATTGTAAGATTTTGTGCTCGAGAAAGTGTAGCACATGCACAAAAAGAACATAAGGTGTAGCCTCGGTTTAAATAATTAAAATTGGTGTGTACATTATTGGAATTAATGCTAAATCAAATAAATAAAATTGGTGTGTACATTATCCCGGCTATTTTTAATAAGTTTCTGAAAAACTTAAAATTTGTGTGTACATTATGAGGCTAAATCAAGAAACTTACTTGATTGCAAGCTTATGATCTAGGAGATGTGGGAGTTATAAGATGTAACTCTTTAGGTGATATTCTCTTTCAAATTCTTTGTGATGAATTTTGTAGACTTCCACTTACATATCACCTTACATGTACCTCAAGTTTTTGCTAGTTACACATACTACACAAGTTGCTCTTTGCTAAACTTTGTACATGTTATTGTGTGTGTTTTTGGTCTGACCAACCAAGTTTGAAAATGCTTTAAGCTTTATGCAAAATAGATTTGATGCTTGAGAATTCAAGGAAAATGTTTGAAAATCTAAATTTTGGGAAAACTGGGTTCAAAACATGTGTTTTTGAAAAACATTTCATCTCATATTCATGAATTTTATTCATAAAATTCAATGCTTTGAGGAGTTTCTGCATAAAAATGCTCTATTTTTTCCAAAATTGATTTTTCTAGAATTTCGACTGGTCGAACCTGTTTTTCGATCGATTGAAATTGCAATTAAAATATTAGTCAGCCTCTGTCTGTTTCGATCGGTGCTCGATTGGTGTTTGATCAATTGAAGCATTTTCGAACGATCGAATCTGTTTTTCGATCGATCAAAAATCGTGTAGAGACTTTTTAAAAAGGATTCTTTTTCACGTGTTCATCCTACTTTTCAAAAGTTTTTCAACTCTTTCTCTCTCTATACGATTTTGTCAAGGCTCCAATCCCATTTTTTGTCATTTTCCTCCGTTCTTTTTGCAAGGTTTTTCTCTCCCAAGGCCGGTAAGACCTTTATACCCTTTCTTTTGCATTTTATTTCATGTTTCATGCATAAATTCATGCATTTAAGATATATTTTCGGACCAAAGCATATTTTGGGGATTTTGATGATTCATGTCATATTTTCTCAATTTAATCAATGGGTTTTTGTGTTACAATGTTATCATCATGATCTATGGTGTTTAATTTGATCAAATTGGTATTTTGTGAAGAATTGAAAATTCTAGGGCTTGTATTTATCTGAATTGGGGATTTTGTTCAAATTGAGTTTGATTGATGAAATTGGCTTGTTGGTTTGATGTAATTAATCATTATAAACTGTTATCTAACTTGTGTGATGATCAATTGGTCTATTTTCGTAAAAATTCTACAAGTGGTTTTTCAAAATTTTGAAGTTTTGTTATAAACTCTTTGCTCAAGCCAATTTTGTGATTCTAAGCTTAAACTTGAACTTGTTATCATTGCATTAGAGCATGCATCATTACATTTATCTGTTCATGCATCATATAGATTTTTTTCTATATTTTTTTTGTTGTGCTAACTTGCAGTCTACATTGTATTTTTTTTTTTTTGGTTATGTTCTTTCTCTTGTGTCTCTGTCCCTATCCTAGCACCATGCCTAGGAAGACTAGAGCCAATAGGTCATCCTCCTCTTCATCTGCCCCTTCCTTTGAGAGTAACAAATTCTTGAGTGCAAAGTACCAAGAGACCTTTGAAACCCTTAACCTTAAGAGAAAGATTTGGCCTGAGCGTAGGGTTCTATTAGATGAGCTTGATCTTGCCATTAGGGCAAACTTTAAGCGTGGAGGCTGGTTGCCACTTCTGGATTTTGATTTCCCCCCTCCAACCATCTTGATTCGAGAGTTCTATTCAAACCTCTCTATTCACTCCTATGATTCTGGCACTCTTGTGAGGAGTTGGATTCGTGGTGATGAGTACACCATTACCCCTTCGGTAGTGGCTGATGCTCTTGGGGTGTCTCTTGTTCAGCATCCTGTTTACCTGTATGATGTGTCTCCTCCCCTAGACGACATCATGTCATACATCACTGGTACTTCTATCCAGTGGGGTTTTGATCCTCGGATCATGTCTATTGGGCTCACTGAGTCTACCTATCTTATCTTTCAGATAGCGTGTCATTCCTTATGGCCTATTTCTCATCTACACACCATTCCTTTGGAGCAATGTGCATTTTTGTATGCTCTAGTTGTGAATGCTCCTATTATTTTTCCTCTTCTGTTTCTTCGTTCTTTGAACAAAGTTTATAGGAGTTCCTCTACTACTCATGCTCTTTTTCATCTTGTTTTCATTAATAGGATTTTGCTATTTTTAGGTATGTCTGACTTCCTCACCTCTAAGCCCATACACGTTATTGCTCCCATAGGTGCCACCTTTCTTAGGCAGAGGGTTGCTTAGATGAGAGAGTGCTCTAAACCTCCTAGAGTTGAGCCTTCTGGTACCGCACCCCCTTCTTCTTCTACAGGTTGTCCTTCTAGTGAGGAGTCTGCTAATCCTATAGGTGCTACTGCTGCTGTTGTTCCTACACCATTGACTTCAGATGACTATGACATTCGTCGTACTTTGGAGACTGTCGTGACCGTTCAGGCGGCTTATGGTCAGATTCTGGTGGACATGCTTGATGAGATCCGCGCTTTACGAGCAGATTTGGCGCGTCTTAGACGTTTGCCTTTGCCACCTTCTTTTGATGATGGATTCTTATTGCCCTTTGGCATTTCGTCACAAAAAGGAGGAGTACAGTTGTGTACTTTTGGGCATTTTGTTGTAGTTAGGGGGAGACTTTATTTTTGTGAACCTGTGGAGATTAGATTGTATCTAGGTGCTTCACTTTGTATTTACATTTTTTGCTCTTGATGTATTCTTGTTAGGGGGAGATACATTCATTTTTTATATATGTTTCTTGTTTCACTGCTTATTGACTTATGTCTATGAGTTATTCATTGATATATGTCTATATTTTGTGTTTTTAGAATTCAAGATGTTTATTTTATTTACTTGTATTTTCCACACATACATTTATGCGTTTTGTTTAGTGTTTCAGGAAATATACAGGTTGATTCAATTGAGCTGCTGTCTACACTTGCAACTGATGGATAGTAGTTAGGATTGAATTTGTTACAATGGGCATTTTTTTTGTAAAGGGCTTTTCTTTGTAAACTTTGAGTTGTTAGTTGTGTTTTGTCATGGATTGCCAAATGGGAAGTTTGTTATGTTCTAAGTACTTAGGAACTAATGTATTAGAACTCTAATGTGTATTGTTGGCAAACCATGACTAAAACATGTGTTTAGTCTTGTTTTAGACTTGCTCAAAGTATCTTATTTATGTAAAGTTGGAATCGAATTAGCTACAGAAGTTACTATGCAATTCTGCCTGACTCGATCGATCAAGAATTAGACTCGACCGATCGAAAGTCGGCAAATTATTTTTTTGCAGAATTTCCAACTCAGCCCTAAGCCCATATGACGTATAGGGTTTTATGTTTTGCCCTAGGTATAAAACGCAAACCGTAGTCACGTTTTTTAGGTTGCTTATGTTGCTGTTTGTGTGAATCTCTTGTGAGATCTGAGAGATGCTTGCCTTCACACAAGCATAGGATTATCGAGAAGGAGATTTCTTCGAGAGCTTGATGATCATTCAGTTGCTGCCATAAGAGCTTAAAGATACACAAGAAGGAGTGATTGTACTTTCTGGAGAATCCAAGAAAGAAGGAGTCTGTGGTCTCGGAGCTTGCACGTGGTCGTGTCAATAAGTTTCTACTGGTGGGTAGCAATAGGATGTTAGTGGTCCAAGTCGCTATTGTACAAACTTCGATTCTTTCATAGTGGATTCGGTTTTACCTTGAGGATAGCTAGGTTAAATCCTCCCTAGATTTTTTACCAATTTGGTTTTCCAGGTCATCATATCTTTGTGTTTTTATATTCTGCTTACATTAATATTATCATATGATTGTGTTAACCTAGATCTGAATTTGGACTAAGTAATAACTTGGCTTGTTAACTAGGTTAATCCAATTGTGTTTAAAGGGGTCTAAATTGATAGGCCGATAACGTATTGACCCCTTATGATGAATTAAGTTGATTAATTGGTCAAGTTATTAATTAATCAAATTAACATACAAAGCATGTGGTAGCACAAGCAAATCACCAATTAAACTAAAGTATGCAGTGGAAAATAAATGACACGGTGATTTGTTTACGAATGGGGAAAACCTGCACGGCAAAAACCCTACCGGGTGAATTTAAGGTCTTCACTCACAAAATTCCACTATTATCACAACAAGCGATTACAATTAAAGAAATCCCAAGTACCTTACCAATCTACAGCTGAACCCTTACCCCAATACCCAATTGGATTTGTTCTGTAGTGACAATTTCTCTTTTCGATGCATGACTCCCAAGTACGTGACTAACCAATTGTGCGGATCCTAGTATGCGACTTCAATCACCAACTAGAGAAGATTGTTGGCTGCAAAGTTCTTCAATTCATCCACACGATGAAGATCAAGAAGATGCTTGGTTACAAAACCTTACGGTGCAAAGACACAGCAACTTCTTCACAAGAGAGATGAACTAGGGCAAGAAGTTTGTCTCAAGTTACAATTTGCATGAATAAGGATTTCTCAATGCTTGTGCAACTTGCCACACTTTGACGGCCCTTAAAATAATCATTTTATATGTCTAGGGTTAGAAAAAAAAGAATGCCCAAAGACACATCCATGGATTGGAATCAAAATAGCACTCAGAATATGTTTTTCTTAAATTTCGATAGCTAAAGGTGTCGAGGTGCTGTCGAGCCTCAGGGCCAAAACAGCTTCTTAAAGCTCGATAGATGCAGCTGTCAAGCCAGCTGTCGAGCTTTAATAAAGAGCACTTCTAAGCTTGTTTCTTGGATAGACTTGATGACTTCAACACTTGATCTTAAAACACAGTTTCTTGAAGTATAAAACTCATCCTAATTCTACCCAATTACAAGTAAAGTGCGTTTTGATAAAGGATTAGCCAATTACATAAATAATGAATGACATATGTTCTAAACAAGTGAAACACATATGTCCTAACATAAATAACTCCACAATCACAAATTAATCTTAAAAATGAGGTAAAATATGCAAATATGTGGGTACTTATTATATAAATTTCATGCACATCAAATACCCCCAAACCTACATTTTGCTAGTCCTTGAGCAAAACAAATAAAGAGTAAAACAAAACAAAGAAAAAGGAAATCCTAACTAATCCACTTTCACTAAAAATTTTGACTGTATTTAGCATATACAAAAAGCCTTTAAATCCCTAGCTTACACTAGTGGACGAGTTATAGTCTCGTGAGGGTTTTGCAGGAAATATACCCACAAAATTTTGAGAATGAATACTAAAAAGACAAAACAAACAAAATAATTTTTTTTTTTCAATTGCCTTTTGCAAAGAGGATTAGTTCAAGTTCAAAAAAACTACAAATGCTAAAGAAATTTCACATGCCATCAAAACTCAATGTGAGTGAAAAGGGGTAGCCAACCCAAACATACTCTTAGTTTTAGCATAAACTTGACTTAAATCTCTTTTTGAAAGTATGCTTCAACTCAAATCTTTCCGGTGTTATCACTAAACAAATGAAATCACTCTGAAATGGGGTGTAACACTCTCAACAGTATATGTGAGCGGAGTAATGTAAGCAAAATCAAATACCTCACATATAAATCACATGAAAAACACTTAATCAAGAAAGAATAAGTAGTCTCATGAAAGGATGCCAAAAATATTCATACCACACCTTTTTTTTCTCAGTCATATCGATATCTAAACTATACAATCTTTAAGATCAAATAAGGACTTTATTAGAACGTAATGTAGGGTAAAAACAAAGGGAATGAAATAAAAATGGGTGAAGGTAAATAATAAGAAGTGTTTTTAAGATAGTCGGAATGTCAACACTTTTTGGAATTTCCATTCAACATTTTTTTTTTCAACTCTTCTTCTTCAAAGCAGTACTCCTTACTTACTTTTCATGTCTCAAAATTTGATGAGAACCCTTTTTATTTTCTTCTTTTTGACACTTACCCCTTTTTTTCTTTTTCTTGAATTTTTTTTTCTTCTTTGAATTCTCACACAAACCACCACATTAAAACAAACTGATCAAATTCCATCTTGAAACACTATGGATAAGGGCTTTAAGAAAAAAAGGCTAATTAAAAGGCTCAACGGGGTGACTAGCGATAATGTATCAAGAAAGAAAGAGAAAAACACATATCTAGCTCAAAGTAGACAATAATAGCCTAATCTCATCTCTCAAAGACTACTATAGTTCATTCACCATCAATGACTTCAAAAGATTCAAGTGTGGCATAATTTTTTTTTTTTTTTTTTTTTTGGCCAAAAGAAAGAACAATGAGACTACAACAAGGGAAATATGTTACACACTTCCAAATGAACTTTAAGATTAGAAAAATAAATAAATAACCCTCCAAAAATAATAATTGGCTCAAAACTCACAAGGGTTAAAGTCTCCACATTGTTATCTTCAAGATATTCTAATCACTTTTATCCTTCAACAAGAAGTTGTGTTTGAGTGGCTACGTGCATGTGCAATGCATTGAGGATGAAACCAATGAAATTCTTTAAGCAAGAGTAGTATAATGAACTTAAAACACAAACGTCAAGCTAGGCAAAAGTTTTTTCTTTTTTTTCCAACACAACAAAACAAAACAAAACAAAAAGATAGAAATCTATGTACCACCCCCCCCCCCCCCCCCCCCCAAATTTAACCAAACAACAATGTTAAAAATGATACTCTTAAATATATGTCTTGAATGAAAAGAGAGCGAAAAATTGATATGCAACATGAGAACCAAGTAGAAACAAGTAAGGTAAGGAGAAGGAGGAGACGTACCTTGATCAAGCTGATTGTTATCAATTTTAATTTCTGTCAAATATCAGCTAGAACAAAAGAGAATGAAACTAAACAAGAAAATAGACACAAATTCTAATCTAGAAGCAAAAAATAAACAAAAGAAAAAGAAAAAAAAATGCAAGCCTATTAAACACAACTGGGATCAATCTTGATAAACAAGATCATCCAAGAGGACTTCTTCAACTTCTAGAAAAATGGTTTCAAACATTGGCCATTAACTTTAAACATATCACCATCTTTAGTATTCTCAATCTCAATAGCACCATGGAAATAAACAGTGTGAATTATGAATGGACTAGTCCATCGAGATCGTAACTTGCCTGGGAAGAGATGCAAACGAGAATTATAAAGAAAAACTTTCTAACTAGGTTCCAATGATTTTCTCAAGATGTTTTTATCATGAACCCTTTTCATTCAATCCTTATATGATTTGGCACAATTTTATGCATCATTGTGAATTTCCTCTAACTCATTGATTTGGAGTTTCCTTTCAGCACCTGCTTTGTCAAGATCAAAATTGAATTGCTTAATAGCCCAATAAGCTCTATGCTATAACTCAGCAAGAAGGTCACAAGCCTTACCATACACAATTTGATAGGGAGACATTCCAATAGGAGTCTTAAATGCTATACAGTATGTCTACAATGCATCATTGAGTCTTAAAAACTAATCTTTTCGAGTAGGATTAATTGTTTTCTCCAATATTCTCTTGATTTCCCTATTAGATATCTCTACTTGACCACTTGTCTGTGGATGGTAAAGTGTTGCAACCTTATGAGTGATACCATATTTCTTCATTAGTTGGTCAAAAACTCTATTGCAAAAGTGCTTTCCTCCATCACTAATAATGGCACGTGGTGTACCAAACCATGCAAACACATTCTCTCTCAAAAACTTGACTATAACCTTGTGATCATTAGTTCTACATGCAATGGCCTCAACCCACTTAGAAACATAATCAACAGCAACAAGGATGCATAAGTTACCAAAAGAATTAAGAAAAGGACCCATGAAATACTCATAGGGTTCAATGGCATCATATTTCTCAACAATCAAACATCAAATACCTCAACAATCAAAATAGGGTTCAATGGCATCATATTTCTCTTTCCTATGCTCCCCAACTTTTGGCATCTCTCATAGGCAGAACAATATGGAATCACGAAAAATGGAAGGCCAATAGAATCCACATTGCAAAATCTTAACAGCGGTCTTTCTTGAACTAAAGTGGCCTCCACAAGCATGATCATGACAAAAGGATATAACATTTTGTTGGTCACTCTCAGATATGCATCTCTTAATTATTTGACCAGAACAGTACTTAAACAAGTATGGATCATCCCAAAAGAAATACTTAACCACAGCCAGGAATTTAGACCTATCTTGTTTAGTCCAATGTGAAGGCATTTGATTAGTGACAAGATAGTTTGCAATGTCAGCATACCAAGGTCTCTAGGATACATGCAGCAACTGCTCATCAGGGGAAGATTCAAGAATAGGTAAACTTTCATTAGTGTGCTCAACGATTAACCTAGACAGATGGTCAACTACTACATTTTCGGTTTCTTTCTTGTCCTGAATCTCAAGATGAAATTCTTGTAACAATAAAATCCATCGGATAAGTCGAGCTTTAGCATCTTTTTTGGAGAAAAGATACTTCAGTGTAGCATGATCCGAATAAATTAAGACCTTAGGCCCCAACAAATAGGACCTAAATTTATCCAACGCAAAAACAATTACAAACAACTCCTTTTCTATTGTAAAGTAGTTCATTTGAGCATCATTTAGAGTCTTACTAGCATAATAAATCACATGGAGAACCTTTCCACCCACTGTCCTAAATCAGCACCAATTGCATAATTAGAGGCATCACACATAATCTCAAAAGGCACTCTCCAATTAGGTGGTTGAATGATAGGTGCAGAAGTTAATTCAATTTTTAGTCTCTTAAATGCATGGAGACACTCATCATCAAATACAAATAGGGCATCTTTGGCAAGTGAGTTGCATAAGGGCCTTGAGATTTTACTAAAATCCTTGATGAACCTTCGATAGAATCATGCATGACCCAAAAATGATCTGATTTCCTTAACAGATTGAGGAGGTGGAAGGTTAGAAATCAAATCTATTTTGGCCTTATTAACCTCAATACCACTTTCTCATATGACATGCCCAAGAACAATTCCCTTTCTCACCATAAAATGACATTTCTCCCAATTATGAATTTTTTTTTTCTCCTTACACCACACTAACACCAAAGATAGGTGATGCAAACATTCTTCAAAAGTGGACCCAAATACTGAAAAGTCATCCATAAATACCTTCAAAAATCGTCCCACCATATCAGAAAGAAAAAAAAAATACTAATCATGCAACTCTGAAATGTACCAAAAGCATTACATAAACCAAATGGCATGCGATGGTAGTCAAATGTCCCAAAGGGGCAGGTGAAGGTAGTCTTTTCTTGATCTTATGGTGCAATGGGAATTTGATTATATCCAGAATATCCATTAAGAAAACAATAATAAGCATGACCAGCTAACCTTTCCAACATTTGGTCTATAAAAGGAAGAGAAAAATGATCTTTTCTTGTCATGGCATTTAACTTATGATAATTAATGCATACTTTCCATCCCGTTTGTACACGAGTTGAGACTAATGGATCATCCTCATTCTTGACAACTGTTACACCAGATTTCTTTGGTACAACTTGAACTAGACTCACCCAATTACTATTAGAAATTGGGTAAATAATACTCACATCCAAAATCTTCAAAACTTCAGCTCTCACTACCTTTTACATAATAGGTTTAGATGTCTCTACGGTTCACGTGAAGTTTTAGCATTCTCTTCCAAGTGAATTCTATGCATAACCATAGGTGGACTAATACCTTTGATATCAGCAATTGACCAACCCATAGCTTCCTTATGCTCTTGAAGTACACTTATCAATTGGCGTTCCCTAAGGTCATCCAAATCTGAAGCTATAATTACACGTAAGGTCTCAGAAGAACCTAAAAAGTCATACTTAAGTGTGTCAAGTAATGGTTTCAACTCTAACTTTGGTGGTTCCTCAGCAGATGGGGGTGGAGATGAAGAACGTGGAAAAGGGATCACTTTTGGTTGCCAACTATCAGTACTTAAGAGAGGAATAGAATCTAACAATGCATTGACTTCTTCAATTGAGTGTTCAATATCAAAATTGCAACCAAAAAGATTTAGGCAAGCCTTTAGAGGATCCTCATAACTCGATTGTAGGAAAGTATCATGGACTAGACTCTTAATCATGTCAACCTCATAGATATCCTCATTGTCTAGCACTTGTTTACTTATGTGGAAGATGTTAAGCTCAACGGTCATATTCCCAAAAGAAATCTTCATTACACCACTCCAACAATTGATCAAAGTATTGAACGTGGCTAAGAAAGGGTGACCCAAAATGACATGGATTTGTGTACTGGCATTTAGAGCAGGCTCAGTGTCTAACACAACAAAATCAATAGGAAAATAGAATGCATCCATCTTAATTAGCACATCCTCAACAATAAAACTAGGGATTTTCACAAACCTATTAGCTAATTGAAGTTTCATGGTTGTTGGTTTTAACTCCCCCAAACCTAGCTGTAAGTATACTGAATATGGCAATAAGTTCACACTTGCCCCCAAATCTAGCAAAGCTTGCTCAATGAGATGATCACCAATCTTGCATGAAATTGTAGGCAATCGTGGATCCTTACATTTCACTGGATATTTATTTTAAATGATTGAACTGACTTGCTCGGTCAAAAATGGCTTTTTAGGGACATTTGTCTTTCTCTTCATTGTCACAAGATCTTTTAGAAACTTGGCATAAGTAGGAACTTGCTGAATTGCATCAAGAAATGGAATGTTTATTTGCACCTGCTTAAAAACCACTAAAATGTCTCCAAATTGTGCATTTTTTGAGGACTGATTAACCTTTGAGGAAATGGAGCTTTAGGAACAAACCTCTTATCAAAGGGAGAACTAAGATCCTGAATTGGAATGGTAAGTGGGTTGTCCTTCTTTTATCCATGATCATCATGTGAATTATGAGTTCCTTATTTCTTTAACACAATATTTTCATCATTCTCCACTTCTGGCATTTTCACTTGATTATCAACTTGCTTACTAGATCTAAGGGTAGTAATAGACTGAACATGTTCTTGTCCATGAGTAGAACTAGAAGAACCATTGATGGCATACTGTCCTTTTAGGTTAGGTATAGGTTGACTAGGAAACTTTTCTTTTTCCTTCTCTCCAACTTGGGTTGCTAAATGACCAACTTGATTTTCCAACTTTGAAATAGCTTGAGTATTCAAACGGGTGGAACTTTACATCTCTTTAATGGCTTGACTAGTTGATTGCATGAAAGTTTTGAGAGACTCCTCCAAAGATGATAGTTGTCTTGGTGGTGCTACAAACTGAGGAGTTGATTGAGGAATGGGAGGATATGCTTAAGTAGGTGGATGAAATTGACTTTGTTGATGCACTTGTTGTCCACCTACATTTGTGGGAGGCGAATTTTGCCTCCATGAGAAATTAGGATGTTCTTCCAGTTTGGATTGTATGTCTTTAAAAATGGACTAGCAAATGGTTTTCCATAATTATTCAGTGCATTTGCTTGCTCAGTATAAAAATCAGGGTACCCAGCTGCAAAATGACACATTTGTGTTGTATGCATAGGACTTGCACAAATAGAGCATGTTTCACTTTGAACTTGATTAACAGAATTCATCCCTCTACCTAAAGCTAAAGCTTCAACCTTACGAGTGAGATTGTCCAACCTAACTTTTATGTCTAAATCTTCACTGACTTCATACAATCCTCCTTTCTTAATTGCAAGGGCAGATCTCTCTTTATGGTTGGAAAAATCCCATTGTTGTGAACTTTCAGAAAAATTCTCAAGAAATTTGTATGTCTCATCATCTACAAGACTAAAAAATCCACCACCATTCATGAACTCAATCATGTTACGATTTTTTTGAGTCAAGCCATTATAAAAAAATTGCACTAGTCTCCATGTTTCAAAACCACAGTGAGGACACTTTAAGATCAAGTCCTTAAATCTCTCCTAACTCTCATAAAATTTCTCTTGTTCATCCTGATAAAAATCTGCAATTTTTGTCTTCAAAGCATTGGTCTTGGCCATTAGGAAAAATTTAGAGATGAATTTTGTGACCAACAGTTCCCATGAAGTGATAGATCTAGGTGACAAAGAATTAAGCCATGCTTTTGCCTTATCCTTTAAGGAAAAAGGGAATAAACGCAAGCGAACAGAGTCATCAGTGAAATTCTAGAACTTACAAGTAGCACAAATCTCAAGAAAATCCTTCACGTGCATATAAGGATCTTCTTTATCCAATCCATGAAAAGTAGAAAGAAGATGGATTATTTGTGGCTTCAACTCAAAATGTGCAATAGTGGTTGCAAGCAATACTATACAAGATGGAGGGTTGGTGGTTATAGGTGAGAACAACTCCCTAAGAGTTTTTGAATCATCTCCTATTCCTCCCATTGTGGATGAATAATCAAAACTAACAAGATGATTTTTCTTATCATGTATCCAAGTTCTCATACACCAAGCACAAAGAATTTTTTTTTTCTATTTAAAAAAATAAATTTTAACTACAACTAGTAGAAGGAAAAATTCAATTAAGACCTAATTTATTTTCCTAACCAAGTCCCCGGCAACGGCGCCAAAAACTTGTTGTGAAATTTTAAAGTACTCGCAAGTGTACAAACCATACCAAAGTATAGTTTGACAAGAACGAGGTCGAACCCACAAGGACTTGAATGAACATAGGAAAATTAATCAAATCTTAACCAAATTAATCCTAATCTAGTTTAATAAAAATTGGTTGTTTGCAATTAAATATACTAAGAAAATAATTAAAATTAAGCAAATGGTTAAACTAAGCAAAAGATATAAAGCAATAAAAATATGTAAACAATCAAGGGAAATGAATTAAGGTTTTGGAATCCGCCTTGTAAGTCATATTAGCATATATTTATGATCATCAATTTTTCCCAACTCACTGCATGATAATTTAGAAATCAATCTTGCTATCATGGAAAATATTCTCATTAAAATCCTTACTTAAAAAATCAAAAGCATGTTTTTTTTTTCACTTCTTAAGTATAAAATCAAATCATCAATTGTATCCGTAGCTAAACAAATCACAAGATATATCCAATTCGAAAAATCAAATCATAAATTGTATTCATTGACAAACAAATCACAAGCAATATCCAATTTTATAATCAATAATTAATAAACCAAGCATTCAACTAATTAAGACAAATCCTAAATCATGAGAAAAACATGATTGAACTCATATCTAGAATCTCATCTTAGTCAATTGATATGAAGCAAGAACAATTTAAATCACTAAAGAACAACTATTGTGGAAAAAATCAAATCACATAAATATTATTGATAATCCTTAACAAGGTTTCATCCTTAATCCTAATTATAAATTTAGCTACTCATAGTAATTGAAAGAAAACACAAAAATAAAATACTAAGCATTAAACTATACAAATAAATAAAACTAACTGTCATGGAAGAAAACCAAAGAGATAGCCACAGCCACAGCTCTCTATATGTTCAGCCCTCAGCCCTCAGCCCTCCTCTTAAACAAACTAACCTAAAGCATTATATAAGAGAAATCACTCCTATTACAATTCTGACTAGCCTCCCTTTCTATTGCGTTATTTTGCTCATTTATAATCACATAACACATGCGGCTGACCTAAGGCTTTTCTTTACAAAGACCAAAACCGAAGTGGCCCAATAGAAATTCCTTGTTTGTTTCTTGTATGTCGGTGAAGTTATAGGGAATTGTTGGACTGGAGAAAGCCCACAAACCTGCAAACTTCTTGTCTTTACTTTTCCTTATCCGGCAGTTCACGCCTTCCAGCCTTGCAAATTACAATTCTCTACAAGTTGGCTTCTTGAATCAATTGGCCCCACCTTGTCGTTTCAGCGTAGTCAATTACACTTCACTTGCTCTGCTTCTTCATTTTTCTTGTCTTCCACTAATTCTTGTGAACAGCAAAGCTTTTATAACCTTTAAAACAAAGATAGATTATAATTAGTCACAAATTAATCTTAAAAATGAGGTAAAATATGCAAATATGCGGGTACTTATTATATAAATTGCATGCACGTCAATAACATTATATTCTTATATACTATTTGTAAGTGCACAATTGAACCTTGACCCAAAGACAATCTCGGGCTCAGGCCCAATGAGCCTTAAACAATGAAATTTGTAGAATGTGGGCTTGAAATCTAGATTAGAAGTACTGAGAACTTAATTAACAGGCTAAAAATTACAAACACTTGTGGATAATAAATGATAATTGCAAACAGACCTCCTCGGACGTTTAGCCGAGGACTACTTCTGTATTATTTCTCTTTCTTACTTAAAGGTTACAATTTTTTAATTTCTTTCTTCGTTCCTCCCCTCTTTCTTTAGCGTTTATACCCTTAAATACTCCTTTTCCTGATACTTTTTCTACGTGTTGCTCCAACCCCCTCTCTCCTAGATATTTCTTTTTTCAGTGCCTTCGAATAGTGACCAGAAGTTTCAGTTCTACTGTTCAGGGGTCACTTCCCCATTAATGCGGCCAGGGAGGTAGGTGCAGAGTCTTTAATGTGGAGGTGGCAGCCTTTGCTTTTGGTATTTTTCTAACACCGGTGTACCTCGAAGGTTCAGAGTTTCCCTCTTTTAACCAGCAGTCTTTCTGAAATATTGTCTTGACCTTCATAATGAAGCTCTGGGTTCCCCTGGGTCTATCCGAGGAGAGACTTACCCTCGGATGTATCCTCGGCCCCTCGGCGTATGGGCCGACCCGAAGTACTAACAAATTCCCAACCTAAGAGTAGGTCGGCCTTCCTTGCCATAGCCCAAAGGCCCATACTCCCTCTTGGGTCCTTTTATCCCCCACAATAGCCCCTCAAAACTCTATTTTTTCAACATCCGAGGAGAAAAATAGGGTTTTGATCTAACGAGAACTTATTCTGCACACTTTGTGAATGATTGCACGTGTGGAAACCGTTTCGCGTTCCAGAAGATGCCACTTGGCGGTTTTATTTTCAAATACGAGCGCATTTATTACCGTAAGTTACACCTTGTCCCCCACGTTCAACGGTGAGATGAGCATCCAACGGTCCTTGTTACTCCATGAAAATTTGGGCGGGACAAATATAATTCCGAGGCCGCTTTCCGCACGTCGTGACGCTTCGGGAACCTGCGCCTTCATTTATTTCTCCAGAGGCTAATCCCATCAAAACATCAGTAATCATACTTTGCCTGCAGAAATCCGTGGAAATTCGCACAACTTGAAATTCGTAAGTTCTTGCTCCTTCTTTTCTTAACCCTTTCTCCTCGGATCTTGTCCTTGGCTATCCTTGTAACCATTCCCCCTCTTAGAACTTAGTCTTTCGTTCCTTTTTGATGGGAAAGTTTAAGCGTCTAGTTGATACCGCCGCTGGGATGGAAGGCTTTAGAGCCAAGTATCACATTCCCGGCGATGTAGGTTTAGAATATTGCCCGGCGGAAGCTGTGGCCGGTTCTAGGAAAACTGGAGAGGTTATCATCCCAATGGTAGCCTTCGTAGAAGGTGGGATGACCCTCCCAATGAGACCCGTAACCAGGGAATACCTCCGCAACCACCGGCTGTGTCACAATCAATGCGCCCCAAACGTCTTTAGAGTTTTAGGTAGCGTCGATGCTCTCAACGAGCAAATGGGTCTCAACCTTACTTGGCATGACGTTGTATTCATGTACGAGTGCCATAAACTTACCAAGGTAGGTTACTACATCAAATCTCGTTCCAGCGTCGTTAGGCTAATCTCTTGTCTGCCCAAATCCAACAAAGGCATGAAGGATGACTACCTCATCGTCTCTGGGAACTGGCATGACGGCCCCCACTGCCCAGTTGAGTGGGGGGATCCAGGTGCGACACCCTAGGATCAATCTCCCCACCACATAACTTCCTCTACATCTAAAAAATGTGTATTTACATTTACTTGAATTTATTATATGTTCTGTGAATCTGACCATGTTTGTTTACTTTGACATCTTTCTTTGCAGATAAGCAACACGCGTGCCCACGCTTAAGCCACTACAACGTTGCAGATTTAAATCGAGTACTACGCTCCGAGGTGTTTGTCAGCGGAGACTTACAACTTAGGGCAGCTCATCTGATTTTGGGGTACGATCCCATCTCCTCGGACTTCCAGGAGATAGAGAATGCAATAATCGTGGGTGACCGAAGGCGTAGGAGGATTAACGTAGCTAGACCCCACTTTATGGACGACCACGACCTCCCTAACGCCCCTCACACCGTTTTATACACACAGCCCATAGCGGCAATCCCCCTCGCCGTGCACTCTCAGGCCATTGCTGTCCCAGAGGAGCAAGTGTCTTCTTCGAACACGTTGGACGAGGAGATAGAACAGTTCCAGCTCGAGGACTCCCCACGACCTCGCGGAAACCCGTTTGTTGTTCTTTCCGACGAGGAAGAAGAGGAAGCCGAAGCCTCTGGGATCCAAGGTCTAGTGATAGCGCGTCCAGACGACAGCTCAATTGAAGAAGAGATGGACGAGCTAAAGGGCCTTATGACCGCAAGAGGTGCACGCGTGGCAAAGAAAGGAACAAGGGGGTCCCAAGTTCCCCCAGCTTTACCACCACCTCCTCCTCCTTCGGCCGACCCCAATCCTTCATCCGAAGACCCAAAGAAGAAAAGGAAGGCCGAGGCCGAGGGGACTGGTGGTGAAAAGCAGAAGAAAATGAGACAGCCCGCGTCGGCCCAGCAGCAGAAATTGGACAAGGGCATAGGACACGCCTGCTCAGTCGAAAGCAGGGAAATCAGGGATGTGGCTGAGGTGCGCCGAGCACCAGCCACCTGGTCGCCTGACTTGAAACTGGACGGTGCACCAATTCTCTGCCACTCCAGCATCAGGGCAGTCCAACAAGGCCACGCCCACCACTTAGCCGAGGTGTTGGAGCGTCCTCTTCTGCTGCCCAAGGATATGGAATCCTTGGAGAAGATGGGTCAGCCGCAGTTGTTCCTCTCATTAAAAAGGGGTTTAGCTTTGGTAAGTTCCACCTCGCGATTGTACTTCATATTTATTTGTAAATACTTTACCGTATTTAACCTCCTAACATTTTTGCAGTCCATCCAAGAAGTTTTCGCGGCCGAGAAGTTCGTGGACGATTCTCGGAAACGCGCTGGGATGGAGCAAGAGCTAAGGCACGAGGCAGAAAGGTCCCTAAGCCAGGCCTTAGCAGAGAATGGAAAGATCACGTCATAGCTGGCCGACTTGAAAAGAGAGAGAGATGGTGACAAGGCCAGCCTGAAGATGATGGAGAGCCAAGTGGAGGGGCAGCGTAAGCTTCTCCGCCAAAAGGATGACGAGCTAGCCCAAGTCTAACAGGCACGCTCTGACTTGGAAAAGGAGCTTATGCGGGCAAAGGAGGAGTCTCGCGCCCACAAGCACACACTAGAGGCCGCGAAGAAGGCCAGCTATCAGGAGGGGGTGACTAGAACACAAGAACAGCTAACAGAGGCTTTTGCGGCTTTGTGCCGAGAGTACTGTCAGCAGGTCTGGGGAGAGGCCATGAATGCGGCTGGGGTTTCTCAAGCTTCCGAGCTGAGGAAGCCCGAGAACATTTGGCTCCCCCTAGACATACAGGAAATTGAAGACCCTCCTGTTGCTGCCTCTCCTGCCCTTCCTCCTGTGGTGCAAGAACTTATTCCTGTTCCTACAGAACCTGATGGTTCCTATAAAGAAAAGGACAAGTGTGATGGCGCCGAGAAGGAGCAAGTTCAAGACGTGGAGCCCCTCGTCCCTTCAACAGACAAAGGGAAGCAAGTTTTGTCCACCTTTGAACTGGAACTGAAGAGTACTGAGGCTGGTAGCAGCTCCCTCCAAGACCCCCCAGCACAAGCTTAAGGCCTAGGATAGAACCTTTTGTACTCCTCCCTTTTTTGTACATAATTAATGAAGAACAGTTTATTCAATTTTCATTATGTCATCTTTGTTTTACTTTATTCTTTCTGTACTTGCCACAAAAGTTTTTACTAACCATAGTTAAAGGAAGAACACCATAAATAAGTCTAACTCCAGCAATCAAACAACTATGACTTCAAAACAGTCACATAACTTAGTTGAGGTATTAAACCATGCCGTAGTTAGGCAACTCACATGATGGTTAAATTTTTGTAAACTAGCTTATTGCTTTCAGTTGGATGCAAGGTCTGAAGACCATTTCCTTACAAAAACATATATAACACTTAAAAATGTGGAAATTGAGATCTAAATTAACGAATGGTAATACTGATTTCCACAAACGGTGATAAGAACAAGAACAGTGACAAGATATTTAAGAATAGTAATTTCAACTGTTAATTTCTCCAAGTAGGAGGTCCGAGACCCGGCATAACTGAGGTTCTGTTTAACAAATGACGAGATATCAATTTCCACAAGGTTTGTGGTCCGAGGACTACACTTAACCAAGTTTCTGTTTGATTCTTAAGGATAGTAACTTCAAATGTTAATTTCTCCAAAGTAGGAGGTCCGAGGACCTGGCATAACTAAGGTTCTGTTTAACAAATGACAAGATATCAATTTCCACAAGGTTGGTGGTCCGAGGACTACACTTAACCAAGTTTCTGTTTGATTCTTAAGGATAGTAACTTCAAATGTTAATTTCTCCAAATTAGGAGGTCCGAGGACCTGGCATAACTAAGGTTCTGTTTAACAAATGACAAGGTATCAATTTCCACAAGGTTGGTGGTCCGAGGACTACACTTAACCAAGTTTCTGCTTGATTCTTACGAATAGTAACTGCAAATGTTAGAGGTACTTATAACTTTGAAATATTATCTAGCAAAAGAACATTTTATTAATAATAATACCTTCTAAGGTTATTTACATTCCATGAGCGTGGTACAATTCTTTCATCTAGGTCAGCTAGCCGATATGGCCCAATGCCTGCTACGGAAACAATGCGATAGGGGCCTTCCCAGTTGGGTCCTAGCTTACCCCAAGCTGGGTTCTTAGAAGTGCCCACAACTTTTCTTAGTATAAGATCACCAGGTGCAAGCGGTCTTAGCTTCACGTGGGCATCATATCCTCGTTTTAGCTTCTGTTGGTAATAAGCCATTTGGACCATAGCTGCCTCGCGTCGTTCCTCAAGTAAATCAAGACCTTTCTCCAGGAGTCCATTGTTATTCTCGGGCTAAAAGAACTCGTCTTAGGGTGTGGGAAAAACCAGATTCCAGGGGTTATACTGCCTCGGCTCCATAAGTCATAGAGAATGGTGTCTCTCCCGTGGACCTGCGCAGCGTAGTCCGATACGTCCATAGAACATGTGGGAGTTTCTTCTACCCATCTGCCTTTTGCATCGTCCAACCTTTTCTTGAGCCCACTAACTATGACCTTGTTAACAGCCTCGGCTTGCCCATTTCCCTGAGGATAAACTGGGGTGGAGTATCTATTTATGATGCCCATGTCACCATAGTATTCCTAAAAGCCTTGCTGTCAAATTGAACGCCATTGTCTGAGACAAGTGTGTGTGGGACACGAATCTAGTAACGATGTTTTCCAGACAAAATTCTTGGAATCAACGTCCCTGATATTTGCTAAGGGCTCGGCCTCAAACCATTAGTGAAATAGTCTGTCCCACGAGAAGCCATTTTATTTCCTACAGCCCTCGGAAATGCCCCACTATGTCCAATCCCCACTGTGCAAAAGGCCAAGGACTGGAGAGGGGTTTAGAGCCCTCCAGGTTGATGAATATGGGGTGCGAACCTCTGGCATTGATCACACTTTCGTGCATAATCCTGAGCCTCCCTCTGCATATTGGGCCACCAATAACCCTGAGTCAGGGCTCTATAGGCTAAGGACCTTCCCCCAGTGTGGCTTCCACAAATCCCTTCATGTAATTCTTCCAAAAACGTTTCTGTTGATTCCGGGTGTACACACAATAAGTACGGTCCCGAGAAGGATCATTTGTACAGTTTCTGGTCCTCGGACAACCAGAAACGTGGTGCCTTTCGACGTATCTTATCTGCTTCAGATTTGTCTTCAGGAAGGGTGTCACTCTTAAGAAAAGATATAATCGGGTCAATCCAACTAGGTCCAGACCTTATTAGATGAATGCAAACTGCGCTAACAATGGTAAGAGTTGGCTCTAGCAAATCCTCGACGAAGATAATCCTGGGCAAACCCTGAGCCGAGGACGTTGCTAACGTAGCCAACGAATCTGCATGGGCGTTTTCACTCCTAGAAATGTGAGCTAAGACGAAGGAGTTAAATTCAGTTTGCTGACGCTTGACCTAGGCCAAATATTCCTACATTCTGGGGTCCCTAGCCTCCATGGTCCCCATGACTTGGCGACCACTAACTGAGAGTCGAGAACACATGAATTTCCTTCCACCATCCTACGTACCATCTTCATGCCCACTAAGACTGCTTCATAGTCGGCCTCATTATTAGTAGCCGAGAACGCCAATCTCAAAGATTTTTCGAAGACAATCCCCTTAGGGGACATTAGGACAAGTCCAACACCAGACCCTCTCTGATTAGATGCCCCATCCACATACACTCTCCAAATCGGAGGTACTGCAGCTGTGATAACACCAACTGATTTTTCATCCATGCGCGCCTCTTTCAGAGTTTCTTCTAGCAATGGTTTAGTAAACTCTGCCACCAGGTCAGCGAGGACCTGCCCCTTTACCGGGGTGCGAGGCCTGTATTTAATGTCAAAAGCTCCCAAAATGGTTCCCCACTTTGCCACCCTACCAGAGTAATCGGCGCTGCATAACACCGCTTTGAAAGGCAATTGGGTCAGAACCACCACGGTGTGAGACTGGAAATAATGAGGAAGCTTGCGCGTGGCATGAACTATGGCTAGAAGTGCTTTCTCCAAGGGTAGATAGTGCATCTCGGCCTCGTTCAAAGACTTACTAACGTAGTAGACTGGTCTTGTACCCCGCTTTCACTCCTTATAAGGACCAGGCTGACCGAGTGGATGGCCACTGCCAGATAAGCAACAAGACCTCGTCCACCTCGGGGCGAGACAAAATGGGTGGCTGGGAAAGATACTGCTTAAGCTGCTGAAAAGCTAACACGCATTCTCGGTCCATTGAAACCCTTTCACTTATTCAACAATGGAAGAAAGGACGACATGGTCAGCTGACCGAGAGATAAACCTATTCAATGCAGCAATCATTCAGTCAATTTCTGGAACTCTTTCGGGTTCCGAGGCGGCTGCAAATCCTGAATAGCCTTGACCTGCATGGATCCCTCTATGCCTCTGTGAGTAATCATATACCCAAGGAAATTCCAGATTCCCACGCCAAAAGAGCACTTTGAGGCGTTAAGGCGCCAATTATACTTTCTTAACACTGGAAGGTGTCGGCTAGATCTTTGACGTGTGAAGGTAGTTTTACTCTTCACCACCATATCATCCACATATACTTCAATGGTCTCCCCAGTTGCTGTTCAAACATTCTGGTCATCATTCTTTGGTAAGTAGCCCCAACATTTTTCAACCCAAATGGCATAACCTTATAGTGGTAGTTCCTCGTCGGAGTAATGAAAGCAGTCTTCTCTTGATCCTCCAATGCCAAGGAATCTTGATGGTAACCTGGAAGGCATTCAAAAAACTCATCCGAGGATGTCCGACAGTGGCATCCACCAGTTGATCAATACGCGGCATTAGGAACGAATCCTTAGGGCAAGCTTTGTTCAAATTCGTGAAGTCCACACATACTCTCCACGTTCCATTCTTCTTTTTAACCACAACCGTATGCGCCAACCATTCAGGGTAAAAAACTTCTTTAATAGCCCCAGCCCTCTTGAGTTTGAGCACCTTCTGCTTCACAGCCTCGGAATGTTCTTTGGAAGAACGCCGAAGTGGCTGCCTTCTCGGCACCATGGCAGGGTTTACGTTTAAACGATGACAAATGAAGCTTGGATCTACGCCCGGAGCCTCATAAGGGTCCCACGCAAAAATATCAACATTGTTCTTCAGAAATTCCAACAACTCCATCTTCTCCTGGTGTGGCAAACGTATGCCAACTTGGAAGAACCTCTTTGGGTCATCTGCTATTAAAAATTTCTCTAACTCCTCACAAACAGCCTCATCTCCTATCACCGTCCAGGTGCATCCGGAGCTGTTAATTGCTATGATTGTTGGATGGGCAAAGCCGATGACTCGGCTTTTGACTGATGCAGCACTACGGCCGATATGCATTACCTGGCCACTGATTGGCTACCGAGGATTTCCTCAACATACTCCCCCGAGGGGAACTTAACCTTAACATGCAAGGTAGAGGAGACAGCTCCCAGAGCATGCAGCCATGGCCTGGCAAGGATGGCTGTATATGGGGAGTACGCGTCGACCACAATAAAATCCACTTCAACCGTTTCTGAGCCGGATTGGACGGGCAAACGAATCTGTCCCTTCGGCACAACGGCCCTTCCTTCGAAGCTTATGAGTGGCGAGTCATAAGGAGTAAGATCTTCCAACTTCATCCTTAGCCTTTTAAATAAATCAGGGTACATGATATCTGCACTGCTGCCCTGATCAATCATCACTCTCTTCACATCATAACTCCCTATCCTGAGAGTGACTACAAGAGCATCGTCATGGGGTTGAATGGTACCAACCTTATCTTCCTCCGAAAATCCCAAGATGGGTAAGGTCACCTTCAACCTCTTCGGCCTGTAGCCTGATTCCTCGGCCTGTGAATGGGAAACCGCCATCACCCTAGTGGGACCTGAGCCAGTCCTGCCAGGTGCAGCGAAGATAACATTAATTGTTCCCAATGCGGGCCGAGATAGATTATTCTTCTGACTATTCGAGCCAGATTGACTGCCTTGTCCACCAGGTTGAAACAAGTGCTGCTTTAGTTTCCCTTCACTGACCAGCTGCTCCAAGTGGGTCCAAAGGGTCCGACAGTTCTTAGTAGTATGGCCCACATCCTGGTGGTACTGACAAAAGAGGTTCTGATTCCTCTTCACAGGGTCTCTTGCCATTTACCAGGCCATCTGAAGAAGGGCTCCTTACGAACTTTCTCCAGCAAATGATGTACTGGTTCTCGGAACCACGTGTTCACGGCTGAGGTGCTGCCGAGCTGGACTGCCAAAATAATCTCTCTCGGCTTGTTGTTGTGGTACCTGTCCGACCTGAAATCCCTTCTCTCCTGCGGGATAACCTTCTCCTTACCCTTTCCTTGCAGCTGATCTTCCTCCACTCTCTTGTACTCGTCAATCGGTCCATGAGGCGACGTACGCTGCGGACGGGCTTTTTGGTCAAGACTTTCTCAAGTCGTGATAAGTAGGAGACCTACCTTAAAGGTATTGAGCGCAACTTCATCAAAGTCACCATCTATTTCATTAAACATTTCCCAATACCGGTCGGAATATGCTTTCAATGTCTCCCCTTCCCTCATGGTCATGGATAGCAGCGAGTCTAATGGCCGAGGTACTCTGCTACACGTAATGAACCGCGAAGCGAATGCTCTAGTGAGCTCCCCAAACGAACCTATAGACCCCGATCTAAGGCCGTTGAACCACCTCATAGCAACAGGTCCCAAGCTAGAGGGGAAAACTTTACACATCAGAGCCTCGTTATGGGAGTGCACCGCCATCCTCTGGTTAAAGTGGCTCACGTGCTCCACCAGATCAGTCCGGCCATTGTAGATGGTGAAGGTAGGCTGGGTGAATCTCCTGGGAAGCCTCCCTTTCTCAATCCTCCGTGAAAATGGAGATTTGGAGAGTTGGTGCAACGCCCGACTCATAGCATCGTTCCCTAAGCCCCTAGAAGGAAGCTTATTGCGTCTGTGAGCTGGCTGGTCGTCCTCCTCATAAAAGGACATTGCGCTGGGGGGTGAGCATGACCTTGAGCTGTAACTACCTCCCCGGGCTTCCTCTAAAGAAGGATTAGATGAGGATGGTGAAGACTTACGTCTGGCGCGGCGCAGCTTTCTTTTCAAACGACCAATCTCCTTCTGCATGGCCTTAGCACCATCCTCGTGGGTGGTGCTACCCCCGCTCTCAGTATGGCTAACTCTGGGGTGTTCTGTATGGACATTTCTCTCACGATCCCTTTGACGCTCAAGACGCTCGAAATGATCCTCCGGTTGCGATCCTTGTGATTCTGCATGGTAAGAACCTAGGCTTGCCATCGCATTCCAGCTCCCTTTTTACTAGATTCCCACAGACGGCGCCAATTGTAAGTGCACAATTGCACCTGGACCCAAAGACAATCACGGGCTCAGGCCCAATGAGCCTTAAACAATGAAATTTGTAGAGTGTGGGCTTGAAATCTAGATTAGAAGTACTGAGAACTAATTAACAGGGCTAAAAATTACAAACATTGTGGATAATAAATGATAATTGCAACAGACCTCCTTGGACGTTAGCCGAGGACTACTTCTATATTATTTCTCTTTCTTACTTAAAGGTTACAATTTTTTAATTTCTTTCTTCGTTCCTCCCCTCTTCTTTAGCGTTCATACCCTTAAAAATACTCTTTCTGATGCTTTTTTCACGTGTTGCTCCAACCCCCTCCCTCCTAGATTTCTTTTTCAGTGCCTTCGAATAATGACCAGAAGTTTCAGTTTCTACTATTTAGGGGTCACTTCCCCATTAATGCGGCCAGGGAGGTAGGTGCAGAGTCTTTATGTGGAGGTGGCAGCCTTTGCTTTTGGTATTGTTCTAACACGGTGTACCTCGAAGGTTCAGAGTTTCACTCTTTTAACCAGCAGTCTTTCCGGAATATTGCCTTGACCTTCATAGTGAAGCTCTGGGTTCCCCTGGGTCTATCCGAGGAGAGACTTACCCTCAGATGTATCCTCGGCCCCTCGGCGTATGGGCCGACCCGAAGTACTAACAAATTCCCAACCCAAGAGTAGGTCGGCATTCCTTGCCATAGCCCAAAGGCCCATACTTCCTCTTGGGACCTTTTACCCCCCACACTATCTTTATATATAATGCAATAAGATAATATCTATGAAATCAAAGAGAAGAAATAAGATAACAACTTAAAAACATAACTTAATCCCATCAACTCAAAGTAGAATTTCAAATAATACAAAAATTATCAACTTAAAGTAGAAATGCAAGAAAAATAGTAAAAAAGTCCACCAAAAAAAATTTGAAAGACAAAAGTAATCTTACATGTGTGGGAAGGAAAACTATGTATATAATGAAATTGAGAATTGTAAATTTATAGTAAGAGGGGGGAATAAGAAAAGCAAAAAATAAAGGAAGATAAAGGGATTAAGAAAAGTGATATTAAGATAGATAGTAGTGAAGAGATGAAAAGATAAAAGTGAAGGGAAAAGTTGGCGAAAGTATAGCATTAAGTTGGGAAATTAATAAGAGAAAAAAAAAGTTAAAAAGAAGAAGAAGAGAGAAAACGTTGGAAATGGGTGGATAATATGGTTGTTGATGTAACTCAACAGGAGCATAATAAGAATAAATGTTACACTTCAACTTTTAGATATGTATAAATATAGATGGGGTTATTATTTATTGGGTTAGAACTCAAGTTCCACGCTGTTTTTTTTTTTTTTTTTTTTTTTTTTTTTTTTTTTTAATCCATGTCAGACCTACTAATTGGAACTCAAGTTTGTTAAACTCGATTTTGGGTTGGAACTCGAACTTAGCAAACTCGAGTTTTAAAAACAATCTACATAACTAAATAACTTCAAACATATGCTATTCACCTAATTCTTTTTTTTTTTTTTTTTAAATACTATTCAGCAAATTTTGCCATGGGTGGGGGATTCCCTTTAACCCATGGACAAGGGGGCACTCTAAAAATTGACTCCGCCGTGGAAAAACTTTGGCCAATGACATCCACCTTAACCAATTACAATATACATTTAACTACTTTAATACCCAAACTCGATTACAGAAGAGCAAGAAATAAGGAGGCTTCCTCTCTCACCAGTCAACACACAAAAAGGAGAGGACCCGGCAGAGAAAGCAAAGATAAAGAAAGAATTTTGAGGCATCCATTAATCTCCAAGATGACTTGGCTTGTGGACTTTTAAATTATGATATTTAACCTCAATTAATCTCTCTTTCTTTCCCACATATCGGTGGTCTTTGTCTTATGATCCATTTGTCGTCCTTTACCACAACGCGGTTACTACTTGTTTTTGCTACTCATTAGAAAACAAATGAAAAATAGAATTCTGGTTTTCTCTGCATGAGCACGGGCTTTCCAAGACTATGAAAAATATATATCTTTACAACTTTAATTACAACTGCAATGCATATTCAGCAAAAAAAAAAAAAATTACAACTGTAATCCACATGGAGGTTCGTCGGCAACGTACACATATATATGCATGATTTATTTATCTTGTCAATTTTCGGTCTTATTTATTGATTTTTTTTTTTGCATTCAATTTAATTATTATATATATAATTTTTTTTTGGTTAGCTTAACACTTTAATTTATTCTTAAAAATATTTTTGCACATCCTAACTTAAATCTTCCACATCTTTTAAGTATTTCCGATTATAAGAATAAAGAGTAAGTATTTATGAATTATAAGTGTCACTCTTTATTATAAATTTATATTATATGTGTGTAAGTGTATTTAATATTGACGGTGTGCATTACTTTTTGTTATAATATTATTTGTGTGAATTATGACATGTGTGGATGTTTGTATGTACTGTATAAATATAATATAACTTTATATAATTTAGTAATTAGGAAATAGACAGGGTTTGTTACATGTGTGTATATTGTTATCATATAATAACTTTTTCTTATAAAGTTAGTAAAATTCAAGAAAAAATTTGTAAATTTAGTGATTAGTATATAATTTTACGTATGAATGAGTTTAGTCGTGTGTGTCAATAATTAATACATTTTTTAATAACCCTCTTAAACAAAATTCCTGGAGCCGCCTCTATTTCAGTTATTTTAATTGGTAAAATTTATTGTTGTCGAACAATTAAAAGATCTAAATTCCATCTACACCTTGTTATAGGGTTTGAACTCTGCCTAACACCAAAAATTAATTAGTGTATTAACCTAATAATAAATAGTAATCATGATAGAGTGAAAGTAATAGATTGAATTTTTATCATATTTAAAAAAAAAATTAAAAATACCTTTAGAAAAGTCAACATTAAATCAAAAAATGAATTCAAACCCAAAAAAGAAGGAATGAATATATCACTGTACCACGCCACCATTATTATCTCTATTAATATTTCTAATTAGAATATAATTTTTTAGTATTCATTTTTTGTATTTCTTAAAGTAATTAAATTAGCTAATTGAAAATGATTTAACAATAAAATAAATTAATATCATTAATGTAAAAATTGAGAAATTTAAATTTGTCCATCAAATTTGGTCCCACTAACACAACCTCAATATATATATATATATATATATTCTCAACAACAAAAAATTAAAAAGCTTTAAAACTTGAAAATGTTATTTTCTTTTTATAAAAACAAAAATGACGTGTTTGAAGAAACTAAATATTTTTATTTTTATTATTATAACTAGCTTCTAGTTTAAAGTCGATATCACATATGTTTAAAGTTAGTCTTAATGGAGAATTAGAATTGAATCTAATCAAAGAACCTAGACCATTTCGCATATGTCGAACAGCTAGTCTTGATTGCACGTCTCATAATGGTTGTATATGCATAATGATATATTTGGGTAGCAAAATAGTAGATGGATAGCAGCCACAAAAGGAGAAGGAAACAAATTACTAGGTGTAGCACTAGCGGGGGAGCTTCAAATGGTATTAAGATTGTATTTGGATACCGCTTATTTTGCTAAAAATTGAAAATAATAAAAAAATAATAATAAAATTACTGTTCACGTGCGAGTTACTGTTCATTTGCTTATTTGCACACGCATCAGCGCCATCCAAACGCCGCCTAAGTATATGTTTGGATTCAACGTTTGCGTCTGCGCGTTTCCTCTTTTTCTTCTTTTTTTGATGCACGCGTTTCAAGAGATATAGAGCACTGTTCAGTGGGTCTCGTGTACTGTTCACAAAACTGACAAATACTTTATTCAAAAAAATAATTTAAAAAAATCCCACGATATATTTCACATATAAAAATTATTTTTAATTATTTTGTTACAGCGGTAAGAAGAGAATGCTCAGCGTCTTCTACAAGTTAATTTCATATATATAACTTCAGCTGGCATGCAAAAGCAAAAGTAGCACATGATTGATTTGAAGGTCTTTGTCGTCAATGGACGTAAACAACAAATCTTTATAGATTATAAATGTTACAACAATAATATATTATTGCCACTCAACTTTACAAAACCAAGTCCCGGCCCCATTCATTCATTCATTGATTCATCAAAAAAAAAAAAAAAAAAAAGTCCCCATTCATTAGTCTCTTTCTCTCAAAAGAAAAGCTGCACCTTGATCCTCTTCATACAAGTCCTGCACACGTACAATACAAACCTCAAGGAACACCAATTAAGTCTTTGAAGTAGAAGATGCCAAGGCAAGCTCAAAATTCAAGAGTCAGTTTGACACTCATTAAGCTCCTTCTTCTTCTATGCATGGTAGTAATCGAAGTCAAAGCACAAGTAGGGTATCTTGCTGATGATGAATGTAAGAAGACTCTTCTTCTTTCATTTTCTCGTTTCTATAGCAGTAAATTGAGGCTATATATAATGTATTAATATTGACGAAAAGGCATGTCTATATAATGCACTAATGGTCTCAAATTAGTGCAAGTTATTTAAGCGTGGGAGCATGATCGATTTTTTTTTATAGATAATTTCAATTTATGACGTCCGATCTTGATAATATCTCCTTATCATTAGACCAATACACCAACCAAGATTCCATTAATTACATGTCCATGAATTAACTTATTACTTGTAAAAAAATAAGATTAAAAAAAGGCCGTCTAATAATCAAGAACCTTTTTCTTCTGTTAAAAATGGTTTGAATTTTTTTCTTTTTAAATGGCTAATTAGGGAGATAATGTTATCCCTGAGAACTTACAATTAAGTTGTAGAACTCATAGTATGTTCAAGTTAGCTTAATTGGTAAAGTATCTAATAGTTGAATAAGAGATTTGAGGTTCAATCTCCGCCTACGCTTTTCAATCCAAAAATTGAAACTCTCTCTAAAAAAAAAAAGTTGTAACACTCTAAATAATAAATATTTTCCTTGCATGTGGATATGGGCTAAGTTTCTATACTCCACAATCCCATCCAGGATAGGATATTTCGAGGTAAAAGGAATTTATAAGAGTATCAGCATTGGTGGTAGCAAAAATTTAATACTTCAAAAAGCTACTTTATATATTTTACTACCTTATTATACAAAACATTCAATATCAGTGGTTTTATTTTAGTATTCAACACAATAAAATAATATATCCACTACAATAATCATTAAATAATCTAAGCTACAGTGGAGGACCTAATAAAACATTTTTTTTGGTTTAACATCTAAGCTATAGTACACATGCAAAGATAATTGTGCACTATAGTTCAACGACAAAATTTTTTTGGCTTTTACTCCACTAATGCAGCCAAAAATCTTGGCTTTTTACTCCATTGATGTAGCCCACTTTTGTTATATTTGGTTGGCAAATTTAACATTTTAGCCATTTGCCTCTACTAATACTAATGCTCTAAAACATAGTTGAAGAGGCACAGCCGCAGGGATGGACCCAAAGGGGCCCAAGGCAGCCCGGGCACCCTAGCCCAAAGAATTAAAAGAAAAAATAATTTTAGGGCCCCTTGGCCCAAAGAAAAAAATAATAAAAAAATTATGGTTATATTTTTTTATTTCTAGAGTTGTCTCCCTCTTACAAAAACTTAGACCTCCTCCATTTTAATCAGCTTAGCCCAACTAGTAACTATTCAACTAAAAAACTTAACAAAAATAAAACTTCAAAATAAAAAATAAAAAAATAATAATCAGCCTAGTATTAGAATACGAGCATCAGGTGTTCTAAATGCTAAATATTTAGTATTTAGAACACCAAATACCAAAAATACTACTGTATAAGGCATTTCAAATGCTATATTAAAGTAGCAAAAGTAAGTTTTGATATGTGAATTTTTTTTTTTTTTTTTTGCAACAATTGATGCTCTTAAAAAACAATATTATTGTGCATTTTTTTGTTGTTGTTGGTAGATGATTGCATCTTAATGCATTAAGAAATAATGATTTTGTGTATTTATCTTGATTGATATATTTTTTTAATACTATATGAATAGTTTTTTTTTTTTTTTTCCTTATACTTTGGCCCCCTAACTTGAAATCCTAGGTCCACCCCTCCCTGAGTGCAGCTAGTCTAATTTCACCCATTATTTGGTTCTAAAATATCAGACTCATTGCAATCTTGTAAAAGATGAACAATTGATTTCATGTGTCCATTACACTTGGGTGAATCAGATAACTTCTCTCCTTTTTATTTTATTTTTATAATTAATATTTTTAATGTGAAGATTGAAATTGCATTTTGAAAGGGATAAAAACTGTACAAATTTAAGTTAAAGCATGCTAAATAATTTTGAATTCTAGAAATGTATGCTTTATAGTTGATATAATACTTCCATGTGTATCTAGAAAAGGAAAACAAAAAAAAACAAAAAGTATAAGTTGTTTGTCATATTCATTAGTATTGTATTTTATTAGTTCTTTTGGGGACATTTGAGAATGTGTCCTATAAGGTCACAATTTGTGCCCAAACCCAAAAGATACAATTGGGATAGGCCCAAAAAGCTCAATACAATGAATTTGTAGAGAGTGGGCTTGAAATCTAGGTTTTAGTGATTTTTACTAACAAAGATGATGAGCTCGATTACAACATCATACAAATGAGATAGTTTATATAACAAAAAATTTCCTTGGACTTAAGCCGAAGAGGTTGGATCCTATATTTCTCTTCCTTAAGGAAAGGTTACAAGTATTGATCTTAATGTCTACAGTGTTTTCTTTCTCCTATCTCCGATCCCCTTTTCCTGAATGTATTCTCCTCCTTTTATATCATCTTTCTTCATCTTTCCATCCTCCACGTATGGATTAGATTACTGAATTGGATACTTGTCCCATCAGCCCATCCTTAAGATCTTTGGAGATAGTTGTAAGGCTGAAACTTAATGTTCGGGCATCACCTCCCTATTAATGCGGCCAGAGGTTTAGCTGCAAAGCATTTAATGCAGTGGTAGCAGCTTTATCTTGGATATTTCATAACCCTTCTTCCTATCCTGTACACCCACCATACATGTCCTTACTTATTGGATCTCCTAGAACATCGCTTTTGGACGTCAGACAATCCTTTCCTACCTCGACTTTATCTAGCCAAAGATGAACTCTTCCTCGGACAAACTTCCGGGATGATCGTGATCAGTCTCCGCCTCTTCATCCATCAACACTGCTGTTTAAGTCGACATTCCCACATCATCGGATCATTTAGTGTCCTTAGATTGGGCATCTGGCCCAATACATAATTGTGGGCCCATTGACCCTACATGTCCTATTCTCAAATGTTTCAAATTTCATCCACAACATTATCGATCTACATGAGTTTCAAGGTGTGTTATGGATAGAAAATAGAATATATATATTCACACACTACACCCAACTGAACATAAATATTTAAAATTCATAAATTAAAATATTACAACTTTTTTTTGAAAGAGTTCAACCTATAGCGTCTATTTCTGATAATAACTCTTTAACATCACACCGATACTCTAATTAGTTTTTAGTGTAGACGATGATTAAACTCCAGGTCTCTTATTCAACTATTAGAGACTCTGCCAGTTAAGCTTCATACATATGTGATACAGTCACTTGACTTATTGTAGCGGAAAAAAAAAAAAAAAAAAAAAAAACTCCCTAATAATCATTTATCAGCACTCCAATCTCCGACCCTAATGCCAAAGATAATTTTTCTAATGATTTGTACTATATAATCTTAATTAGATAGACAGTAAATTTACATTTATTTTAAAAAGTATAGGTTGATGGTCTGACTCATAGGACTATAGGAGGCAAAATATACATGATACGAGATATGGATATGTTTCATTCAATTAAAGATTTTAAATGGAAACCACAAAAAAAAAAAAAAAAAAGAAAAAAAAAGAAGAAGAAGAAGAAGAAGAAGATTTATATGTGAATTACAACTTAAACAATTACTAGTCTCATCACACGCGCTTCGCGCATGCGATGAGACTTTTCTTTTTAGTGGTCCTATTTTGTAGAAAAAAACTGTATTTAATTATTATATATATATATATATATATATGATTTTTATTTTAAAAATCTAATTATAAGTGAATAAATAAATTTAAAAATTAATATGAGAGTGGTCCTATTTTTAGGCAATATTTTAGTGGGAGTTGGAGTTGCATTTTTACCGGATTGTCTTTTAGTTTTGTCTTACTTAAACATAAGACTGTAGGAGCATCTTTGACTAAAAAAAATGAGTTTTTACCGGATTGTCCTTTAGTTTTGTCTCTATTTAAATATAGGACTGTAGGGGCATTTTTGAACTAAAAAAATAGGAATCCAAACGGGAGAAGCCCCTTCAATAGTAGTATAGATAAAAGAACTATCTATGTTAAGTTATTTATTTTATTTATTTATATTCCATTTTTTTATTTAGAAACATTTATATTCCAACTTAGTAGCTTGTTTATATAATCTCAATATAATTTGATAAGATATAATCAAAGATCTATTATTAAGTATTTAGTTAAGAGGTTTTATAGTCCAACTAGTTGACACTTCTCAGTATTTAAAAAAAAAAAAAAATCCCTAATAATCATTATCAGCACTCCAATCTCCGACCCTAATGCCAAAGATAATTTTTCTAATGATTTGTACTATATAATCTTAATTAGATAGACAGTAAATTACATTTATTTTAAAAAGTATAGGGTGATGGTCTGACTCATAGGACTATAGGAGGCAAAATATACATGATACGAGATATGGATATGTTTCATTCAATTAAAGATTTTAAATGGAAACCACAAAAAAAAAAAAAAAAAAGAAAAAAAAAGAAGAAGAAGAAGAAGAAGAAGATTTATATGTGAATTACAAACTTAAACAATTACTAGTCTCATCACACGCGCTTCGCGCATGCGATGAGACTTTTCTTTTTAGTGGTCCTATTTTGTAGAAAAAAACTGTATTTAATTATTATATATATATATATATATATATATGATTTTTATTTTAAAAATCTAATTTATAAGTGAATAAATAAATTTAAAAATTAATATGAGAGTGGTCCTATTTTTTAGGCAATATTTTAGTGGGAGTTGGAGTTGCATTTTTACCGGATTGTCTTTTAGTTTTGTCTCTACTTAAACATAAGACTGTAGGAGCATCTTTGACTAAAAAAAATGAGTTTTTACCGGATTGTCCTTTAGTTTTGTCTCTATTTAAATATAGGACTGTAGGGGCATTTTTGAACTAAAAAAATAGGAATCCAAACGGGAGAAGCCCCTTCAATAGTAGTATAGATAAAAGAACTATCTATGTTAAGTTATTTATTTTATTTATTTATATTCCATTTTTTTATTTAGAAACATTTATATTCCAACTTAGTAGCTTGTTTATATAATCTCAATATAATTTGATAAGATATAATCAAAGATCTATTAATTAAGTATTTAGTTAAGAGTTTTATAGTCCAACTAGTTGACACTTCTCAGTATTTAAAAAAAAAAAAAAATCAGAAATTAAATCTTCACTCTCCAACTATCAAGTTATCAAAATAATAATAATATCTCTAAAATGTACTTATGTGTAATATATGATTTAATATGTGTATTTTAGTATTTAAGTAACTTTTTTCAGCCTTTTGATCCCGCTGAAAGTTATATGAAGAAAAAGACAAGTGTAAAATTATAGCATTTTGAATGTATTGGTCCAATTAGTTTTTTAAATTTGCATTGAGACTTACATTTTGGGAGCAGAGCAAGCAAAATCGTGTAATGGATCTTAGAAAAATGAAATTTTGAATGGTTGGAAGCAACTTACAATCTACCAATATACGAGAACAAAATACTATTGGCGGCTTTGCCTATCTATTCTATCTATTCAATTATGACTGGCTTGTGGGGGTTACAACAAATCTTAGGTGGTAAGATGTTATTAGTTCTAATTTGAATCCATTACGTAAATTATTATTTTTGTTTACTAGTAACAACACATCCCTTAAGAATTGTTGTAAAAATATTTTGAACATAACATTTTTAATTTATTTATCAACTTTATAATCTTAAATTTGTCTTAACAATTATTTTCAAGGAATTTCTTTTTGAAATTCAATACTAAAAATAAAAATAAATAAAAAAGAGTCAGGTTTTTTTTTTTTTTTTTGAAGTGGAGTCAGGTTTGATTCTTCAGTAACGAAAAATTTCGAAATTTGATTGTGAGAAACTATTCTCTATCCCTTATTTGTGTTTGTTTCTAAACAGAAATGAAAGAAGTGGCGTTAATGTGACTGGTTTAGATAACTGGGCTGGCTACACCAATAGGCCCAATTAAAAAGCCCAGTGCAGAATACATATCACACTAAGTCCAAAGCGCCAGATTATCACAAAAAAAAAAAAAAAAAATTTGTGGCGTCTGAGCGGTATAAGGACGGCGGTGACCCCCCTCAATTACAATCGTACTCTTTTTGTTTGATTAAAATTTCAGAGATTCTACACTGCTTGATGACAATTAGTTTAACTTTATGCAGTTAGAGCCCTTAGTGAAATTGCTGATCAATTGGGAAAGAGAGATTGGAATTTCAGAGTGGACCCGTGCACTAGTAATGCTCTCATCTGCAATTGCAACTTCACTAACGATGGTGTATGCCACGTTGTTCAAATGTACGTACTACTACTACTACTACTTTTTTTTTTTTTTTTGCTAAATAAATAAAAAAAACAAACAATTTTCCTGATTAAAGTCCAGCTTTTTAATCCTTAAAGCAATTGGGGACAAGAAAGATGGGATCAAGTAATACAAACTCATGGATACTTGAAAACCGGTTTGTAAGAGATGGGTGCCTAAGAGCATTTTTCTCAAAACTTTCAAAAATTTTAATATTTACCATTTCAAAAAGTAATTTTATCAATTTTAACAACTTTATTTATAATTCATCTATCCTATTTATGCCATCTCATTAAAATAATATAAACAACTTATTAAAATAAAATTAAACTTTTAAAAAAATGTTTTTTTTTAAAGGAAAGAAGAAAGAGAAAACTTTAAAATAGTATTATCTTTTTTTTGAACTTGCTATTTTTTTTTAAGAATGCAACATTTGTTGTAGCTTGCTTTTTAGTGTTTTAGATGCTAAAATAACATTATAACATTTATACCACCTTTTATGCAAATGCTCTTGATAACACTCCTACACACACATACAGGTTCTGGTTATAGTAAGCATTGGCATTGTGAAGGTGCTCTAGCTAGAGAGCTAGACATTTGTATTTTGTAGTATTCTAATCTATGCACTTTCACCTAGCTTCAATCACATGTTTCACATTTGGTTGGATTCTGATTTACTTTTGAGCTAGCAAATTTTTTCTTTAGGCATAAATACGTGAAGGTAACTTGTGTTTTAGTGGATTTAAGTTTGAAGGTTGGTGTTGCAGGTCTGAAAATTCAGATTGTTTTTAATTTTTCTCCTGTAAAAATCCTTGTCATACAGATTTCTTAGAGTGCAGGGTCTTGCTGGTATACTTCCACCAGCTCCTGCAAAACTACCCCACCTGAAGATTATGTAAGGAGAGTAACTATTATTTGTTTTATTTCGTACCTGAAAATCGGATTAAGTTTCTTTGAAATATTTCCTCTTGATTGTAGTGATCTCAATGCTAACTACCTCAGTGGTAATATACCACAAGAATGGGCTTCTATGCAGTTGGAATATCTGTAAGTGACTTCTGAGTTCTAGTCCAATTTAGCCAATAAGTGCTCATTCTTACTGATTCAAATGAATTCACTGCAGGTCCATCTCCACGAACAACTTACCAGGACCGATTCCAACCTACTTGGGAAAAATTACCTCTCTTAAAATATTGTATGCTCTTTTTGTATCTTTCTTTCTCTCAATCATTTAAACAGTAAAATTATGTCTTTTTTTTTTTTTTTAATTTGCTCTAGCTATAATATTTAAGATTATATTCAGGAGCATAGAGATCAATCAGTTTTCTGGAATTGTTCCCCTTGAGCTTGGAAATTTGGTTAACTTGGAGTACCTGTCAGTGTTTCTTTCTTTTCTTTTATTTAATTTTTCAAATCACATTTGATTGGTCATTTTGGTGACTGCAGCGTTCTTAGTGCTAACAATCTCACAGGAGAGTTGCCAAGCACTCTCACTAATCTAAACAAATTAACAGAATTGTAAGTTGGTGGTATTGATTCCATAGGTGTTCTAATAGTAATTTTGTTGTTTTCATTGAAAGCTAATCTTTGGTGTTTGTATTTTGTTCAATCTTGTTTCCATTTTGGCCATGTGCAGTAGAATTAGTAGTAACAACTTCACTGGAAGGATACCTGACATTTTTCGAACTTGGAACAACTTCAGAATTGTACGAGCTTTTCTTCTATATTGTTTTCTAAATCTCTTTTTAAGTAAAGGTTTCAGGTGTGATCTCAATTTGTTTGAGCTGTTCTGTTAACAGAGAGATCCAAGCTAGTGGTCTTGAGGGGCCCATTCCTCCTAGCATTTCTGCCTTGAGTAATTTAAATGAGCTGTGAGTTCTGCCTTCTAAGTTAACAGTTCTTGAGTTGCTTAACCTCTAAGATACATTCATGTGATTTTAAATTTATAATATTTATATCTGAAGAGCCTGACAGTTATTGATGATGCAACTCTATTCAGACGAATTAGTGATTTATTTGGAGAAGGTTCAAAATTTCCGTCCTTGCACGGCATGACAAACATGAGCAGATTGTACGTCATTATTTTGTTGTAGACGATGTAAATTAGAATAATACACTGTTCAGATCAGTTTTCCTTACATGAATTCTGTATAAATTTCAGGTTGTTGAGAAGCTGTAATATCTATGGACCAATCCCTCCTAATATTTCAGATTTGAAACAACTTCTGATTTTGTACTTCTCCTGTCCTTTATCTTTTTCCCTTTTTATTTTTCATCTTTTATTGAAAAATGTGTGAAGTGCATAGTGCAGATCCCTATAATTGGATAGAACCCTTATTAGAGCATGATATTAAGTTGAGTTGAAAAAAATGAAAGATTAGGGTGAAGAGAAAACAAAGAGGAAGAAAAAAAAATTATATATATATATATATAGAGAGAGAGAGAGAGAGAGAGAGAGAGAGAGTGGAAAGGATTAGGTTTAATCAATCAATCCATAGAATTAATCAGGGGCTGATAATCAAACTCTGTGGTTATGAAGTTTGGTGACTGTGCCTGTGCCTGTCAGTGTTGATGTCATCAAACGGATGCTTAAGTCAGAACACCTCTATCATTTGATGATGATCTATAAATGATGTGCGCTTTTACCCATTGCATCAGCTACCATAAGATACCTATGAATGATACCCACTTTGGTCATTTGTCTGTTTGTGTGGCATTTTCTTCACTAGAAAAAGAAAAGTAATGGAAAAAAATTCTAATTAAAGTTGTTAAAAAAACCTGTTATAAGATGCATCTACAATGTTTAATGAACATTTTTGGAATATCTCTAATTGTTTGTTAAAATACTTTATCTTTTTTCAAAATTATTTTTATTCATGCTTTTTTTACTTGTGCACATTTGGTGTTCAGCAGAACAGTCATTTTGTAAACCTTCTTCTCTGCTATGATGACATCTACATTGTTACCTTCTTGCAGAGATCTCAGCTTCAACAGATTGCAGGGAAATGTTCCAGATTTAGCTGGTCTAGCAAAGTTGCAGCTTGTGTAAGCTTCACAACCAAACCCTTAATTAGGTTCAATTATAGAGTAAATTCAAACTAACAATTAATAAGGAGCTAAAATATTAACAGATTACAGATGCGTAACACAGCTTTACTTTTGGCCAATGTCCATGGGTTAATGTGCAAGGTCACTACAAATTATTAGCATTTATCTCTATCACAATCCCTAATCACCAAATAAACCTAAAACTAGAATCCTCTCCATCCGCTATATCCTTTTATGTAAACCTAAAAGGACCCTTATATAATCAGGACGTTATAACAGAAAGTAGAATATTATGTAATAGTTAGTTCTGGCTGCTTCCTGCTATAGTAGTGAATAGCTTGACTTTTTGGTAGTCTAGGCTGTTAAGCCTATTTTGTTCAAATTGTACAATTCTTCCTGCTATAAATTCTTATTTTGATTCATCCAAATATAAATATATATATATATATATATATATATATATATATATATATCTATTTATACTTTAGGTGCTTAACTAATGATATTGTCTTGTTTGCTAAATAGGTTTTTGACAAGCAACTTGCTCACTGGGAATATTCCAGAGTGGATCAAGAATAGTACTAGGTATGGGTTTCCCTCTTTAATTCTTCATGAATTTTTCATAGTGTGGAGAACAAAGTTTTTAAAATTGTTTTAACATGATGTTATATACATTACTCTGGAAGCTGATTTTGAGCTGGCCAGAGAAGCACGGAGGAAGGAGCTTGAATTGACGCTGGATTAAATTTGACAAACCAGTTGTTGATTTAGGAATAATGCAATATGAAAGATAGCTTAGAATGCTGATTCAGACTGCATGTTTCGTGCATTCAATCATACCACTAGCGAAGAAAGACTTGAACGATGGCATTGAATGACAGTAAATTAATTGAATTCTAAAAAGGCCATGTTTTCAATGTTGTTGTTCCAGAACGTTGAAATGATTTCTTTTAACAATTCTTTGTCCATAATAAATTGTTTCTAGTATAAAAAATTGATCAAAATGCTCTTAAAAATTACCTTTGTACTTGTTCAAATTTACGTTGAGCTATAATAATTATGTTTTGCTTACAGCAAAATAGATATTTCTTACAATAATTTTTCAGAGAGTTCTGCTCCTGCATCACTTTGCCGAGATGATCTGTAAGTATCTGCCTTCTTGAGGGTTATACACTTGCTATCTTTCTAACCTTTCCAGTTTTCCAAAACTAAGTGTTTTTTTTTTTTTTTTTTTCTAATGCATCAGAAATTTGTTCAAAAGCTCTTCTGGTAGAGACAACTTGTAAGCTTCAAACTTATGAAATTTTAAGGAGAAAGTTTTATTTTATTTTTTTCCTTTATCACTTTGATTTTGGATTACTGACACAATTTATCTACTGCACAAATTAAGAGAACTTCTTGAGTGCTTGGATGAATCTCCATGTTCACAAGGTAATTATATATATATATATATATATATATATATATATATTCAAATCAAATTATGAGGTATATTCTCCAGTTATCTTGTTGGGGCCTCCTCTTTTGGTAATTTATTTCTAAAATGAAAAAAATAAATAAAAAAAAGAATCTGGTTAGATAATTCATCTTGCACAAGACAGCTACAACAATGAATTCACAAGATGATGGAAATTTTATTTTTGTTCTATTGTGTTTGCCTGTATTTGATTGTCATTAATGTGGTGCTGCTTCTATGTAGATTTGTATTCATTGCATATAAATTGTGGTGGGAACGAAACCACCGTTGGACGCATAAAATATGAAGGGATAATGAAGACCCAGCTGGTCCGGCGAAATATTTTCATGCGAAAACTAATTGGGGATTCAGTAACACTGGTCATTTTTGGGACATTGACATTACCCCAAATGATTATTTAGCAAATAACGTATCCATACTTACAATGGAAAATTCCCAACTATACACAAGTGCACGACTATCTCCTCTTTCAATCACATATTATGCCCGCTGCCTAGCAAATGGAAATTATTTAGTGAAACTTCACTTTGCAGAGATAGTATTCAAAAGCACTATATCTTCTTACAGTCTTGGGAGGCGGATATTTGATGTGTATATCCAGGTAATCCGTCACATTTATTTTTCTCTATAGGTTATAGTTAGAGGATTTGATTGATAATTTGCTGCAGGAAAAACTGGCATTGAGAGATTTTAATATTGAAAATGAAGCACAAGGGCTTGATAAAGCAGTCATTAAGAATTTTACAGCTGTTGTTAGAAATAAAGTTCTGATGATTCGATTTCATTGGGCTGGGAAAGGGACAACAGCTGCCCCAAAGAGAGGGATCTATGGTCCGCTTGTGTCAGCTATCTCTATGGAATCTGGTAAATGTATTGGGGTTTGATAATCTTCTTTCATGCTTGGATTTGATTGACATAAAATGTAATCATAGCAATTTGGTGGAAGCAGAGCCACATAATTAGCTACAGTTAAAATTTGAAAAGAATGACTAAAAACAAGCTTATAGTGCATTTAGACAGAAGAAATCCAAACATTTTATCATCTTCTTTTTACCACCATTCCCCACTAGTTTGTCTTTGAGCCACATATTGCAATCTTGCCTTTCATTTTCTGTATTGTGCTACATATATTTCAGAATGCAGAATTTTAATCACTGTTCTTAGCTATGTTTCTTTTTCTGTAGATCATAGTCCCCCTGTTGATGGCAAGATTGTAATTGGAGTTGTAGTTTCGGCACTACTCCTCATTTTTATAATTTTAGGCATTCTTTGGTGGAAGGGCTGCATGGGAGGGAGGATATCAAGGGAAAAAGGTAATCAATTGTGAAATCTTGATCTATAAATTATGAAGGACATTATTCATTTTCTCCAACTATGGTGGGAAGTTAGAACAATGTGAAGAAAATTTTTCCAAGGGCTCATATATTGTTGCAGTTCAATATTTAATTTAATTTTTCTATCTACTTCCATAGAGGAATCAGTATTCCAAAGTACACCATGCAAAGCAACTGAATGACTGTTGGATTATGAGCATATGACTTATCTTGGGATGATGCATGATGATTGGAGTGATTTAGTTCTAATAATGGTGATAATTGAGCTTATGTAACCATGCAAAAAACTCATATCGTTGCTATTTTGTAAAATCTGCATAAAATGGATGACTTGTGCTAACTATAGTTGAGTGAATGTCTAATTATCTGCAAAATATCTTGGCTATTTATTTATTTTTTCACTCCTAATAAACTTTTTGTGCAAAAGTATGAAAAGAAATAAAGACAAGATGTTGTGACAACTTGGGTTTGAGTTCCATTTCATATATTTGAACACCCTCTCTCTCTCTCTTAAAGCTTCTGTGTGATCAACTGCATACTGCCTTCTAAAGGCGTTTGCTTGTCTTCTCATTCTTTTAGATGATACCTAACTACTCAAGAGGCATGCATCTATTTGGTTAAAAATTTGTCTTGTTATACTGTAAGATGCAGCCTGACATCTACCCTGATGCCTTTGACAGAGTTTAGAGGATTAGACTTGCAAACTGGTTTTTTTACATATAAACAAATAAAAGCTGCCACTAATAACTTCAATGCCGCAAATAAGATCGGGGAAGGTGGTTTTGGATCAGTTTACAAGGTATCTAACAGCTATTTATCTATTATAGAATGTGTGTGCGTGTGTGTGTTTCATCTTTTGCCTTGTATTCTTCTCCTGATCCTTGAGATTTGTAGACATATATTATGAAATACATACCTGAAAATATATATTTCTCAATTCCTAATGCAGGGTATACTATTAGATGGTACTACAATTGCAGTTAAGCAACTTTCTTCAAAATCAAAGCAGGAAGTCGTGAATTTGTGACTGAAATAGGCATGGTATCTGGTTTACAACATCCGAATCTTGTTAGATTGTTTGGATGTTGTATTGAAAGAGAACAATTATTGTTGGTGTATGAGTATATGGAAAACAATAGCCTTGCATGCGCCTTGTTTGGTAAGCTAATGTTTTATACCTACAATGCATTTTATGTTCATAATAGAAGAATGAGGAGAAAATGCTTTTGATGAATTATATTGATTGGGTTCTGAACATCAGTTTTAGGTCCTGCAGGTGGCCGATTAAAATTGGACTGGCCTACAAGGCAGAAAATATGTGCTGGCATAGCAAGAGGTCTGGCTTTCTTACATGAGGAATCAACATTGAAAATTGTTCATAGAGACATCAAATCTACGAATATATTACTTGATGGTGATCTTAACCCTAAGATCTCAGACTTTGGTTTGGCCAAGCTTTATGAAGAGGAGAATACCCACATCAGCACTAGAATTGCTGGAACCATGTGAGCTACCTTCCTTTCTTTTGTTCTCTATTTACTATCTTTTGAGTTTTTTTCCTATTCTTTTTTGTTTCATCACCTTTGTAGATCTTGATTATGAGTTCATGTGAATGAATATTGATCTTTTGGTCTCTAGTGCTGTGTTGCCGCACAGAATATGGTAGTGATTATTTCAAAGAAGTCTTTGCACATAGACAAGTTTGTAAAGTACTATGAGATAAGTATATACATTTGACACTTTAAGTTGTATGTGTTTGGTATCTACATGTGATACATAACCATGCTCATAGAAACTCTTTGCAACATGGTTTCACATTGATCAGATAGGGTTCTTGCTTTTTTATCTATAAGACAAAGTGATACCCTTTTATTTATAGTGTTGAATATTTTTTTTACCACATTACTCATGCAATATAAATTCATGTCAAGTTTCTTGTAGAAGGAAAAACCATTTTACAACATTTTTTTTTTTTTTTTTACATGGTGGCCCAATTACATCATTCCTTGGGTAAGCTCAAATCTTAACAAAGTACATTTTTTTTGGGAATCTTCCCAATTATCAAAGAACAACTTGTATCAACATAATAAATGACTGGGAAAAGTCTTGATTTTTTTAAATTTAAAAATAAGACTATTTATTAGATACTCTTTTCTGGAAATCATTTTCCAAAATGGGGAGTAAGGCCCCCTATCAACCATCACTCTCAAACCTCACAAAAGTGGGAACCTTGTGTACTAGATACAACCTTTCTATTGCATACTCAGATATAAGATCTTTGCTATTTGCTCAATTGCATGGCTCCTAGTCCATGTAACTCAAGCTCTTTGATCTAATTTACCAAGTTTAGAAAGAAAAAAAATTTCTATTTTAATTTACTTGTTATTGTTGCTTTTATTGTCTTGCCACAATTTGTAGTGCAATGAAGTCAAACTCAATTATGGTGGCTTTGTTAATTGCATGATTGCATGCATAACCATAAATTGGATATATTGGTGCTTGGAAACTTGATAGATATTGCACTTGTTGATTTAGAAGTTCATAGGATCATATTAGCGAACCAATTATCAAAGCTTAACTTAACATATGTTTTGTAGAGGCTATATGGCACCAGAATATGCATTATGGGGGTTTTTAACCTATAAAGCAGATGTTTACAGTTTTGGAGTTGTTGCATTGGAAATTATTTCTGGGAAGAACAACATGAAATATAGACCTGATGAGAACTGTGCGTGTCTTCTAGATTGGGTACGTTACATCCTTCTCATTCTCATGTTCTTTTGAAACTTGTGGCTAAAGCATATTATAGAACCTAGGTAAAGTTTGCTTCTTTTGGAACTTCTCCATTTGACTAGGTCAACCTACTTTATGTCACCCTAGGCTAACCTCATGAAAACATATTTCAGTTGAAAATTGCTTGACTATGGGAGGCAAGAGTTTGGCCAAATAAGTAGTATATATTTGCTTGCATGTTCAATGTTCAAGTTGCATAACTAGTATGTCTTCATTGAAATTGAAGTGATATGCGGATGATATCTTAATGTCTTGGTAAAATGATTTTCACTGCTGGAAAAGAATTGCATTTGGTAAATATACGAGAAGGATGAAACTACAGAAAATGTTGTTAACGAATTGCTTTATCAATATTTCAAAATTTTTTTAAAGATATTCTGTTAGTATTTTTTTTTCATCATTTAAATTGGTAGCCTACTCAAGGGAATTAAAAATTTTTTTTTCTTCTTTTTGGTTCTCATTCACTTCCAAAACTCTTATTTTTTTCACTTCAGGCCCTGGTTTTACAACAAAAAGGGAATTTGATGGAGTTAGTGGATCCAGAATTGGGGTCTGAGTTCAGTAAAGAAGAGGCTATTATAATGATTAAAGTAGCTTTATTATGCATTAATCCATCACCAACACTTAGGCCCACCATGACTGCCGTAGTGAGCATGCTTGAAGGACGAACAGTTGTTCAAGAATTGACCATGGAAGCAAGTATTTATGCTAATGATGTGAGGTTTGAATCCTTTAGAGGCCAATGTCAGACCCTACGAGCAAGCTCAGGAGATAGTCAGAGCCTCCTTCAGTCATCAAATGCAACATGGATTGGCTCTTCTTCTACATCTGCCCATGATCTCTATTCGATTAATCTCAGCTCTCAGTAATATGAGGAGAATGCTACTTATCTCCAACTGTGGTTAATGATAAAATTTAAGAGAATGAACAGTGTGATTTTAATTCCATCATGACAACTTTGCATAGGATTAGGTTGATTGTGAGATATGGCTATGCCAAGGGCGCACTCGGTTATTGTGAGTTCATGTGGAAAAAAAAAAAAAAAAAAAAAACTCTAGAGCTTCTAAAAAGTCTCCCTATTTTGTTATTTCCTTCCCTTTAATGAGTTACTAGATTTATATTTCAAATATCTCCTGATTTTTTGTATGTAAAGAGATGGATAGTGTCTGGGTCATATTGTTCAGATACGTGATATCTTTCATAGTTTCATTTCCTTGGATCATAAGAATGAGAATAGCCAGTTAGGCCTTGGGAAATTGTTGATCTGCCTGCTTGGAATTAAAACCAAATAAAAGACTGAAAATGTGTACGTTTTTAGAGCCCTTAAACACAAGCAGATTAACCTACTTATTTAGCCAAGTGATTAACTTAGGTAAATTATGCAGATCTAGGTTAACACATATAAATCATATTATTGTAAAGTGCGGAAAATAAAGAACACAACAATATGATGACTCAAGAAAACTAAACCGGTAAAAAACCTGGGAAGGATTTAACCTAACTATCTTCAAGGTAAAACTGAATCCACTATGAAAGAATTGAAGTTTACACAATAGCGACTTAGACCACTAACATCCTATTGCTACCTCGAGTAGGAAACTTACTACCACGACCACGTGACACCTCCAAGTCCACAGACTACTTTTTTGGATTCCTAGCAAGCACAAGTACTCCTGCTTGTATATCTTTAAGCTCTTGAATTTGCAACTGGATTGATCACCAAGCTCTTGACATCAATCTAGATCTTGATAACCCTAAGTGTATGTGAAAGCAAACACCTTTAAATCTTACAAAAGATTCACACACACAGCATAAAAAGCATCCATAAAATGTGGCTAGGGTTTTCCCTTTTATATTTAGGGCAAAACACAAAACCCTATACGCAAAACGAGCTTGGACTGAGTTGGAAAAATCTGCAGAAAAACAATCTGCTCGAGCTTCAATTGGTTGAGTCTAATTCTTGATCGATCGAGCTAGGCAAATTTACACAGTAAGTCCTGCAGCAACTCGATTCCAACTTTACATAAAAGACACATACTTTGAGCATGTTTAAATAAGACTAAACCGTTTTGATCATGGTTTGCCAACATTACAGATTAGAGTTCTAATACATTTAAACCTAAAGTCTTAGAACCCAACAAACTCTCCATTTGGCAATCTGTGACAAAACACAAACATAACAAAGTGCTTAAATTTTACATAAAAACAGTCCATTATAAAGACAAAGCCCAACACAACAAATTCAACCTAACTACTATCCATTAGTTGCAAGTGTAGACAGCAGCATGACTGAATCAACCTGTATATTCCTATAACACTTAACAAGCACATAAACGCATGTGTGGAAAATACAAGTATAACTTCTTGATTTCACATAACATACAATAAAGATATATATCATAAATAACCTCATAAATATAAATCAATAAACAATGTGAAACATAAAACATATATAAACAAAGTATCTCTCACTATCATGGATAACCCATACACAATACATCATGAGCAAAAAAACAAAAAAAAACAAAAAGAAGCATCTAGATACAATCTAGAAACACAAAGCTCCAAAACATCAAAATCTCCCTCTAACATCAAAAACTCCTCTCTACAACATATGTACTCCCCCTTTTTGTGAAGAATTGCCAAAGGGCACTCACTTATCATCAAAAGGAGGGGGAGGTCTAATACTTTCCAAATCCGCTCATAAAGCACGAAACTCATCAAACATGTCCACCAAAAGTTGACCATTAGCCGCTTGAACGGTCATGACAGTCTCCAACATACAACGAATGTCTGAATCATCCGAAGTAGAAGGTGGAGGAACATTAGAAGAAGAAGCAACAGCAGGATTGACAAACGCCTTAACAGAAGTATGACTTGTAGAGGAAGGAGGAGGAGGTGTGACACAAGAAGACTCAACTTTAGGACATTTAAAGCTTACTCTCATCTGAGTAGCCATTTGCCTAAGAAAGGTGGCATCTATAGAAGCGATAATATGAACAGGCTTAGATGCGGGAAAGGATTCTAAACCAAGATGTAAAAGAATCCAGTGAATAAAATAGGGAAGAAAAGTGCATGAGCACTAGAACTACTTCTATAAACCTCGTTCAAAGTGTTGAAACCTCATTTTGTAACCCGTATTTAACTTCACATGAAGGGTTAAAGGGTAATTTTGTATTGAAAATATGCATCTTGATTTTGGTCATAAGATCCTTAATCTCATTTCACCAAAATGATCTTGATGTTGTAATGATCAAATCAACTAGTCATAAGCCCTAATCGGCCCATCAGATTGAAAGTTATCATCAAATCAAGTTTTAACGGCTGAGGTGCACTATCACAAATTGAGTCCGATTATATGTGATTATGGACAGTTGATTTCAATTGGTTATAATTATAATCAATTGAAGATTAATGATGTGTCATAATTTGATTGTGTAGGACTACATTTTATGGTAAGTTGCACACACCTAATTAATTAGATAATTAAACATTAATTATTCACTGAGTAATTTGTGCAATTATTTTTTAATTAGAGTAAATTTGGAACCAGTTAAGTCTGAAATGGAAGTGATTGGAGCCATTTGATGTTAAATGGGAGTTAATTTGGGACCTATTAAAGTTAATTGTGCTAAAATCATTTTTTTTAACAAATGACCTCTACTCACTATTTTATCGATATCTCTCAAAATTTTTTGAATTTGTGAATGAGGTTAATTTTACTAGAAACTAGACACCCGAGGCTTTAATTTGAGCATAAGAATGAGACAATTCCAATCAAAATTGAGTCAGATATAATTTTTTCGAAGTCGGCTCTATAGGCTGTTACAGTAGCTACGGGAAAACTGAATTTTGGCTTGCTCCTCACTCCCACCAATCCCTACATTTAATGCTCCAGATTTCCCCCAAGGCTAAAAGGAGGTCTAGATTCATGATTCTTTGTCAACCCTCATTAATTACTTTCCATTCATATTTCTTCCACCACTACTATATAAACCCCCCATTTCCTTCATTCTAAGACACAAAAACCCACTCTCTTCTCCTCTCTTAAGTTCTAGGAAGTTGAGTAGTCTTGTTATATCTTGGTCTTCTTGAGACTCAAAGTATTGAGTGAGACTCACACTTCTTCTCCTAACTCTTCTTTTCTTCCACCCTTAAAACCTCCCTCAAGAGTCTCCTCATTCATCATATGGATCTTGCATGAAGGTATAATCCATTTCCCTAATTGTTTTTGTGTGATGAGAGTTTAAGGTTAAAGCACAATAGTAATCATTTAAATTCCCTTGAATATGTTTGAATGTTCTTAATTGTTCTTATATGTTATTCACATGTTCTTATTTGTTCATCACATGTTCATGCATAACACTAGTTTTAATCTTAAATCTACATCGAAAATATGAAAAACATGTTTGTTTAATAGTTCTTTCAAATCCTTGAATCTAGGATATCACCATCCACACACATTCACTAGAATTTATTTTTCAAATCCAAATGCAATGCTTAATAAATTGAATTAGGGTTTATCACATTCACACACATTAAATTTAACATGCAAATTGATTGATAACATATTGGATGATATGATATGAATGTTGGCCACTATAGTCTAGAAGACCGGTTTCACCGGGCAAGGTGGGTGCCTAACACCTTCCCACCTTGTAACATAGCCTCTGAGCTTAGATTAAGGGTTAATAGATCAAACTTTTCCTTATAATTTTTCAATTTCTAGATTGTAATTAGGAAACAAAGCCATGTATTTCATCTTAGATTGTATCTAGGACCAAAGCTATGTAATTTCCTATGATCAATGTAAATTCAATTGAAAATTAATAAAATGAGGAATTTTTCAATTTTGGTTTTCTTATTTATCCTAATAATTAAATAAGTGGCAACTCCATTGTAAAACCCTTAATTTAAAGAGGAAATTATGACTGGTTGAACCTCCATTTTGAGAGGCAATAACACGACTCTACTCATTCACATGGGTTTGGCCCAACACTTTATAAAACGGGCCGATGGCGCAGTCTCTCACACAAAGAACGAATAAACAGATGAGAAAAACTTATAGGAGCATCAGTAATAAGGGCATACAGAAACACACATCGCTTAATAAGGATGGTGTGCAGATGAGAGATAGGCCACAAGGAATGACAAGTAATCCTAAAGAAAAGATAGTGAATCTCAATGAGCTCAGCAGTAGTGATCCGAGGATCAAAACCCCACTGGATAGTAGACCTAGTGATGTAAGACATGATGCCGTCTAGGGGAGGAGACTCATCATAAGGGTAGACAGGATGCTGAACCACAGGTACCCCAAGAGCATTAGCCACTACCAAAGGAGTAATGGTGTACTCTTCACCTCGTATCCAACTCTTAACTAAAGTGTTGGAATCATAGACGTGGATAGAGAGGTTCGAGTAGAACTCTCTAATCAGGGTAGCCGGAGGTGGATGAGAAATATCCAATAATGGCATCCAACCCCTATGCTCAAAGTTACGTCTAATCTCACTATCTAGTTCGTCTAACACAACTTTCCTCTCAGCCCAAATGTTCCTCTTAAGGTTAAGCGTCTCATAAGTCTCTTGGTGTTTCTCACTCAAGAATCTTTCACTCTCAAAGGATGGAGTAGAAGAAGATGAGGGTTTCCTGTTGGGTCTAGTTTTCCTAGGTATGGTGCTAAGGATATGACAAGATACACAGAAAGAACCAAAAGAAAACAAAACAAAAACCAAGGGCAGACTGTAAGTTAGCACAAAACAATATAGAAAAATAACAATCTATATGATGCATGAACAGTACAATTGAATGATGCATGATCTAATGCAGTGAGAATAAGTTTAATTTAACTTTAAATTCACAAAATTGGCTTGAGGATAGAGTTTATATCAAAAACCCCAAAAATTTTGAAAAACTACTTGTACACTTTTCAAGAAATTGACCAATTGATCATTAAACAAGATAGATAACACAATATAATGATCATATGAATCAATCCAACAAGCAAATTTCATCAAATTAAACCTAATTGAACAAAATCCCCAATTCGAGTAGTTTCAAGCCCTAGAAAATCCAATATCTCACAAACCACCAAATTGATTAAATTAATTCATAAGAATCATGTTTATAGCATCCCAAACAAAAACCCAATAATCAATTTTAAAAGAAAAGGCTTGAATCAACAAAAATTCCAAAATCCCTTAGGTTCAAAATTTTCAAAACAACGCATGATTTAATGCATGAAAATGAAAAAACATGAAAAAAGAAGGGCAATATGGTCTTACAGCCTTGGGAGAGAAAAACCTTGCAAAAAGATTGGAGGAAAATGACAAAAATCTTGATTGGGAGCCTTGACAGATCAGATAGAGAGAGAGAGAGAGAAAAAGTTTAAAAAGTTTGAAAAGTGTTTGAACACGTGAGAAACAAAAGTTTTTAAAAAACTCTCTATATGACTTTTGATTGATCGAAAATTAGGTGCGATCGATCGAAAATGTTTCGATTGATCCAGCACTAATCGAGCACTAATCGAAACGGACAGAGGCTGACCAAAATTTTAATCGCAATTTCAATCAGTCAAGAAATAGGTTTGATCGATCAAAATTTTGGAAATTGTTTTTTTGAAAATCAAAACAATTTTATGCAGTAACTCCTCAAAGCATTGAATTTTATGAATAAAATGCATGAGTATGAGATGAAATGTTTTTCAAAAACACTTATTTTGAATCCATTTTTCCCCAAAAATTAGAGTTTCCATCAAATATCCTTAAAATCCCAAATAGTAAGCGTGTTTTGCATAAAACTCAAGGAATTTTCAAACTTGGTTGGCCAAACCAAGATCACACACAATAACATGTACAAAGTTTAGCAACGAGCAACTTATGTAGTGTGTGCAACTAGCAAAAATTTGAGATACATGGGAGGTGATATGTGAATAGTAATTAATCACAATTTCTATAAAATTTATCACATAAATTCGAAAGAGACTATCACTTAAAGAGTTACATCATATAACTCTCACATCTCCTAGATAAAAGCTTGCAATCATGTAAGTTTCTTGACTTGCCTCATAGAATTCACACCAATTTTATTTGATCCAAAACTTATTAGAATAGCCTTGATAATGTACACACCAATTTTAATTGATTGAAATTATTATAGTTCAATAATGTACATACCAATTTTAGCATTTAAATCGAGGCTACACCTTATGTTCTTTTTGTGTATGTGCTACACTTTCTCGAGTATAAAATCTTACGATATGCACTAAGGTATTCATGATTGGCTAATAAACAGTTGTAAAATGGTTATTTATGCATTTCTCAATAAGTTCAAGTCCGACAATCAAAGACATTCGACTTCAAGATCAAGATCATGTGATCGAAAACTATACATCTTCTCACACAACATGAACTACAAAGCTCAGACTAGTAAAGTGCAATAAAGAAGCTCATCCAAGCTAAACAAGGTACATAAACATGTTACATAAAAATAATATGGCCAACCTTGATATCAAATCTAAGAAAAATTAATGCAAAACACATTTTGCTTTCCTTTTCACCCTTTTTTTTAATTTTTTTTAAAAAAAAACCTAGAATGAAATGCATGAATGTTATGCAATGCAAATCCTAGAAAAACAAAGAAAACAAAAACAAAAACAATCATGTTAAATGGTCACAAAGAATAGAGCAATGAAGCACAAGGACCATGTCAGAAAGACTCACTTAGATTGAGCCTTTTGTATCCAAAGCTTTTTAGATGCACCTTGAGCATTGGAGTTCTTATTCACATTAGAATGATTTCCAACTCCAAGATTGGAATAAAGATTTAAAGCCTTTACTAGCTTACCAATAAGTACCATAGAATCTTGTGCTTGAGGCACATATACTTTTGGTTTATTTACTTGCTTAGCAGCATGCAACTTGAAATAATTTGGAGGAATGTGCCTAGACTTTCCACAAAAATGATGATTAGAAGTCATAGGTTTAGACTCTTGAAGATCAACTCTAATCTTCCTAGGAGGTGTAACTTCTACAGGTTTAACAACCTCACTTACAGGGGGTTTAGAAGAAGGAACAAAGTTTGTGGAATGTGTTTCAGAAATAGAGATGCTTTCTACAAAACCTAAGCCAGTTTTGTTTGAAGGAGGCTTTTGAGCACTCAGCATATGATCAAGTTTGGAACTAGCAAACCTATTAGTTGTTCTCTAGCAACAGATCATATTCCAAATTCTTAACTTAATCAAGTAAAAGCATGTTCTCAGCCTTCACATTATTTAACAATTCATTAGCATCAAACAGTTTCACAAGCAAATTGTTTTTATCAAGCTTAAGAGATGCAGTTTTCTTTAAGCCTAAATCAACACTCATAGCATCCTTTGCAGCAACTTTGCAAAGTTTATTTTAGGCTTCTTGTAAATCTACACTCTTAGAGAGTTCTCCATCAGAAGGGTTCTTCTCAACAACAACACTTTCAACAACTACAACAGTAGATGTGAAGGCAATGAAGTTTCCATCCTCATCACTACCAAACTCATTGTCAGAAATTTTATCATCAATAAAGGTTACAACTATAGTCTTACCCTTAAACCTCAAGTATGTAGGACATTCAGATTTCATATGACCATACCCTTGACACCCAAAACATTGTTGTCCCATAGAATTATTAGAAGGTTGACCTACTAAGGTTAATAACACTGTTACCCAAAACAATGTTATTAACCTTGGTGGGATCATTCCTCCTAAAATTTCTAGGTTCAGTAGTGTTCTTACCTCTTGCCTTTCTGTTGTTGTTCCGAAGAAAGTTTTTAAAGTTCTTGGTAAGATAGACAATCTCTGTAGCAGAGAGCTCATCATCATATCCACTCACATCAACATCATCAACAGAGTTAAGAGCCATTGATTTGGATTTGCTAGTCTTAGGTAGGTCCAACTCATAGGATTGAAGAGATCCTCTAAGTTCATCAACAGGGATGGAGTCCACATCCTTGCTTTTAGTGATGACAGTCACTTTGGGTCTAAAATTCTCAGTCAAAGATCTAAGAATCTTTTTAAAATCATTAGGTTGATCATAGATTTCACCCAGATTATATGCAGAATTAACAATATCATTAAGCTTAGCATAGAATTCATCAAAAAATTCATCATCAGACATCCTAATGCTTTCAAATCTAGTAGTTAATTGTTACAACTTATTAATTTTAACTGCCTTTATGCACAGTTTGGAGGATATTCCAAGCAGTATGAGCAATCTCGACATTAGAGATTCTCTTAAATTTCTCCATAGAAACAACACTAAAGATAGCATTCATAACTTTGCTATTAAAAGCAGCTGCTTCTTTTTGAGAAGTTTGCCACTCACTCACAGGAGTAGTGGGCTTCTCCCATCTGCATTCAACGGAGTTCCAGACTCTCTCATCAATGGATTTCAGAAATGCTTTCATCCTGATTTTCCAATAAGCATTATTATTCCCATCAAAGTGAGGAGGAATAACAAGAGAGTGTTTGTGTTCCATGACAATTGGGGTTAAAGATCAGCTCAGAGATCAAAAGATCTATAACAAAAGAGATCAAAAGATCTACAACAAAAGAGCTATCTGCTTTGATACCACTTGTACGTTTTTAGAGCCTTTAAACACAACTAGATTAACCTAGTTATTTAGCAAAGTGATTAACTTAGGTAAATTATGTAGATCTAGATTAACACATATAAATCATATTATTGTAAAGTGCGAAAAATAAAAAACACAACAATATGATGACCCAGGAAAACCAAATCGGTAAAAAACCTAGGGAGGATTTAACCTAGCTATCCTCAAGATAAAACTGAATCTACTATGAAAGAATTGAAATTTACACAATAGCGACTTAGACCACTAACATCCTATTGCAACTTCGAGTAGGAAACTTACCACCACGACCATGTGACAGCTCTGAGTCCACGGATTACTTCTTTCTTGGATTCCTAGCAAGCATAAGCACTCCTGCTTGTATATCTTTAAGCTCTTGAATCTGCAACTGAATTGATTACCAAGCTCTTGACATCAATCTAGATCTTGATAACCTTAAGTGTATGTGAAGGCAAATACCTCTAGATCTCATAAAAGATTCACACACACAGCATAAAGAGCATCTATAAAATGTGGCTAGGGTTTTCCCTTTTATACCTAGGGCAAAACATAAAATCCTACACGTAAAACGGGCTTAGGCTGAGTTGGAAAAATCTGTAGAAAAAAAATCTACACGAGTTTCGATCGATCGAGTCTAATTCTCGATCGATTGAGCCAGGCAGATTTACACAGTAAATCCTGCAGCAACTCGATTCCAACTTTACATAAAAGACGCATACTTTGAGCACGTCTAAACAAGACTAAATTTTTCTGATCACGGTTTGCTAACATTACAAATTAGAGTTCTAATACATTTAAACCTAAAGTCTTAGAACCCAACAAAATGAACCCAATTTGTGATTACAAATATTCGTTTTGTATCTGTACTCTTTTGATCCTCCTTATATAAAAAAAAGGGTACTCTTTTGATGTCCCATGAGGGCTTGTTTGATAGTGTTGTTTAAACAACAGTTTTTGTTGTTTAAATAACACAACACGTTTTTCTATAACACTTTTTCACTCACATGATTAACCTATACTCTTAAAATTAAAAGTTAAAACATTTCTCCGTTCTATTTATCTTTTATTCTCATTTAGCAACAATATATATATATATATATATATAATATATATATATATATATATATATATATCTTTTGTTCTTTATTGACTGGTTAGGGCGCCTTATGTTAATCATGCAGTTGAAAGAGAGCATTACATAAATAGTATTTTGCATGGAAGTGAGAGACTTTGTGTTAGTCAAATTAGGATGAAGCCTATAGCTTTCCACCACTTATGTCACATCCTCACTGAGGGGGAGCACATACGCCCTACTACGTACATGTCCGTTACGGAGCAAGTGCTAATTTTTTTACACATTATGGGTCATAATGTGAGGTTTGGTGTAATTGGTAATCGGTTCCATAGATCGACTGAGACTGTCCATAGATACTTCAACGTCATCCTTAGGGGGGTCCTAAAATTATATAGAGCTCTAATAAGACTGTCTAGCGAAGATACACCCCCCAGAGATAAGGGATAGCAGAAGGTTCTACCCATATTTTAAGGTAAATATTGCGACTTATGTATATGTGTAAATTGTGAAGATTTGTGTAATTCTAAATCATTATGTTTGTTGAAAATTAGGATTGTGTTGGAGTGATAGATGATACACATGTTCGTGCATCTGTGCCACCTGAGATACAAGGAAGGTTTTGTGGTTGCAAAGGTGGAACCACGCAAAATGTGTTAGCTACCATTAATTTTGACTTGAAGTTCACTTATGTATTGGCTGGATGGAAAGGCAGTACACATGATTCACGTGTGTTAAATGATACATTTGCTAAGCCAAAGGGATTTTCAATTCCCTCAGGTATTATAAGATTACTTCACCTTTTAAGTTTATTAGTTTAATAAATTTTGTGCATTTTTCTAAGCATAGTAGTGATTTGATTTTATTTTTGAACATATGTAGGTAAGTATTATCTTGGTGATGCTGGGTATGGTAATAAAAATGGAATTTTGTCACCCTATCAGAGTGTGCGATATCACTTGAAAAAGTTTAGTGATCATCTTCCTGAGAATGAACAAGAATTGTTCAACCTCCGACACTCTTCCTTGAGGACTACCATTGAGCGAGGGTTTGGAGTGTTGAAGAAACGTTTTCGAGTGTTGGATGCAAAACCATTTTGGTATTTTGAAACCCAAGTGAAAGTAGTGTAAGCATGTTGTGTGATTCATAATCACATTATGGGGGTTGATCTTGCTGACTATATTATGGAAGCTGTAATGAACCAAGTAGAGGGTAGTGGCTCCCAACAAGAAACACAGTCATGTCGGGAGTCCGTTGAAGACAATAAAGTGTGGGATGCTAAGAGAGATGAGATATGCCGAGCTATGTGGTCTAATTATACCAAGAGTGGAGAGTAGAACTTTATTTAGATTTATATGATTGTCATATGTACTATATTCTTGTTTTCTATATGCTCAATCTATTTGCTGTAGACTTCTGGTGGTATAAGGATCATTATTTTCAACAATACATTGTTATTTCTAGTAGTTGTTTTGTTCTGTTGTGCACATCTATAATCATGGTTGTATGTGTGTTTGATTTGTTGTTCATATGCACAGTAATTCGTGAATGCTACTTGGATTGTTTAAATGCTAGTCTCACTATACAATTATCATATGTAGTAATGTCGAAAGGGAAAGAAAAGGTGGGTAGTAAGCAATTCCGATGGTTGCCGCCAATGCACATGACGATGCTAACTGTACTTGCCGAAGAGGCCACGAAGGGCAACAAGTCCTCGAACACTTTTAAGCCCGGTTCCTTCACTACTGTCGCCAATGTGATATCTGAACAGTTTGGGGGTTGAGTGCCACCCCTTGTATGTTGAGAATCGGATGCGTACTTTGAGGACAATGTGGACTACTATTCAAACTCTTCAAAAGAAGAGTGGGTTCGGTTGGGATGATAGCTTAAAAATGATCACGTGCGATGCGAAGACGTACCAAGAGCAAGTTATGGTATGGCTTTCAACTATATTTTCTTAATATAGATAATATATTTTTTTGGGTTTTATAATCTATGAATTGAGAACAAGACAAGGGTGACTTAGTACCCTCTTTATATAAAAATTATAATGTCATTCTTTTTAGGATTCCATTGCTTTTCAAATGTAACTTTCATGTGAGGATCTATTGTAAAATCTAGTGTTAGCATTTGTGCATTGTATTTTCTATTGTTTTTATCCCATAAATCATGGATTATGTCTTTTGTCGTAATAATAGTTTTTTTTTTTTTTTGTTTATTATTCACATAAATCATCTAATGATATCTATATTGAATTGAATATTGAATTTATGAGTGAAGTGATCATTGCATTGTTATTGTATGTTCCTTTCTCCCTTATAGGCGCATTGTAAGCATGCTAATTTTTTGAACAAGAAGATAGAGATATATGATGAGTTGGCCATTGTAGTGGGTAAGGATTTGGCCATAAGAAGCTTTGCTAAGTCATATGTTGATATTGACACAAAGCAAGACAATGTAGAGAGCACTGAGATGGTGGCTGATAATGGGGAGGAGGGTGTAGTGGATAAGGGGAAGAATGTGGTAGAATCATCCACCACTGGGTCCACAATTTCGAAGTCCCGCAAAAGAGGCCGTGCACCTCCCTCTGATGATAGTGCTCTGACTGATTTGTCTGATCAGCTTAAGGAAATTGCTATGGCCTTGAAAGAAATCAACTGGGGGTTTGTTGATTTTAATAGTCTTTACTTTGAGGTGATGTGTATGGCGGCGGATGGGTATAGTGAAGATATGCTCGCAACTGCCTTTGACCATCTATGTGAAAATAAGAAGGCAGGTAGGGGATTTCTGGCTAAGAATACTAAGCTGAGGAAGCTTTAGATGGATAGTTATTTGTTCACTCGACTCTGACTTGTCTGTTTAGTGTTGATTGTGATGGTAGTAGCTTTAGGGATTGTGTGTGATGTAGTACTAGTATGATCCTAACATTGTATTATATATGTGACAATTGTATTATCGGTAAGCGGCCTATGTATGTATTTGTAACCTGTAGGATGTGAACTCTTTTGTATTATTGGGGCGATACAATTGCCCAAGTTATGTATGGTGACTTTAAGCATGTAGGGCACATGTGTACTGTTCAGATACCACGTGTAGGTATCAATTTTGCACACCATGGACTTGTAATGCTAATGGTGAAAGTACATTATGTGTGTTTTGATATAAATATTATGGGTATATTCGGATGCTCTTTGTTGATGTTGAAGTCGATGATTATTTTTGTGATGCTTTTTGCAAATGTTGAAGTGTATGATTATTTTTGTGCTATTATAGGTTCACCTAGGCAATGCAGGTTTTTATTTGTAAAATGCATTTTATATTTTCCATAAAATGTGTGAACAAACCAAACATGGGAAAATGAATACGGTAAAACAAATTTCGAGGCAGCCAAACAGTGGAATTTGTTTTCTGCCTTATTTTTCATGGTGCAACCAAACAGCTTGAGTACATTTTCTTTATGGGAAAATATTTTCCCTTGAAATGATTTTCCGTCTAGAATTGATTTACCATCCAACCAAATGTAGCCTAAGAGTAACAGTTTATTTAGTTGAAATTAAATTTTTTTTTTCTGAAAATGTGTTAAAATATATTTGTACTTTGAAAAAAATTAAAAAAAGTGAGAAAATGCGGAAAAAGTGAGTTTTTAAAAAGTTGTACATAAAAACTAAAAAATATTAAAAGCTGAGCTTATAAGCCCATACCAAACACACTCTAAAAACATCCCCAACCACTTTTTCAAATTTTTGTATTATTTGTAAAGTGAATTGTTACATTTATCTTTTACTTATGTAGTTTTCAATACGCATTCACCAAAAAAAAAAAAAAAAGAACTTTGACTTTAACATGTATTATGTGGCCATGTCCTTCAAAAAAAAAAAAAAAAAAACAAGTAAAAGAAAGTATATAACCCAAAGAAAGAAAATAAGAAACTAGAGAATATTGTAGTATAAAAAGAGAAAATGTCCGTTTGATTAGAGATTTCTAATATCGTTGTTTAAGTGCTGTGGAAATATGTATGGGTTAAAAAATGTTGTGGAAATATGTGTTGTGGTGTTTAAACACTAAAAACTATTATTTAAACACCCTAACCAAACACCCCTAAATTACCTTCAAAATGAACAACAGAGATATGACATTCTCTGTTGACACTAGAAATGGCAATGGGCTGGGTTCATAGCGGGTTTTTCTATACCCGAACCCGACTCGCAAGCTTGCGCCCGTGACTTGAACCCAACCTATTTAATAAATGGGGTTTTTTTTTTTTCACCCCAAACTTGCTCCTTCTCGTCATGCTTGGCCCAAAATTAGAAACACAAATTACAAACACACAAATTTTAGATTTATGATTTTCTGGCCCAAAATCACAAACAAAAATCCTAACACAAACACAAACATAAACACAGAAATCATAAACACAAATTTCAGATTTATGATTTTCCCCTTCAAAATCACAAACACAAACACAAATCCTAACACAAACACAAACACAGAAATCATAAACATAAACAAAATCTCACATGATTGAGACGAACTAACCTAGAAAATAGAAAAAAAAATGGAGAATGAGGTGGAGCGAGACCGTGAGGCCGTAAGGGGGGTAGCTAAGTGAGGCTGTGGGAGGGTGGTTGACTAGCAAGTTATCGATGCAAGATGAATAAGAGATATGACCATATGGGTTGTGCAAGATGGGCGAGGGAGATGAGAGGGTTGTGAGAGATTGATGAGGGCGAACCGGAGATGAGAGAGTCAATGTGCTTGACTGCTTATGGTCGTGTGAGTGAGAGAGCTGAGAGATGAAGAGAGAGTTTAGAAGATATTTATACTTAGGGTTAGGGTTTTTAAATTGTTTTTAATATTATATATGTGTATATGGGTCGGGTTTGCATAATACCCAAACCCAACTCAAACCCGCTTTGCGTGTGTGTGTGTGTATTATTCAAACCCAAGCTCACCCCATTTCCTTCACGGATTGGGTAAAACCCGCCTCATTAGGGTCTGGTCGGACTAGGTACCTGCAGGTCGGGCATATTTTGCCATCCCTAGTTGACACTACATGTAAAGACAAGGTTCATCTTGGAACCGTCAAACTTTGCCATGGAAGTAACAAAACGGTACATTCACAACTGGACCTTCTTCCATTTCCTCAGTTCCAATATGTAAAGAAACAATGCCAATGAGCTTGACAGTTGACATAAATAAAACCTTGGTTTAAAACTTAAACCCCACTGGTATGTGTGTCAATTGTCAAATACAATTTTGAAAAATCTGGATAGTAAAAGAAATAATAGCGCCAAGTCTTGCAAAGCCACGCACAAGAGTGACTGAATTTTGTGACTGTACCGTGGCAATTCCAAGTTTCCAACCAGCTGCACAAGCCGCAAAGAAAAATTTTAGGAACACAAAATTTTTCATAATTTTTTGTTACAGTTATGATGTAACAAACAATAACATTCTTATATATAACCTCAGAATTATGACATATTGTCACAGTATATACTAACCAATGTGTCAAATTTTATATGCTGATTTTTCTTTAAAAAAAAAAAAAACAAAAGTAATTCTTTTACAATGGTATATATATTTTAATGTCTTTTGCAATCAACTCACCTTTTGATAATTCAAAATGAAATATAAGAGAGAAAGAATAAATATTGATAGTTTTAAGTTAATTACAAATAAAAAGTAATCGTACATTATCTTTAAAAAAATCGAGATCTGCATCAAACATTTCTAAGTTTTCTAGTAAATGATCATACATGTTAATACTTCTAAGTTAATTTATTTTTTAATTTTACTCTTAAGTATTCAGAAATGTTGTTTAAATTTAAATATCTTATATTTAGATCATTCTTTTAACTTCATATATTAATGATTATGAATAAATAACTTAAGCATAGCAATAATTATACTAACTCTAATACTAGGCTCGAAAAAATAAATCTAAGACCAACAAAAAAAGGAAAATTTGATTAAGTTTGATTTATCATGTAGTGAAAGCCCTTGGTGAAATAAGATAACTACACAATAGGGAAACTATTAAAGACTGGAATGTTAAAGTGGACCCATGCATAAATGAGTCAAGTTGGTTAACGCCTTTATCAAAATCGGATTCAAGGCCACTGTACAAAAATCTCTCATCTGTAATTGCTCATACCTTGATAGTGTATGTCACGTACGTCGTCGGATTGTACGTAAAACTTTCATTTTGCTACCACAAAGATAGATTAATTATTTATTTTGGATGCATTATTATTATTTATTTTGGTGAAAAGAGAAGAAGTTTTATTTATTCAATTAGCAAATTACAAAAGATGTCCAAGTGGCACCCTTAGTGGATGCCTAGTTTCAAAATATTTTAGAGAGCACTGGATATGTGGGAGTGCTTAATTATTTGCAAAAGATCCTATTAATAAGGGTTTGTTACAAAAGATGGACGGACGACATTGCATGCATTCTTGAAGTCTACCTCTTTACTTCGCTTCTCTCTTGACTAGACCATATATTCAACACTATTAACTTCACACAAGATGAATTGGATTTGATAATCAACCTGATGATGCCGAAGAAATCACCAGTAAGCTGCGAGTATTCTCCAGACCGAAGTAACACCTGTAAAGAGAAAATTGAAGACCTAACAGAGAGCATCGGTGTGGTGCCGGCCAAAAACCCTCCGAAGGTCAAGTTAGAGTCTTTTTAACAACCCTAGAGTGCTAGAGTTGAGATAACTGTGTGTACCTTGGCTTATGAGGGTTTTGGGGTATATATAGTGGCATGGATCCGAAATAAGCGCTTTGGTGAGGAAGTACTTTCCTTCTAGGAGAGTAATTTGTGGGTTTTGCGTATCATTTAGAGCCCTTTTCCTTATAGGAATTTTCTTGACTAAGGCCGAGCGTGTAGCGCAAGAACTTTTCTTACATGCACGTATGTAGAGGACAAAACAGGTTAAGGATGAAGGTTGGGTTACTCCTTCAGCTTTTACCTACTAAAGTCGTCACCCTACGTACGTCTCCTATACGGTCGTTAGCCTACGTATGTCTCCGAAAAGGTCGTTAGCCTACGTATGTCTCCGGAAAGGTCGTCAGCTTAGGACCTTCAGCCTTGACTCCGTCAATTGATACTTCAGCCTAACGCCGTCACGTATGGGGTGTGGCTTCGAGCGTCAAAAGGAGATGTCCTAGTAACTATGGCTGACGGGTTCGATACTCCCGTCAGCCTTCTTAAAGTATAAGTAACTTGTAAAACCACCACTATCAGCTGCCCCCTACTCCATTACCCCGTCAGCTGTGGATGACGGGTTATGGAGTTGACGTTATTGGGGAAACGATTCATGCGTGGTAATTCGTGCCATCTTCATTAAATGGTAGGACACATGGCTTGGACTGATTGGCTCCGTGTCTGGACGAGCGTGTCACTTCATCTTTCGCGCCCCCTTTATCTTATATATATTTCATTTTTTCACTTTTTTCCCACTTTTCACATCCTGTTCATTCCGAGAGAAAGAGAACGTTACTGCTAATCTTATCGTACCGTCAACCAGATTGCCGTCAGCTTCTTAAGGCCGTCCTTTTACTTGTAAGTTCCCTTCACTTTACCTTTTTATTTTTCTAGTAATGCCCTTTAGTGAAGTCGTCTGCCTAGGATCTTAGAATAAAAACCCATCGCTTGTAGGTAGTCAGATGTCTAGGGAGACGATGAGTGATCAATCATTGATCCGCGACGGAGTGGGTTACGACGAAGTTTTCCAATCAGGCCATGAGCCCGTGAAGGGCCTATCCTGGTCATCAAAAAGGGAAACATCAACTCCTTCTGACGGGGAAGTAGGGAGTTCTAGAAAAAGTGAGGTGAGCGAGGACGGTGGAGAAGAGAGGGTAGATGACGGAGACCAAAGGATCAATGAAAAAGGCAGTACCAGTGATGAGGGTCAGAGTGATGACAACGAGGAAGCCTTAGAGAGTACCTCGGGAGCTTCTGGTGATGATCGTCCCTTCATCCTACCCCCAGAGTGGTCCGTCAACAAGTTCCTTCCGACGATGTCAGAAAATGTCTTCAAAAGTTTGCGGTCCTTTTACCAAATAACAAACGACATCCCCATTCACCTTCCCGAGGAAGGTGAGAGGTGTTATTCGAGACGAACCGCGGATGTAGGCATGTATGATGCCATGTTCGCTGCCGGATTAAGGCTGCCACTGACGGCGTTGCATCGTCAGCTGGCTAATTTTCTGGGGATATCCGTCAGCCAGATTGCCCCTAACGCCTGACGAACCTTTATTGGTGCCGAGATCCTGTGGGGTCGTCTGAGTGGTAGGAATCGTCAGTTAACCCTGGACGAGTTCTTTTGGTTCTACCGCCCTCAGCACATCTCCTCGTCAAAGGGGGTGTACCATTTTGCAGTGAGGGAAAAAGAGTTGAAATTGGTGTCAGACATGCCCGATTCCAATAGGAAGTGGAAGGGCAGATATTTCTTTGTAGAGGGGACGAACTGGGTATGTCATCAGGAAAATGGGAGTCAATGCCCAATGGTTTTGATAACACCTAGGCACATGCTAGAAATTCAGGTTAATCTCGTCAGCCTTCTTGCTTCGTCTACCTATTCGGTCTTCTAACCCGTCATTTTTTATTGCAGCTAACAATCGTCCGCGCATTACCGCAGAGCAAGAGGATTTTATTTGTCGAGTGACAACCATCCCCTTGGATGAGCGAAAGTGTCGGGACTTAATCACGCTAGATACTCTACATTTGTATTGTAACGGTCCCGAGCCGACGGAGGAATCTTGCAAACTAAACGCTTATTCCCGTCGGCGTGAGTATCTCTCAATTTCTTTAGTCTTTATCCTGACATTGTCTTTTTTCTAACCTTCTTTATCTTTTGCAGAAATGGAGTCAGCTAAGCAACGGGTACCAGCTGCCGCTGCTACTAAGAAGAAGGAACAAGAGAAGGCCAGGGGCGAGTTAACCCCACCGTCTGCACCGAAGCCCGTCGGGAGGTCCGAGGCCAAGAGGAAACCCGACAGTAAAGATGACCGTCCCGGGAAGAAGGTTGCCCCGACTCCTGGGGACAAGTCCTCAAAGAGGTCGTCACCTCCTAGGTCTATTCATGGGGTAGGTAAGGGACCGATGACCTCGTCAAGCCCCATCACCCAGGGATCCGTACGCCGCCTGTTAACCCACAAAGATTATGCTATGGAGGTGACGGAATCCATCTTAAAGGATGAGGAGATGGATCCTTGTGCGGAGCAGGCTACTAACAAGATAAGGGCGTCGTGCCTTTTTAATCTTACTAGGGTATGCCTCTCTCTTTACTTTGGTGCCCGACCAATCTTAACATTCTAACGTTGTTTTATCTTTTTCTATGTAGGCTATGGTTCGCATGAAGGCTTTGATAGATAGGTGCTCTAACATGAGCGATGGTATTGGATTAAAAACTGTATGTCCGCCGTCACCTTTTTTAGCTGATTAAATTATTGTTTGCCATATATCCATCACATTTAGTGCCGTCAACTTTTCTTTTAGCCAATTAATAACTTATTTTAAGATGTTTGCTATATACCCATTATTTTATATATGGCGGCGTCAGCTTCATCTCCTGACATAGGTAAGTGACAGGTTCAGTATAACGTTCAATAAAGAGGTCAAATCAGTACTTTGTTACCCTTGTGCACTTTATGTACTTAGTGATAAGGTCGTCCACTTGGTGGACTTAGCAATAAGGTCGTCCACTCTGTGTACTTAGACGTAAGGTCGTCCACTTTGTGGACTTGGTTATGGGGCCATCCACTTTGTGGACTTAGCCACGGGGCCGTCCACTTTGTGGACTTAGCCATACTTTGTGGACTTAGTTATGGGGCTGTCCACTTTGTGGACGTAGCCACGGGGCCGTCCACTTTGTGGACTTAGTTGTGAGGTCGTCCACTTTGTGGACTTAGCTAGGAGGTCGTCCATTTTGTGGACTTAGTTGTGAGATCGTCCACTTTGTGGACTTAGTTGTGAGGTAGTCCACTTTGTGGACTTAGGCGTAGAGGACTTGCTGTTTCCTTGAAAACATAATAAACTTACTAGTCGTTTCTGAATAAACCTCCTCCTATTATGACGGATGCATAAGTAAAACTTTGTTCGAAAAGAAAAGATAAACTTTCAGCCCCTTAGGCTTAAAATATATTGTAGACAAGAATAAACTAGGAGAAATAATTAAAGAACATAAACTAGTAATGAGGAGTAGTGTTCTGCTTGCTATCTTTTACTAGTAGTACTTTATGAGATGCTCGGCGTTCCATAGGTGTCGTAGCTTCTGCCCATCAAGTGTTTCTAAGTGATATGTGCCCTTTCTTAGCCATGATATAATCTTGTAGGGTCCTTCCTAGTTTGGGCCAAGCTTTCCTTGTGCGGGATCTCTAGCTGTGCCCATTACTTTTCTTAAAACAAGGTCTCTGACTTTGAAGTCTCGGTGCTTGACTCAGGAGTTGTAGTGCTTGGCCTTGATGTCCCGGTATCGTGTGAGTCTCTGCTCAGCCACCGCCCTTACCTCATCAACTAGATCCAGTTGTAGATGTAGCTCTTAATCATTTCTTCCCTCGTCGTGATTGTCTACCTTATAACTCGTGAGTCCTATCTCGGCTGGAATGACCACTTCACTCCCGTATGTCAGCTGGAACGGGGTTTCTCTTGTGGGGGTCCTTACTGTCGTTCTGTATGCCCATAGTACGCTAGGTAGCACTTCAGGCCAGATGCCCTTTGCCCCCTCGAGCCGAGTCTTGATGATTCGAACCAAGGATCGGTTGGTGACTTCAACTTGTCCATTTGCTTGAGGATGGGCTGGGGAGGAATAATGGTTCTTGATTCCTAACTCTGAGCAGAAGACTCAGAAGGAGTCGTTGTCAAATTGTTTACCGTTGTCCGAAATTAAGACTCTTGGAATTCCGTACCTGCAAACAATGTTTTTCCATACAAAACTCCTTATATTCTTTTCAGTGATCGTGGCTAAGGCTTCAGCTTCGATCCATTTGGTGAAGTAATCGATGCCGACGACGAGAAACTTCAGCTGCCTTGCTACCATTGGGAATGATCCCATGATATCCAACCCCCACTGGTTGAACGGCCATGGGGTGGTTATGGGGGTCAATTCTTCCGTCGGCTGCCGAATGATATTGCTGAACCTTTGACATTTGTCGCAAGCTCTCACATAAACCTGGGTGTCATTTTGCATTGTCGGCCAGTAGTATCCAGCCCGAATCAACTTATGTTCCAATGACAGTGATCCAGAGTGGTTGCCGCATATCCCCTCGTGTACTTCTCTCATAACATAGTCTGCCTCTTCGGGGCCTACACATCTTAAGTATGGTCGAGAAAAGCCCCTCTTGTAAAGGACGTCCTTTATCAAGACGAACCGTGCTGACTGGACCTTTAGCTTCCTTGCAGCCTCCTTCCCATCAAGCAGCGTGCCATCTTTAAAGTAGGAGATCAGGGGGGTGGTCCAATTGTTTTCGGAACCAATTTCCTGTATGTTGATAACGTCAATTAATGGTGAGGGCTCAGTAAAAGAAAGTACCTTGTCATTGGTGATCATAGACTCCGCAGATGCGGCTTTGGAAAGACGGTCAGCTTGTCCGTTTTCACTTCTTGGAATTTGGACCATCTTCGAATGCCTGTTGACATTCGGCCGTCCATTCAAAGGATTTTTTCAATGTGCGGAAAAAGGGTAGACATCTATCCGCCGCCTTCGACACGAATCTACTAAGCGCGGCAACCTTGCCATTGAGGCTTTGTACTTCCTTCATATTTTTAGAAGGTGCCATCCCCATAATGGCTTGAATCTTGTCCGGGTTGGCCTCGATGCCTCTTTGGGATACCATGTATCCTAAGAATTTTCCCGCCGTTACTCCGAAGGCACACCTGCTTGGATTGAGCTTCATGTTGTAGGAGCGAAGAGTATCAAAGGTTTTCTTGAGATCCTCCAAATGATCTTCTTCCCTTTGACTTTTGACCAGCATGTCGTCGACATATACTTGGACGTTTCTTCCAATCTGTCATGCAAACATCTTGTTCATGAGCCTCTGATAGGTTGCGCCAGCGTTTTTCAAGCCAAAGGGCATGACCTTGTAGCAAAAAAGGCCTTGGCTTGTTACGAACGAAGTCTTCTCTTGATCAGCTTCGTCCATTCGGATTTGGTTATATCCAGAAAATGCATCCATGAAGCTCAGCAGCTGATGTTTCGCCGTAGAGTCCACCAGGATGTCGACCCACGGGAAGGGGTAGCTATCTTTGGGGCATGCTTTGTTTAAGTCCGTGAAGTCGACACACATCCTCCATTTTTCGTTGTTCATTTTGACCATCATGACGTTTGCCAACCAATCAGGGTAGTACACTTCCCTAATAAATCCCGCCTCTTGTAGTTTGCGGACTTCTTCTGCTACTGCTTAATCTCTTTCTTGAGCAAATGTTCTTTTCTTTTGTCGGACGGGTGGGAAAGATGGCGACACATTCAACCTGTGTACCATGATTGATGGGTCGATTCCTGGCATGTCTTTGTGGCTCCATGCGAACACGTCCCTGTTTTCTTTCAAGAAGGTAGCGAGCTCTTGACGTACCGCCGGGTCGTTCAGGGTCCCGATTTTGGTCGTTTGCTCCAGGTGGGCTTCATTAAGAAATACGTCTTCGAGCCTCTCGATGGGCTCTGTTGCCACCCATCATTCCTCTATGTTCATGGCCTGAACGTGATTGTCCATCTCCATCATGGCTACGTAACATTCGCGTACAGATACTTGATTTCCTCTCAATTCTCCAATTCCATAATTAGTAGGGAATTTTATCATCAAATGGTATGTCGATGTTACGGCTTTCCATGAGTTGAGGGTTAGACGTCCTATGATGGCATTGTAGGCCGACGAGCAATCGACTACAAGGAATGTTACATTCCGGTGATCCGCTGTGGGTAGTCTCCAATGGTTACCGCCAAAGTGACAATGCCAAGTGGAAGTACCCTCGCTCCTCCAAAGCCAACGAGCGGGGCGTTAGTCAGAACTAGTCGTTCCCTTCCAATTCCCATTTGTTGGAAAGCAGTATAGTAGAGAATGTCTGCTGAACTACCATTGTCTACGAGGACTCGATGTATGTTATAGTCTCCTGCCTGTATGGTGACGACCAGAGCCTCGTCATGGGGATGATGAAGGCATTGGGCATCTCCTTCTGAAAATTCAATGGGAGGATTGTCAATCCGCGACCTTTCGGGTGCAGAACTTGTCATCTGGATGTTCTGAACCATTCTGAGGTATGTCTTTCGGGCTTTCTTGGATGACCCGATGGTCATGGTGCCCCCTATAATCATCCTTATATCTCCTATAGGTTGCCTGGGGCAATCATTGTCTCGTCGAAGGGCCTGATTTTGTGGTGGGTCTGCCCTCTCTTTGTTGACGAACCTCTGTAGCCTTCCTCGTCTAATAAGAGCTTCTATTTGCTGTTTCAAGTCGTAGCAATCAGCGGTGTCATGGCCATGATCTTGATGAAAATGGCAGTATTTGTCCTTCGGTCTCTTGTTGGGGTCTCCCTTCAGTTTGCCAGGAAAGGCCAAAGTTTCTTCATCTTTAATTTGCATTAGTACTTGATCGATAGGCGCGTTTAGGGGAGTGAAGTTCGTGAATCTTCCTGTAGGCGGTTTGGGTCATCGATTGTCCCGCCGTTCTCTGGTTCTAGCCACTTTTCACCCCCTGTCCGTTTGTGCATCTTCCTACCTTTCCCTCTTTTGGGTTTGTCCTTTTGGGCCAGTAATGCGTCTTCTGCGTTCATATACTTCGTTGCCCTGTAAAACACGTCGGACATAGTCTTTGGGTCATTCTTGTACAGAGAAAACAGGAACTTACCCTTTCGTAGCCCGTTGGTGAATGCTGCCACAAGTATCTTGTCATCTGCCTCGTCTATCGAGAGGGCTTCCTTGTTGAAGCGGGCTATGTATGACCTTAAGGTCTCGTCTTCTCGTTGCCTAATGATCAACAAACACGCAGTAGACTTCTTATGCCGGTGACTCCCGATAAAGTGTGATACAAACTATGTACCTAATTCCTTAAAAGTGCTGTGGAATTAGGCGTCAGCCTACTGTACCAGTCCCTTGCAGGCCCTTTTAACGTGGTAAGGAAAGCCCTACACATGATTTCATCAGGTACGCCCTGAAGATGCATTAGGGTCTTGAAAGATTCCAAGTGGTCCAATAGGTCCTTGGATCCGTCGTAATTCTCGACATGAGGCATATGAAACTTTGGAGGAAGGGGGCATGAGTTCACGAGTGCTGTGAAAGACGAATCCGTTCTATGGACTAGGTCGTCTAGGTCATTGGAGATTCGTCCTCTAAGGGCGTTCATCATCACGTCCATACGTTCCCTTATCTCCTGCATCTCAGCTGCGATGTGAGTCGGCAAGGTCTTAGAGATGGATGGCCAGTTGGTCTCCTACCGTTCCGGTCTCGTTAGAGCGTTGCTACCTTCAGGCCCTTCCGCGTTCCTTCCTTCCGAACTAGCACCTTCCTGATCTTCTTCAGGTGCACTTTGGTGTGCATTCCTTTGTCACAGTTGCTCTTCTAAATCATAATTCTGCTTGGTGAGGCGCTCAACCACCGCAAGCGTTTAGAATTGCCTTTCTAGAGTTGTGGCGTGCGGTTCGTCGCCTTGATTGTTGATTGTTGCCATCGATCGAGTGAGTACTATACAACTTTTTGTCTCAGGTATAGAGCAAAGGCTAAATAATCTTTTTCCCACAGACGGCGCCAATTGATGATGCCAAAGAAATCACCAGTAAGCTGTGAGTACTCTCCAGACCGAAGTAACACCTGAAAAGAGAAAATTGAAGACCTAACAGAGAGCATCGGTGTGGTGCCGGCCAAAAACCCTCCGAAGGTCAAGTTAGAGTCTTTTTAACAACCCTAGAGTGCCAGAGTTGAGATAACTATGCGTACCTTGGCTTATGAGGGTTTTGGGGTATATATAATGGCATGGATCCGAAATAAGCGCCTTGGTGAGGAAGTACTTTCCTTCTAGGAGAGTAATTTGTGGGTTTTACGTATCATCTAGAGCCCTTTTCCTTATAGGAATCTTCTTGACTAAGGCCGAGCGTGTAGCGCAAAAACTTTCCTTACATGCACGTATGTAGAGGAAAAAACAGGTTAAGGATGAAGGTTGGGTTACTCCTTCAGCTTTTACCTACTAAAGTCGTCACCCTATGTACGTCTCCTATACGGTTGTCAGCCTACGTATGTCTCCGGAAAGGTCGTCAGCCTACGTATGTCTCTGGAAAGGTCATCAGCTTAGGACCTTCAGCCTTGACTCCGTCAACTGATACTTCAGCCTAACGCCGTCACGTATGGGGTGTGGCTTTGAGCGTCAAAAGGAGATGTCCTAGTGACTATGGCTGACGGGTTCGATACTCCCGTCAGCCTTCTTAAAGTATAAGTAATTTGTAAAACCACCACTATCACAACCAAAAGAGCAAATTCATAGTGCATATATATAATTGGCATTCAAAAATTAAACATAATTTATTAATTAATATTTTGCAAGTTATATAATCAAGAAATTTTATTTGACAATCGCAATTGTGATTAAGACTGTCTATGAAGACTTTTTTTTTTTTTTTTTCCCCCATTTGATAGCTATAACTTTTGATGGATTAGGTGAATTTAAACCCTAAATTTTTTTTTTTCATTGAGAACACCAAGAGGTAGTAATCAGTTGAGTTATGAGGCTCTTAACATTTACGATGACTCTTGAGACCATATTTTTGTTTAACTTATTAAGTGACACATCATGGACATATAAGGTACTTTCTCTTTCAACAGTTCCATACTCCTTGTACTCTTCAACGATTCCATGTCTTATCCATCATGACATCTTTGTCATTTCATCTTCAACTAAATTGCTCACCTTCAGCTCAAGATAGCTTCCTCCACCCTCTATAAGTTTCAAGGGAGATGTTAATATATTCCATATGTTATTTAGCACATTTCAAATCTTTGATATTAGTCTTCATTTGTTGGTGTCAAGAGTTTTATAGTTCAATTGGCATTAACAACTCTAGGCATTTCCAATTGAGCCCACTTAGGGTTTCAAACTAGATAGATACATGGAGGTTTTATAATTTTATCTCTCTCTCTCTCTCTCTCTCTCAACAAGTCAAATTACATGTAAACTTTCTTCTATAAATATCCTTGTCACATAGGTTCCTTAAAGCACAATATCTTGCCTAGGGGTGTCAATGTTTGACCCAATCCACGAGCACGGCACGATAAGAAACATGTCATAAGCAGGTTAACTTACGTACAAATAACTTTTTAAAAATCATATAGAGAAAGATTTTAAAAATTATGACACTAACTTTATCTCACTTTTAAACATTTTGACACTAAACCAAAAAAAAAAAAAAACACGTGTGGTGAGACTAGTGTGTATGAAATTTGGTTTTTTTTTTTTTTTTTTTCTAATATTGATGCAAACTTTTAAAACCCCAATTTTTTTATTATTCTAATTTTTGTTTAATTTGATATTTAGAGTTACCAATAATGATAAATTATGTAACTTAAAACTAACTAGAACTCACTTACTTTTTGGATAAATCAACCTTACAATAAACAAAGATTAGATTAGGTATGATCTTTTATAAACAAGTTCAAATCATGTTTTTTCTAATGTTGGCTCATAAAATTTTGAATATTCATATTTTTCTATATCGTTATTTTTATATAAAATTTTGAATTTCGTTCCTAGAGTCAAATAAAAAACTCTGTGACATAACTATTACAAAAACTAAATGTGACTTTTTAAAACAGATCCATATTGATATTGACAATTCAAATGAATGTATGGAAGCCTTACTCTTGCTTAAGTGATAAAAAGGATTTTTAAAGGTACCTAAACACAATGTTTGTAACTATAGCATTATAATTAAGTGATTCTATATTTGTAAATTGATTAGTTATATGTTACACATATAATAATATAATATGAATTTATAATCCCAAACGAAAATGGCTTCGCTACTAATTATTCTTCGTACAACTTAAAATAGAGGGAAATATAAAAATAAAAAGTAATATTAAAATTTAAAATACCAATAAAAAATATAAGATTTTGAGACACAAAAATGAAAAGATCTCTATTTGGTAGGTATAACTAGAACAACACTTTTCAATGTTTAAAATTTAAACAACATTACACATATTTTCATACACTTTTTTACTCACACGTATTTTCAAAAAATACAAACAGCGTTATTAGAACAATATTACCACACGGGCCATTTTTTTCTTGTTTTGGGCTAAATGATATCACTGAGAGGAAAACCATACAAACAAATAAACCAACCTTTTAATTTTTTAAAACATAAGAACATAGATTCTTTAATGAATTATTATCATTACTTTTCAAAAGAAATTTTAAATGGTCCTTTCCATCAATTGGTATTTTGAAAGAACAAAGAAGAAGGGGTTAAAAAATAAAAAAGAACACTGATTTTTTATTCAAAAAAAAAATGAAAATCAGTTTTTTTTTTTTTTTTTTTGGAGAATCAGCATTTCATTTTGGGTTTATAAAAAGAGCACGTGCAACGGCTAGTTTATATATAAAACGGCTAGTATTTTCAAATTTTCTCTCTCACTTTCCTTTCTTCACTTTTCTTTCCGAAAAATTCTCACTTTTTTCTCACACTTCCCAGATAACCCAACCCATCTTCAAAAGCAGAAAATTTTCCCATAAGAAAGTGGTTTTCCTTTCCAAAAAATAGACAGATTCAATTCAGGAAACGGACGGGTTCAAAGATTTTCCCAGAAAATCAGATGCTCTCTCTCTTCAAACGGGTTTTTAATTTTGAAATGCTTAATATTCTGAATTTTAATTTTAATTTTAATTTTGTTTTTGTAGACTACTGAGAAAAAATCTGACGGTGGTGAAGAAGAAAAGGGTTTGAAGATTTTCCCTGGTGAGGGGTTTTCCATGCCGCCGCTGGCCGATGATGCCTATGTCAGAGAGGAAGACTAATGGGTTTTTTTTTGTGCTTTCATATGGTTTTAACTAATGGTTTTTTTTTTTTTTTTGGTACTTTCATATGGTTTAGTCTAATGGGTTTTTTTGTACTTTCATATGGTTTAGACTAATGGTTTTTTTTTTTTGGATTCTGATTTGTTTGCAAGTTCCTGTTGATTTGGTTCTTGTTTGTAATGAAAAAAAAATTCTTTTTGGATTTTCTTTGGTCTCTTGCTTTTTGTAATTTTCTGGTTCTTGAATTTTATTGATTTTTATTAACTAGACTTTTAAATTTTGTATAATTTTGAACGCCTTTCTTGGTTTTTTATTCTAATTGGTGTGGAATATCCTTTCAAATGTATATGGGTCTCGGGTTTTGTTGGGGTTTACACGGAGAGTGGCTTTTGGGGATTTGTCTTTGTGTTTCCATCTTGATATTAGGCATGTTTCTTCATTGTGGGGTTTTAGAGTCTTACCATTATTGACAACGTAAACATGATCTTCATTGTGGACTCGAAATAATTTTCATGTTCCTGTTGTTTTAAAAGATTTTTCATTTATTTTCTATGTTTCTCCTCTGAAATTTGTGGCACATGAAGTTTATTGATTAATATGATCTTTCGTAAGAAAAATATTGTGAGAAAAGAGAAGTAGTAATCAAGGAAACATTTTTCAAAAACATTTTAGAATAGCCAAAGAAAATGTATCTGAAGTGTGCTGATCATATAGATTTTAGAGATCAAAACCTTTCTCCCATCAAAATTTGATAGTTTTCATGTTTGAAGATTACCCATCTGGAATTTTTGTTATTTTCCATCCTGTATTGATTATATATATTATTAAATGTTTGTTTCAACACTACCACCGCCATTGTTATATGTTTCAACTCGCCATAATACTATCAGCCATACCACTGTGGCCCCTACTGCCTTTATCATATGTCTGTACACCACCTCTTAACTGACACATCGACTCCCTTTTGCCACCACTGCCTCTGCCTACTTTGTAGTGCCAACCACTCGGGCATCAATTTATAAGTGCTGGATTTAAGGTTTGTTCTCTTTAGAGCACAGCTCCAGTTATGTTAGAAGTTCGTTCTGCTTGTGACTTTTCCCTTTTCAACTGTCCACCTTTGAAGTAATTTTATCATTTTTTATACATCTCCTGTATGGACCTTCTTCATGGCCTGCTCCATATTTTCTTTCTGGCTTTGCTTTCTGGCAGAAGGCAAGGCACTTGTGATGCCTTGCTTTCTGTTAGAAAATAGTTTCTTATATTTTACTTTCCATTCTTTGTCATTTGCTGGTAGCTAGTTACATATATTTCGTCACCTTAGAAAAGGTTTGTTGGGTGAAATGCTTGTATCAACTATAAAGGTTTAGGGATAAGTTACTAGATCTTGTTGCAATAGTGATGGGAACTTTGATATAAAGGTCTTATTTCATTTAGTTTACCCCTAATAAGACCTTGCTGAAATATATAGTCCAAAAAAATATTCTACTCCTAATAACCTGTGTAAATTTTAGTATTAGTATCTAGTAAAATGTTAGGAGTGATAGAGGCAAGGCCAGCCTATATTGTTGTATGCATATTATTATGTTCTATGTAGATCTGGAAGAATTTTATTTTATTTGTAAGCTTTTCATTGCCTTTGATATCTGGGATAATGGTAAGAATTTAATTTAGTATGCATCAAATTAGTTTTGTATATGCACAGATTTCTGCTGAACATGGATATTACATGCATATATTTGCATGTAAGCATTTCTTATATTTTACAAAGATCTGGAAGGGTTGAAGAAGAGATTGAAATGCTTCAACTCAAGCTGAAGCATATTGATGAAGGTATAGCTTTCAGTGGAAGGGGGCAAAGACAGCTAGATCTCAAGGGAAGAAGGTTCAAATAGCTGTCAAATAGGAAATTTCAAGGTGGATGTTGCATCTTTTATTTTTCTGCTTTCATACTTGTTATATATTCCAAGGCACTTACATGATTTTGATACTCTTATCAATGCAGAATACCTGGGAACTTGGCCTGGGCTTACTTGCAGCAAAAACCGAAGAACATTACAGGTAAGGTTTTCCATTCTCTGAACTTGGCTCATTGGGCACCTTGAATGTCAACCGAGCTACTTAGCAATCTGTTTAAATCTCTGTGCATGTTATCATTGATCTACTTTTCATGATAATAGTTGCCAAGACTCAATATTTTATTTCTCATGTGTATAGAGTGCCAAAGGATTATAGTCTTCCTGCATGCTTCTACCTCAACTTGTCAAACTTCCTCACCTTTGAGAAATGTAAGATCATTTTGAAATGCTTCAATTACATGTTTGATGGTAATATTTTGCAGCACTAATTTCTAGCACAATTCACAAGGTTTGATTAAAGACATTTTTTTCCAGTGCTTTTCAATTTACACCAGTCTTCCTCTAAATGTAGTGAAATGCATACAACTATCTCAACGGAACAATACCACTGGAATGGGCTTCAACACAATTAACTTTTATGTGAGCTTTTGTAAAATTTTATTGATAAAATTGATATTTATTTGCTTTTATCTTAAATTAACCAGCAAGTGATGTGCAGCTCTGTTCTTGTGAATTGCTTATCAGGGGAAATTCCAAAGGAGTTGGGAAAGGTTACTACTCTCACATACCTGTACATTTTGAACTTTGGTTTAACTCAATCATGTATATCTTGGACAAAGGACATTTATGTTTATTGAAGTCTTTTTGAGTGGGATAAAGTTGTCAAATGAAGTAGAAAGGCTTTGGTTTTCTTGTTAAATGCATTGTCATGACCTCAAAACCTGTGGAACTTTTGATTCTTTATTTGTTACATAATGGTTTTGATATCCCTGCACTCCATGGTGACCTCTTGGAGGGTTTAATCATGTTTTTCTCTGTTAAGCTTTCTTAGTAACAAATAAAGGATGGAAAGTTCCACGGGGTTTAATCACCCTTTTCAAACAGGTGCCTTGAAGCAAACCAATTCTCTGGCATTGTTGCTCCTGCGCTTGGGGATTTGACCAACTTGCAGACTTTGTGAGACGCCTCAGTTCTTCATATTGGTGTTCTATAATTCTTAAATTTTCTCTTCACTTTAAACACTTTTCTGAAGAATTTCAGTGGTTCATTGCTTCAATATTGTAATTGCAGGATGCTCTCCTCCAATAGTTTGATAGGGAACTTGCCATTGGCTTTTGCTGGGCTGAGAAACCTAACAGATTTGTGAGAGTTTATTATATCCTCCTCTTTTTATATATTTGCCTCTTTTTAAAGCATAAATATCCACCTCTATTAATATTTGCCTTTAAAGCATAAATATCAACTTATGCCTGATCAAAAATCATTTTATTGCTCAATGCAGTAGGATAAATGATAACAACTTCAGAGGAATTATACCTGATTTTGTACAGAATTGGAAACAACTGACAAGATTGAGAGATCTTTGTTCTTTTGAAAAATATCTCAAGTTCTTTGAGTTTTAATGGTAGATGAGTCTAAATTTAGCGTATATTCTTATTCAAATTTAAATTCATGAAGAGAAATGCACGCAAGTGGACTCGAGGTACCTATTCCACCAAATATATCTCTCCTGAATAATTTACTTCAGCCGTGAGTAAAAAGCCTTCTCATAGCCATCTGCAGCTTGATATGATGTGAGTTTGTTTTTGTATGTTAATCAATGGTTTTGGCTTATGGTTTGCATCCTTTATTCAGGAGGATTAGTGATATAGATGGGCCAAATCAGGATATTCCTATGTTGAGAAACATGACAGGCATAGTAAGATTGTATGCTTGGCACTTACATTGGCAAATGATATAAATGTTTGACTTGATGATGGTCAATTTGATATAATTCATTTATGTATTTTAGGGTTTTGAGAAACTGTAAGATTTCTGGGGAGATCCCGGCATACATCTGGACAATGAAAAATCTGGATATGTTGTAAGAAAAGCATCTCAAGTATTGGAGCATGGTGTTTCCTTAGGTAGCAATGTTTGAGTTATCTTTATTATAAGTATATATGCCTTTGATTTGGATGGTATTTGAAGATAAATAGTAAACATGCTTTTATTTTAGTGAACAAGAAAAATGGAGGCCATTTAAATGAACAGAAAAACATAACTTTTCTTTCACCTATAGGGGCGGATTACTGTTTAGTACTATTTCACTTATACAATGTAGACATTTAATTGATGAATAAAGCTTGGGCAGATATCATTGTAGATAGTTGCCAGTATGGGTTTTCATCCTAAATTCTAGATGTATGTATCATAATCTGGTTGTATATATATATATATATTTTCTAATATTTAACATGATGTTATATATATTACTCTGGAGCTGGGACAGTGATTTATCTCATGATTTCTTTAGGGATTAGTTGCACATAGCTCTCTCTCGCTCTCTTTGGATGATTAATTGCCATGTGCTATGGAGAAATAACAAATTTTACTGGCAGCTTTTATTTTCATTTTGTTGCCTGTGGCTCTAGTAAAAATTAGTTGCCGGAAAAATTACTTTCCAAGTTATGTTGGTTGTTTGTTATTTGGGAAGATCATTCTGAAAGATAAATTTCGAGCTGGCTACAGAATCTCAGTGGAATAAGCTTGAGTTGATCTTGCGTTAACATTGACAAGCCAGATTTGTATTGTAAGGAATAGTGCAATATGGAAGATAGCTTAGAATGCTGATTTAGACTACATGTTTCATGTTTTCAATAATACCACTACTTTAAGGACAATATGAATTAGCCAAAATCCTTAATTTTGAAGCTAATTTAGGGAAGAAAGCCTTGAACGAAGGCATTGAATGACAATTAAAGTAGTTACAATATCTAAAAGCCTTATTTCAAGGTTATTTATGGAATATTGAAATGATTTATTTTAACAATTTTCTGTACATATCAAATTGTTTCTATTGAACTTTTTATATTAAAATACTCTTAAAAGGTACCTTTTTGTTCTTGTTCAGAGTTATGTTGAGTTATGATAACTATGTTTTTTGTGCAGCCAAATAGATCTTTCTTACATTAATTTGTTAGAGAGCTCTGCACCACCTTGCCGAGACTCTTTGTAAGTCTGCCTACTTGAGTTTTACAAACTTTTCTTTGTAACTGCTATAAGAGTGTAGAGGGCAGGGGAAAAGAAGTAATTCCATCCTAATCACACATTTATATATAAATAATGGTATGTGTGTTAGAGTAACAATAACCTTTCCTGTTTTCTGAAACTAATTGCTTTTCATCATTGTGTCAGAAATTTGTTCAAAAGCTTCTCTGGAAGGGACATTTTCCCCCCTTTTTCACTTTGGTTTCTGATAACTAAACTGATGCTCTTTATCTACTTCACTAATTTAATGAATCTTCATGTTCAAAAGGTGAATTATATATCTATTCAAATCAAATTATGAGGTATATGCTGTAGTTATGTTGTTGGGCCCTTCTTGTACTTTATTTTTAAAAGTGAAGAAAAAAATTGTTAAATAATTCATCTTGTGCACGATTACAACATAAATGAATAAACAAGATGATGTCAAACTCATTTTTGTTTTATTGTGTTTGCTTGTATTTGATTGTCATTAATGTATTGCTGCTTCTATGTAGATTGGTATTCATTACACATAAATTGTGGTGGGAAAAAACCACTGTTGCAAATGTAGAGTATGAAGAGGATGAAGACGTAGCTGGTCCAGCGAAATTTTATTACATGGAGAACTGGGGATTCAGTAGCACTGGATGCTTTTGGGACGTTGGCACTACCTCAAATGTCAAATGACTATTTAGCAACTAATGAATCCATACTTACAATGGACAATTCCCAAATATACGCAAGTGCATGACTATCTCCTCTTTTGATCACATATTATGCCCGCTGCTTAGTGAATGGAAATTATACCGTGAAACTTCACTTTGCAGAGGATTTGATTATACAAGTTCACATATTAACGTATCTACACAAGTTCACAAGCAATAGATCTTCTTACAGTCTTGGAAAGCGTATATCCAGGTACCCTCACATTTATTTTTCTTTTTAGGTTATAGTAGAGGATTTGATTGATTTAATTTGCTGCAGGAAAACTGGCATTGAAAGATTTTAAGATTGAAAATGATGCCCAAGGGCTTGATCAAGCAGACATTAAGAATTTTACAGCTGTTGTAATGAATAAAATTCTGATGATTCGGTTTCATTGGGCTGGGAAAGGAACAACAGCTGCCCCAAAGAGAGGGATATATGGTCCTCTTGTGTCAGCTATCTTTGTTGAATCTGGTAATTGTATTAGAGTTTGATAATCTTATTGTTTTCAAGCTTCTTCCATGCTAGGATTAGATTGACATACAATATAATCATAGCAATTTAATGGAAGTAGAACTACATAACTATCTAGAATTATTTAAAAAGAACAATTAAAAACGAGGTTATAATGCATATAGATGGAAGACATCCAAACATTTTGTCATCTTCTTTTCAATCACTGTTCTCAGCTATTTTTCTTTTCTGTAGATTTCAGTCCCTCTGTTGATGGCAAAGTTTGTGGTTGGAGCTGTAGTTCTAGTGCTATTCCTCATTTTTATGATTTTAGGCATTCTTTGGTGGAAGGGGGGGGCTGTATGAGAGGGAGGATATCAAGGGAAAAAGGTAATCAGTTGTGAAATCTTGATATATAAATTATAAAGGACAATATTCATTTTCTCCAACTATGGTAGGAAGTAGGGCTCATATATTGTTGCAGTTCAATATTTTATTTTAGTTTTCTATCTACTTCCGTAGATGAATCAGCATTCCAAAGTACACCATGCAAAAGCAACTGAATGATTGCTGGAATATGAGCATGTGACTTATCTTGGGAAGATGCATGATGATTGGAGTGATTTAGTTCTAAGAATGGTGATAATTGAGCTTATGTAGTTGCTATCTTGTAAAATCAGCATAGAATGGATGACTTAAGCTAACTGTAGTTGAGTGAATGTCTAATTATCTGCAAAATATCTTGTCTATTCATTTAGTTTTTCACACCTAATAAACTTTTTGTGCAGAAGTATGAAAAGAAACAAAAGACAAGATTTTGTGACAACTTGGGTTTGAGTTCCATTTCATATATTTGAATAACCTCTCTCTCTTACAGTTTCTGTGTGATCAAATGCATAGTGCCTTCTAAAGGCTTTTGCTTGTCTTCTCGTTCTTTAAGAAGATACCTAACTCAAAAGGCTTGCATCTATTTGGTTAAAAATTTGTCTTGTTATACTGTAAGATGCAGCTTGACGTCTAGCCTGATGCCTTTGACATTAAGAGGATTAGACCTGCAAACTGGTTTTTTTACATATAGACAAATAAAAGCTGCCACTAAGAAGTTCAACGCTGCAATAAGATCAGGGAAGGTGGTTTTGGATCTGCTTACAAGGCATTTGACTGCTATTTTTCTATTATAGAATGTGTGTGTTTCATCTTTTGCCTTTTATTCTCCTCCTGGTTCTTGAGATTTGGAGACACATTATGCAATACATGCCTAAAATTATATATTTCTGAATTCCCAATGCAAGGTCTACTATTAGATGGTATTACAATTGCAGTTAATCAGCTTTCTTCAAAATCAAAGCAAGGAAGTCGTTATTTTGTGACTGAAATAGGGCATGGTATCTGGTTTTTAACATTCGAATCTTGTTATAGATTGTTTGGATGTTTTATTGAAAGAGAACAATTATTGTTGGTGTATGAGTATATGGAAAACAATAGCCTTGCATGTGCCTTGTTTTGTAAGCTAATGTTTTATATGTACAATGCATTTTATGTTCGTATAGAAGAATGAGGAGAAAATACTATTGCTGAATTTTATTGATTGGGTTCTGAACATCAATTTCAAATATTGATGGCCTACAAGGCAGAAAATATGTGCTGGCATAGCAAGCAGTCTGGCTCTCTTACATGAGGAATCAATACTGAAAATTATTCACAGAGACATCAAATCTACTAATCTATTACTTGATGGTGACTCTAATCCTAACTTCTCTGACTTTGGTTTGGGCAAGCTTTATGAAGAGGAGTATATCCACATTAGCACCAGAATTTCTAGAACCATGTGAGCTACCTTCCTTTCTTTTGCTCTCTATTTACTATCTTTTGTCTCTTTTTTTTTCCTATTCTTTTCTTTTTTATCACCTTTGCAGATCTTGAATATGAATTCTTGAGAATAGATATTGATCTTATGGTCTCTAGTGTTGTGTTGCTGCACAGAATATGGTAGTAATTATTTCAATGAAGTTTTTGCACAAAGACAAGTACGTAAAGTACTATGAGATAAGTATTGGCCAAAGTATATTTGAGACTTTAATTTGTATGTGTTTGGTATCTACATGTGATACATAACCATGCTCATAGAAACTCTTTGCAGCATGGCTTCACATCAGATAGGGTTCATGCTTTTTTATCTATTAAAAAAAGTGACACCCTTTAATTTGTAGTGTTGTAGATTTTCTATTCCACATTACTCATGCGATATAAATTCATGTCAAGTTTCTTGTAGAAGAGAAAATTTTCAGGTTACAATGAAGCATGAGAAAAATATATAAAGTTATCCCCTAAATGTTGCTCCTGCTCTACCTCCGTATGCAAGAAGGAAAAACTACTTACAACATTCCTTTTTTTGTTTTTTTTTTAATAATGTGCTGGCCTTGTCATAAAATTCCTGGAGTAAGCTCAAATCTTAACAAAGTACATTTTTTTTGGGAAATCTTCCCAATTATCAAAGAACCACCTGTATCAACATAATAAATGATTGGTTGTCTTGATTATTTTTTTATTTTAAAAATTTTACTATTTGTTATTGTATACTCTTTTTTGGAAATCATTTTCCAAAATGGGGAGTAAGGCTCCCTATCAACCATCTCTCCCAAACCTCACAAAAGTGGGAACCTTGTGCACCAGATACAACCTTTCTATTGCATACTCAGATATAAGATCTTTGCTATTTGCTCAATTGCATTACTCCAGGTCCATGTAACTGAAGCACTTTGATCTACTTTACCAAGTTTAGAAAACATAATATTTCTATTTTAATTTAGTTGTTATTGTTGCTTTTATTGTCTTGTCATAATTTGTAGTACAATGAAGTTAAACTCAATTATGGTGGCTTTGTTAATTGCATGATTGCATGCATAACCGTAAATTGGATAATCTGGTTCTTGGAAACTTGACAGATATTGCACTTGCTGATTTAGAAGTTCATAGGATCATACTAGCAAACCAATTATCATAGCTTAACTTAATGTATGTCTTGGAGAGGTTATGTGGCACCAAAATATGCACCATCCAGATCAGTTTTCCTTAGATGAATTTTGTATAAATTTCAGGTTGTTGAGGAGCTGGCCTAATATTTCAGAAATGAAACAACTTCAGATTTTTTATTTCTCCTGTCCTTTCTCTTTTTCCATTTTTATTTTTTGCTTCTTTTACTGAAAAATGTGAGAAGTCCTATAATTGGATAGAACCCACTTATATGACCCATATTAGAGCATTATATTTAGTTGAGTTGTAATATATGAAATATTAGGGTTAAGAGAGAACAAAGAGGAAGAAAAAAATATATATATAGAGAGAGAGAGTAGAAAAAAGGTTTGGGTTTAATCAATCAGTCCCTCACATTAGCACATTTACATTCAAGCTGGTGCATACACATCAAACATGCCCAGCTTGGAAGCAATTATTGAAAGGAGATGATCTAACACTTTCGTGAGAATGTCACCCATGAGAGTGATAATTCGTTGCTGTATCAACCAATCCTGAATATTTCGTAAAAAATAACCATGCCATTCAAGACTAATCATCAATGAATATGACAAAAGAAAGTAATCCATTTAAAGTAGAAATCCAGAAGAATCCCATTTGTTCATGTGGACTACCTTAAAGACCCAGACTGATGACTATGACAAACACTCGAATGAAAATTTGCCTATAAAAAGTAAATATAAGAAAAGTTAGGCAGAAATGGGTCCTATTTGATGCGGTGTTAAAATCATAGCACTATTTATTTGCGGAAGTTCTGGCCCTTCTGGGTAGACATCACTCTTCTGTAGAGTAGCAAATAATTATATGCTTTGTAGCTTAGTTGGCCAACAATAATTTTAATCTCTACAGGCTAAACCTTGTAGTTTTAGAGATTTTTGTTGCCATTTACCATTACATAGGTAACATTTTCGTTAGTTGCCACTGTTCAAAAGAATGTAGGAAACTAGCATCTCGAGTTTTATAAACTCGAGATCCAAGAAGAAATCGAGCTTTTAAAACTCGATTTGCAGTGGTCGGTAATACCATTGCGTGGACAAATTTTCCACGTGTAGCCACGTAGAAATCGAGTTTATAAGACTCGATATCTACACGCCCATTTTCAAATCTCTCGCTGAAACAATCACACTCTCTCAATCTCTCAAACGCTCTCAACCTCACTCACACTCTCTCAATCTCTCAAACGCTCTCTCTGAAACATTCCCACTAAAAATTCAAACACTCTCCCTCAAACACCCAACGGAAATCACCCTCAACCCCTCGGCGTTCAACGGAAATCACCCTCAACCCGTCGGCGATCCTTCAACGGAAATCATCCTCTTTCCTCGCAACCGGCCTCAGGCGATCCTTCAACGGAAGTTTGCAGGTATGTTTTTGATAATGTCTGTTGTTAGTGCTTTAGTTTTTCTTGTTAGTGTAAGATTTAAGTTAGACGAATTTGGTTTGTTACTTGTTGTATGATTTGGGTTGCTGGCAGATTCTGTTTTCTTGTTGGTTTGTTACTACATGCATATGTAAACTTTGTTAAAGTAGAAAACTAAATAAAAAAAATTTCAAGGAATGCATCACAACACAATTTCATGCCATACATAAGTATCAACAGATTATGTTCAAATATTGAAGTAAATAGTGAGAAATCTATGGCTCAAATTCATTAACAAATCATTCGGAGATTGTATTGGTGGGAAAGTAGAACTCATCAATTGTGGCTGTCAATCCACGTAAACATTAAAAGTATGTGGCACGGAGGGAGATGAGGGAAATAAGAAAAAGTGAAGGAAAGGCGGCCAAAATATACTAAAATCAGCACATTCTAGTCAATCTTTCAATATCCTCTCTCCATCCAAACATAGGATAAGACAAACTAAATTACACATGAAAACCATTATCACACCTTTTTATATACCACCACAGTTCAATCTGGTAGCAATACTTTGCACTCGCAAACAATCCTAACATATGGTCATTGTCTATTCAACAATAATGTGGAGTGTAATTACATGTCAGGAAGAGCTGAAAGGGTTAGGCTGACTTTCCCCAGCTGGCTGTACAAAAATTTCAGTGGCTACTGCTTCTGTATAAATGGTTTTCCCTGTACGTTGTAAATGGCCCTGCTTCTTCAGGCTTTCTTAATGGTCCACACCCTTTCGACCAAACCATGTCATGTAATGCTCTCCCTCAGGAATAATTTTACCTTCTCTCAAAAACAACACAAAACTCCAAGCAGGTACTAGGGGTTATGGTTATCCTTTTCTTTCTCAGCCCTGGATGTGCCGCCAGTGTTTTTCTCAAAGTCCCGTTCATCTTGCCAATAATCTTATTCCCAACCCCCAAAATAATCAACCACGGGTTGTGGAGATAATCAAACTGACCCCCACAAAAGGCAAACCCTTTTGCATTCTAGGGCAGCAGATATACTTGGGCACACATGAGAGCACAAACCCAAGTTGCTGAATGCAAGGACATAAACCCATCAGAGAACAGTTTCCTCTCTCAACCATTAAAATGGATTTTCTGATTTTGAGAGCTCTGACCCTGCTGAGGCTGCTGTTGTGGAGCCTGCAAGTTCAGCGGTGGTTGCGTGTTGTAGTGGGCAAAGGCTGAGAGTAGAGAGAATTCATCAAGCCTGCAAACAAGTCAGACAAGTTATAAACTTCTTCACTTGAGAGGACCACCTGCAACCAAACCTTAAGGATGCAGAAAACATTTAGCCAAGAGCACATTGCATCAAACTCCTTGCTAAACACAGCAAGGTTTGGCAAACTACTCTCCATAGCCATATTTTCTTACAACTTGGCATTTTCATAATTCTACCTACAAAGTTTTGCTAGTAAACAGCATTAAAATTTGAAGAAACCTGAGACTGAAGTGGGTTCGCATTTGCCACACCAAAGTGGCTCTGTGATGCATCATCTTGTGAGGGGTCATTGAAGCCACCTGAGTAAATAGACCTTGCGAACCATGCGTCATGTAGTCCTGAAACAGCAGAAATCAAAGTATAAGTTCAAAAAAGAAAAGGAAATAATGATAAAAAGATTGCATAAACACATTCAGAGTGGTAATGAGCTCAAACCTGGGACATAAAATCATTCCCTGTACCAAGCGAGAATATCCAGCTTGAGAATTCTGGTTTAGAAAGTTCCCAGGAAACCCACCTTGTGCTCCTTGAGTAACATAATCGATAGCATATCCACTTTGAGAAGCCTGCAGACCAGGCCAGTAACACATCAACATAATAAACAGAAAGGTGAAATCATTTAATATTAAGCCACCCATAAATAATTTCATTAGAAGGTTATGCTAATTAATCAAGGTTATTAAATTTTGTTGTAGAATGCTTACATCATCTGATTCCTCTTTCTCTTCCACCTTTTCCTCTTTCTTTGCCTCGGCTGCAACAGGTTATGCAAATTTAGAAGGTTATGCTAATTAATCATTTGTGCTTTTATTTTTGTTCTTGGGTATAATTACGAATTTTTTTAAAAAAAATTGGGGCTTTTGAGTTTTGATACCTTCTAAATGTTTGCAGTATGGAGCCTCGGATTGATGACGAGCCACAGATCTTGCACCCTGGTCCACTTGACGAGTCATTGTTGACGCGACAACGATATCATCGATCAGAGGACATTTGGAATGGCGAGGTGAAATATCTAGTTCTAACAATCGCTTTAATTTTTACGTTGTCTTTGACTTTTAGTTAGCAAGTTCTTTCAAAACACAGTTTGTAGTTGTAATAACCGCTATAATTTGTATGGATTTTGCAGGACCCGGGCCCACTTACGTGCCGTGGTCGCACTAAGAGATGGCAAGCATTCAGATGGAAGATAATCGGGTGATTGACATTATCAAGTTGCTAAGGCTGGAAGGATTGTTTGGGCCCCTTCCAGAGAGATAGATCATTGCCTAATTCGGCCCTAGTTGAGCGATGGCGGCCGAGACGCATACGTTCCATCTTCCACATGGTGAGATGTCAATCACCCTACAAGATGTGGAGGTCATTTTCGGACTTCCTATAGACGGTGAGGTCTTGGTTGGGCCGACTGCTGTGGTGGATGGGGATTGGCGAGATCTGTGCATGGAGTTGCTTGGTTTTACTCCGGCGAATGACAACAAAACTTTGGTGGGGCAAAGAATTCTCATCAGCCGCCTTGTTCACGCCATTGCAGTGCCACTGCCTCATGACGCAACGGAGATGCAGATACACCAGTATGCTCGGTGCTACATGTTAGCGCTGCTAGGGGATAAGCTTTTCATGGACAAGTCGGGAGATAGGGTGCATTTGATGTTCTTGGCGTTCCTGCGTGACCTTCGTGATCCGCCACAGTATAGTTGGGGTAGCGGTTGCTTGGCCTGGTTGTACAGAGAGTTGTGTCGGGCAAGCGAGAAAGGGGCATCGCAGATTGGTGGGGCGTGCACATTGGTCCAGTATTGGGCATGGGCAAGGTTGCCATTCTTGTGCCCGAGGATAGAGCCCCCACCTGGATGTGATTATGGCCCATGGCCATATGCTCCACTTGCATTTAAGTAACTATTTTTCTAATATTGTGTGTGCAATGTACTCTTCTTAGTAACTATAACATGGGTATTATCTTATCTTATGTTATTCGCTTCTAACTGTAGGTGGGTGCGGGTGCCAAGCTCGAAGAGTAGGCCATCCGGCATGGCCTTGATCCACTATCGCGAGCAATTAGTTAGAATTCAGCCGGACCAAGTATGACAAACAAAAATTCTGTTTGGTTATGTTCATTTTCCTTAAGAATATGATTGTTTCATCCTTTAACACATCTTCTGTTTTAATTTTTGTTTTCCCCTTTATCTATGTATTCTCCCTTATTTTAATAAACTTGATATTATGATAATTGTTTTTTGTTTCTATTGTAGATTGTGTGGCAGCCATACGAGGCAGACTTCGGCCACCTTCCTGACTTTTGCGTTGCAGGGAGGGATACGTGGACGGCAAGGGTGCCACTTCTGTGTTTTTGCATAGTAGAGATACACCACCCAGATCGTGTCCTTCGTCAATTTGGGTTGACACAAGAGCGACCCGACCATGTTGTGTACGATGAAAGACTGCATAGAATAGACTTGCGTGGGAAGGTGGAGAAGAATTGGAGGGAGGAGCATGGACCGTATATCCTTACATGGGATGAGAGACGACAACGACTTTGCCATGCACCTCCTCAGACTGGTGAGATGCCTCGCGATCATGACTATTATCGCTGGTACCGTCCAGTCACTCGAAAGTATGTCGACCGCAACAGCGCAAAATTAGATATATCGGTAATGTGTTCTAATTAGATATATCTTAGTTGAGTGTTTAGGTAGATTAATAAGTACTATATTATCCATTCTACAATTGATACGTAAATGTCTCCAATCTAATTGTACTGGTTCTTTCTCGATTTCAGATTGAAAGCCATTTAGCGCTGTTGGAGATGCTTCCTGTAGGCAGCCGAGCCCACAACCATGTCCGACGCGTCCTAAATGATCTGGTTGGGCTTGGTGGTGGTCCTGCACCAAATGGAGAGGCAAACAATGGGCATGAGACTGAATCAGCAGATATTGCAACCCCAAGCACAAGCGCAGCACCTGTACGTACACCGACCCGTGCTACTACAGCTAGGGGCCGTGGTGGGCCTGCTACAGCAAGCCCAAGCACAAGCGCAACTAGGGGCCATGGTCGGCCTGCTACAGCAAGCCGAAGGACAAGTACAGCTAGGGGCCGTGGTCAGTGTGCAACAACCGCTCGGGTTGTAAGTAGTCCTGAGATACCTGCACCCATCCCGCACGCATCTCTCCAGCCTGAGGTCCCTCCACCCATGGTAGATGCATCTCCTCAGCCCGAGGTCCCTTCACCCACCCCACCTTCACAGCCCAGTTTCGATCTCGGTATTCATTCTCAGTTGACCCCTCCTATGCACCCTGAGACACCCTCAAACCCATCCACCAGCTCCAGTGCACCCACTTTGCCCATAGACCCACCCCGTACTGAACCCATGACAATGATCCCCACTCCTGGCCTGTACACAGAGCATCATTACCCACCTACCTCATCCTCATCTGACCCTCTAGGACCTCCAGTTGGGATTGACACTCTTCAGCCAGATACTGATGTACCGGACGAGCAACCCCTTCATCAGCCCTCACCCCCACGAGGTCGACCGCAACGTGCTAGAAGAGCTCCCACTTGTGGGACAGGTGGACACAAAATAGGACACAAAGGCAGCTCTATGGTACGATACCATTAATTACGATGTATAGGCCTATTTTGCAGTTCACACACCTTATCATTTCACCAAATATTGATTGTATGCATCTAATGTCTTTGCAGCACGATGATGAGCCTAAGGATGATGCCCCGCAGCCTCCTCCCCCGCCCAAACATTACACGAGGGTTAAAAACGCAAAATTGGTGAACCTTGAAAAAGAGGTTTGTTACAGAGGTAATGTCTAAGTCTTGGGATGTAAATGCAGTAAATTGGTAGGAAGTCCTGCTGGTCAATCAAAGTCTCGTGATGTAAACCATGAAGTTTTAATGCTTTCTTTTTTCCTACAATTGGTGGACAGGCTCTTGAACCCTTAGCACAGCTGATGGAGACTGCCTAATTTTTAATTTTAACACCTTTTGGTAAGATTTTGAGCCCCTTTCATTGGTTTAAATTTATTATAAAATAATAATGTCCTCTTTATGGTATAGGAAATCATGATCATGATGTGTGTTTAGTGGTCATTGGCTGGTTTCTCAGTAAATATATGGTTGCAGTTGATTTCTAAACCAGTGTTTATGATGAGTAATGTGCCCGTTTTGATTTTGTGGGGTGTGTGTGTGTGTGACAGCCAAGATTGATGTAAATGTTGACCTCACTCACAAGCTATGTGCTTCTTTGATGCTTACTCCTTTCAGGTTCTTGCTCAATTCATGCTTTGTTTATCTTTTTCTTCCTTACCCAGTAATTGATTTCTCTCTCTCTGTCTCACTCTAATTCCTTCTAACAGGAGCACTGGCAGTCCTCTTTCTCTGGTAATTGGAAGGTAAGGTTCTGATTTTTGTTGTTTTGGGTTTGGGTCAACATTCTCTAGATGGTGCTTTCTTGTTTTTTGGATTTATATGGGTTCATTAAATTTGAAAAGAGATGATAAATGAAGGGAAAAGATATATAAAAGTTGAAACTTTGTTTTTCCTCACTTGTTTGGCGTAAGGGAATAAAAAGCTTCACTCAACTTTGTTGAAATCAAAATTTGGCTTTGTTTTTAGCTGGTTTTCTTTTTATGTTTTTCTGGTAATCAAAAAAATGTGAAATTTGAAATTAGGAATTTAACTTCTTTTACTTAGCTCTCTAACCATATGGAGAACTATGGCATTGTCGAAATAAAGGGTTCAGTTTGTTTATTGCAGTCTTTACATCAAACATCCGAACTTATTTGGTGGAAGTGAGAAGCTTGATGTATCATTAGACAAGGGGCTCTATGATTCAAATGTCTTAATAGCTTATAGGAGGCCGAGACCAGAATTACTTGCTCAGCAGTCCTTTGTTATTCAGGTTTATTTCTGCTTCATTACTATTAAACAGGTTAGCTGCACATTTTGTATTGATGAATTCATTCTAATGAGATGGCTATCTGTCAACCATTGGCTGAGATGCAGTTGTTGAGAGGTATTTAGTTGAATATCAGGTTGAAAGCACCACTAGGCCAAGAGTCCTTGGGCAAGAATTAGTTAAATTATAAATGAATAAGTAGTAACTACAGACAATATGGAGTAAAATATACTGCGCTGAACTAATTTGTCACTGCTTGTTCCTGCGTTGAAAATGGCAAATTTTTATGTAGTCTTGACAATATGACTGATTGGTAAATGTATGAGAATAAGTTCCCTGCAGTTTTGCTGGCCAATTACTTCTTTAATTTTAAATAAAGATATCCTGTTTATGAAAAGAGTTGGGGTATGCATCTGTAAAAGACCAATATTTTGTTCTCTGAATTTTAGTATTGTAATAAAAAAAAAGGGTAGAACTTCAAGGACCATTCCAATTACTCCAAACTATAAATAAAATAGAACTTATGTGAACTGTTTAAATGGCATAAAACGTTTTGGTCTTAAGTGTTGTAATAAAGTTGGAGTCTGATCTCCAAAAGACTCCAAAACTTTTGGAGTTGTATATAAAAAAAAAGATTTAAGAATCTGTGACAATTTTTTTTTTGAGTCTGATGTATGTTGTTCTATCAATCCTATTAATAATTTTTGCACTAAAGGGAAAAAAAATCTTGATGGAGGAAGTAAAATCAGGAATTTTGTTCATTGAGGTCATTAAAATGGAGGCTTGTACTTGAGGGAAGTCACTTCTCCCCTGTAAGGAAAACTAAGACATCCTGCATCAGAATATCAACATGATCAATTCAAAATCTATTTTTAGAGTCCTATGTCCAAATCCTTTTGTCAGGTTCTTTAAAAAGGCAATGATATCTTAGGATATATTGCTTAAGGAAATAGTGCATCTTTCAACTTTCAATTAAGTGCCAGCACTGTTAGCTTTATGTGAGATGATTGATGTTCCCTTGATATTTCATGTTTTGCGAGTTCTTATTTTTCACTTTTATTATCATTGTTCAGAATGCAAAAATTAGTTCAGGAACAGAATGAAAAGAGTGAAACAGTGAACCGTGAAAGGAAATATCATCAGGTAATTCAACTTTCTCGTGTCCCATTCCATATTGTAGTTCAATACTGTGCTGCATTTTGATCTGATGAACATGCTTACTTCTTTGAATCATCAGCACAATACTGCATATGAGCTTACTGCATTGTCCACACAATGGAAGGAGCTCTGTCATAAAAATATAGAAATTCAAGCTGCATGTACTGAAATTGAAAATCATTTAGAAGAACTGAGGAAAGAAGCATCAGAGAGGTAATATGTGTCTACAATGGAATGTCTTCTTCTCTCTTATATGTGTTTTACTGGATCAGGAGCTTATTAGTTTTTTCTTATTTAGAGGCTGGAACTTGGAAGGCAATTTACAGAAACAGAATGGTACTGTTTTGCATTCGGAATGATAAGGTATTCTTTCTTTGCTGATATCAGATTTCTTTTAAATTTGATCATGTGGCTCTATTATTTGATGCTAGGATTTCAAGGATATAGAATAATTTTGTATTCCTTGATTTTTCTTTACATTTAGAGTCTAGAATACATTCCAGGTGACATGAGAAAATTGAAATCAGATGGAAATATTAAATCTGAAATAATTTTACTGTGCCTTTGCTGAATTAGTTTTGCTACTTTAGCACTTATGAGATTGATATATGAATCAGCACAGGTGATTTTATTAATTCAAATTATAAGGTTTCGAGTGAATAAATTTACATTGTTCATATTTTGCTGCCATATAATCATACTTAAATGTAATTTTGATGATAAACTCAAGCTTTAATTCCAACCACTTGGAATCAGCATAACATAGATTGTGTATTTTATAAGATTAGATGACATATCCCCTAATTTGGGATAAGCTACTACACTTGGAGAAAGAAAAGGGGCCCTGCCTGCTGGCAAATGCTAAATAGAAAGATATTATATGAACTTTTTAACTGTTTTATTTGATACAAGCATACTGGTTATATATATATATATATATATATAAGCTGCCATTAGAATTTGCATAATTTAAAGGATATATACACTTAAGAAGTAAACCCCCATGGACCAATCGGATGGTAGGCTCATTGATCTAGGGTGTGACATAAATGCGGAGGTCCTAGGTTCAATCCACTACAATATTAGTATATGGACTCCCACTAGTACTAGGACTCCTTTTTTTTTTTTTTCTTTTTTTTTTTTTTTTTTTTTTTTTATAGTAATAAGACTTATGTTCATCATGAAAGAACAAAGATCGCGATAGGCCACGAGCCGGCTACCAAGTTTTTGGGTGGGCAGCTGGAGCTTGATTCTGATGGTTACGTTGTGACGAAGCCGGGCACGACTAAGACTAGTGTGCGAGGAGTTTTTGCTGCTAGTGATGTTCAGGACAAGAAGTATAGGCAGGATGTTACTGCAGCTGGCACTGGTTTGTCACACGCTCTCTTTCTCTCATTTGTTGTTTTCTTTCAATTTTTATGAATGCTTGTTTAAAAATAATGCAATCTAGTCATTTTATAAAAGATGTATCAATTGAAAATGCTCACAGTTTAAGGTCTGTTTGGTTGAATAATCAATTAAAATTCTTAACGGTGCCTCTAAGTTGAATAAAATCATTATTAGAGTTTTAAGCTGTTGTATTTATGGTACTACTCTTAAGCTGTTTTATTGATGAAATTGACATTAAACAGAGGCAATTCGAAGCTTCCTCCACCCCAATAGAGATAATTAAGATGTTTCTGTTGTGCCCGTTATTCCACTAATAATTTATAAAAACCATGTCTCATATGCGAATTGTCTTCTTTTTTGAGATGAGAGAGCAATCACAACCCCAGGTCCATCTAACTTAGATTTTGCAACATAGAGGATTCAAGAATCTGAATCTAGCAAACTTGATTTTGCCTCACCCATTTTTTTGAGCCTTGAATTAAGATAAAAAGCTTGTTAGACCAGCTTTGGCTGGGTTCTGGCTTTTGTCTTAATGCTTGTGACCTGAATTGATTGGTCTTGTATGTTTAATTCTGCACTAGTTTAAAATTAAGTTTGAAGACGACCTTGATTTCAAAAGTTGTTTGATTGTACTGTGAAATACTTAATTAGCTTGGATTCTTGTGTGTGTTTTCAAATGAGATTTAAAAAAGAAGAAAAAAAGCTACCTTGATGTGTTCAATAATATTCTAGCTATGGAAATGCATAAAATTGATAGGAGCTTTAGTTCACCATAAGGATAAAGATAATTTTGAAATTTCTGGCAGCACAATCAGGCCTTGCTTTACTGATTCTGAGCTGGTGGTTCTACCACCTGTCTTTGTAAAATGTTTTAAGTACACCAAACGGTAGACGACTGCTCTTGTTTTCTGTTTCATTCTCTTTTATTGGCCATCATATAGAAATCACTTTATATGAACTATGTAGACATCGTGCGACAGCCAGAATTGTGCTCTAAAACTTTAAAAGTGATTTCTTAGTTCAACTTTAAACTTTATCAAACTGTTTAATTTTTTCTCTTTTCATCAAGCAGAAGTAAAAATTCTGTTCACACAATAAATGTGTAGGTCATTATAGAGTGCAACATAAAACAATAGATACTGAAAGCATAATTGTTTATCAGGGGCCAAAAAAATGAAGTATGCTGAAATATCTTTTATCATTTTTCTATTCATTTAAGTTGTTTTGATGAATGACCTCATTTTGGCCATTGAGGTAACCTTTTGCTGGCGGTTCTATACAGGGACATAGGGCATTTCATGCTGATGGTTGCCTTGAGATAATTGACCGCAAAAAAGGACATTGTCAACTTCAGCATGGAGAGTATGTCTCATTAGGCAAGGTATGAATGTTGCAAGATGAATCTAAATTGTAATTCGATGTTCCTCAGGACCATGATTTATCCTTTTTTGCTTAGTTACGTTAATTTTTTTTACTGCATATTCTGTACCAATTCTGACTTGATGCTCCCTCAATGCACAGAGGAAAGCAGCATCCAAGGAGAAGAAGAATGCAGCTTCATGGTAAGTTTGTCTGCTTGTCTAGTTTGATGCTCCAATTACAGTTGTCATAGAAGCTTTCTAGGATTTCTTAATATTTTTCTTTTCTTTGAATTACAATGGTGGATAAGCTATGCCCCTTTAATATTTTCCTTTGTACTATCTAAAAGGTCGACTCTCTGCTTTACTCAATGAGATTCCCCCCCCCCCCTATGAATGCAGCAATGTTCCAAGAAGATCAATTCAAGAAGTGTGAACACAATCTCAAGTTTTGTTCCACTACTATAGAGAAGAAAAAGCATCCCAAACCATGTTCAAAGAGAAAGAAATGCATCAAACCGTTGCAGAAACCAGAGTCTTGTGTTACTGCCTGAAAGTTTGGAATCAGGAACTAATGGTGAATGTGTAGAGGCTGCTATTGATAATAATTCTACATCAAACAAGAAGACATCCAGCATTATTCTAGGAGGATCAATGCACAACAGATTTGGGGGGGAAACCAGAATGCTATGTTGTCTTCTGCAAAGCCTACTTCATAGAGGATTGTGTCCTCATGCAGGGCTGCTTCCAATTGTCAAGGAAGTAGTTGAGATGCTTTTCTGCCGTCGATTTGAAAGACGTGGTAGTTGTGGATTCGCTTCAGTCCAAGGACAGTCACTGCCGAAAGAGACCAAGGAGGCTCGAGGAGCGTTTCAAGACTGGGAAGATAGGTGTTCTTCACCAAGCTAGGTTCTGAGTTTTGAGTGAGAGATGAGATTCAATCAAATCATGCAGTTTAAGTTTGTATGATTTTTTATGTTTGGTAATTATTGACTTCGTATGTGGATTTGATCTTTATTATAGTTAACTGGGTTCGTGGATTTGGTTGATTTTGCTTAGAATGTTGTTGTTGTTTGTTGTGTATGCTTAATTTTATGTGCCTGATTTTAGGATATATCTGTACTCAATATTCTTCGTGTAACATAGTCATGATTGATGCGTAGAAGGAACTAAGCTTTTAGATGATATGGTACAAATGCGTTTTGCAAAGAAAGGAGATTAGACTGATGAAGTGTGCAATCAATGGTTCATTGGAGGAGGTATCTTTAGATGGAAATTACACATTGATACTTACATTTTAGTAACTATTATTTATTCCTTATTATTTTAGTCACACAGTCAATTTAATCCTTACCAATATATACTGGCAAACTTTGTACTGTTGCAAACAACACCTGACTACATAATAATATAATATTAAATATTAAATATTTAAAAATCACCTAAGCATTTTAATTAAAACCTTAATTGAAAGAACAAAAATAAAGAAAATGATTTTTTTTAATAATCTTGAATTTCTTTTATGTTCTTTTCCATCTTGCACTTTCTGAGATACCAAGCACAATCCCAGCAACCCACAATCTAAACCAAACAATATAAACTTCTCTGCCTCTCTGTCTCATTCACTCACACACACCACACACACACAAAATCCAATCTATTTCAATAATATAAGCTTCCCTACCTCTCTCTCTCTCTCTCATCTCGTTCTCTCTCACACACACACCCGCAGGGACGGACCTACAGCAGGCAGGGGGCCATTCCCCACCCCCCCCCCCCCCCCAAAAAAAATACAATTATTCAACTTAGCCAAAAGTAATGAACAATTCATCTTTAGATTTGCAAAGGTGCATGTACAATAGGATCATTGCCCTCATGATCAACAACATTTTGTAGACTCACAAAACGTGTAGACATCAACAACAACGTTGAATGTTCGTAGGTAGAATTTTTTGGAAGTCATCATTGCTTGATCTGAGAAGTCTGAAATGTCACTTTCATCATCTAACGCAGTATTCATTAATAGACTTCATGGCTCGCTCTTGCGCCTCCCCTTTAGATGCTTCCTAGCTTTTTGGACTGCATGAAAACGGTCTAACCGCCTTTGCATTGATGTTCTCTGTTCAAGGCGAGCAAGTATGTTGGCAGCTCATCTCTAGGTAACTCGGCTGAGCGTTGCCTTAGGAACTCGTAACCCGTGCCATCGACATACACCTCCAACTCACACCTCTTCTCGTATAGGGTGACCAGGGTGGCTCTGCTACGGTGAACTCCATTGCGGTGGTATCTGTACTTAGTTTTGTAGGTTTGCCGACCATGATGTGGCCAACGCTTCCAAGACTCTCGTACGTGTATATTGGCATATTAACGAAATCTCTCTCTTTCCAACCTTTCCCTCCATAGTGGTCTGTGTATGTTGTAGTTGTTGATCTGCTGAAACTTGTGATAATTCATTTGTTGAAGTAGATTGAAACTTGTTTCTTTGTACGTGTAAGATGATGTTGAGGCGTTGCGACTCATAGCTTACTCAACCTACAAAGTTAGTGGTGTAGGAATAAGAAAGAATTGTGGTACACTTATAAACCTCATTCCACTGTGTATTCAATAATAAAATTTAACATATTCAGGCTTGTCATGTCAATACAGGCTGGAAAACCACTGCACGATTTTTTGTTCAAATGTTCCCAATGTCACAGTGAGAGTTCTCTTATTCTGGGCAGTATTTGCAGTGTACTGCCATGACTATTCAGCTGAACAGTATTCATGTGAAGAGTATTTAGCATGCTTGTGTTTCCATCTGACATGAACTTGACAAGACAATACCGAGTTGTGTTAATGCATCATAAACTTTTCAGGGGTCTTCTGCATCCTGAAAACAGTGCATTGCAAAATGATGCCGATCTGTGTATTGACGTGAGTGTGAATGATATGACTAGATAGGGTTCAACAGTGCCGAGCTATTGAGCAGCAATGTAGCACTATGAATATCAGTGTAGGCAATGGTGGACAGCTCCCCCAAACTCGAGATTTGTTTTAATAATTTAGATTTTGAATAAGAGCTCTCAACCTAAACTTGTTGTCTCCAATTATATGTAAGTACACAAAGATGGATCTTCTTGACCAAAATGGAAGAAAGTGGACTGAATGGACCAAATTAGACCAATCAGACCGAACGAGACCAAATCAGACAAAATCAGACCAAATCAGACCAAATTAGACCAAATAAGACCAAATGGACCGAATTAGACCAAATCAAAAAAATTTGCCCAGAAAAAATCGAGTTTTAGAAACTCGAGTTCCACTGGGCAATTTTTTTGAAACAGGGCATGCTCCCCTGCCTTCTGCCTGAAACAGAGGAGTTGGGAAAAAAAATTTGCCCACTGGAACTCGAGTTTTAGAGACTCGAGTTCCATTGGGCAAATTATTTCCCAACTCCTCTGTTTCAGGCAGAGAGGCAGGGGAGCATGCCTGTTTCAAAAAAATTTGCCCAGTGGAACTCGAGTTCCACTGGCAAATTATTTCCCAACTCCTCTGTTTCAGGCAGAGAGGCAGGGAGGCGTGCCCTGTTTCAAAAAAATTTGCCCAGTGGAACTCGAGTTTTAGAAACTTGAGTTCCACTGGGCAAATTTTTTTTGAAACAGGGCATGCTCCCCTGCCTCTCTGCCTGAAACAGAGGAGTTGGGGAAATAAATTTGCCCATGGAACTCGAGTCTCTAAAACTCGAGTTCTACTGGGCAATTTTTTTTTCCCAACTCTCTGTTTCAGGCAGAGAGCAGGGAGCATGCCCTGTTTCAAAAAACTTGCCCAGTGGAACTCGAGTTCTAAAACTCGATTTTTTCTGGGCAAATTTTTTTTTCCCCCAGCAGAAAATGCTCTGTTTCAGGCATTGTTTTACAATGTAAATGCACTCAAATCACAACAAAACTCATTCTCATATATCACCATTCTAAACATATCCAACCACACTTAATTTGCAATTTTAACCATACTACTCAAATCACAATCTTCATAGAGGTACATTGGATAGAGAATTACAAGTACATTCAACAACAAATAAAAAGTTCACATAGAGCCAATACAACGTGGTCACTTTCCTAAGATCTGCGGTCCGCTGACAAAAAACGTCGTCCATGAAGGATGCCTGAAAAACGTAGAGTATTTACGTTGGAGCAAATAGTAAACATTAGGTACAATCGAATGAACAATTATTAACCGATGCATAAATTTTGCCAACCTACCTAGTGTGGAACATGGCCGCTTGTGGAAGCACCGCGGATTGCGGACATTTTCTGCGGTTATGCCCGGAAGCATGACACAGTCCACATGTCTGCTTCGGTGACTCTCTATCAATCTGCGTCCGCCCCTCCGCCATCCCGGTTCTTGATCCTTATTCCTCACTCATCCATCTCATTCCTTATTCGTGACTTCACCGGTCGACCTTTGGCCCGAAACAATGCCGGATTGGCAACCACTTTGGCCCCATGGATCCCCCATAATGACTGTGAGTTAGGAACCACAATGCATGCTCATAAGTGTTAAGAGCATGGCTCAAACCATAACATGGTGAATATACGCGGTCGAATCAATATGTAAATAGTCACATACTCTAATTGCATGTGAACACGGGATCCCATATTTTTTGCCCTTCCCACAACTGCATGTTTTTTTCCCGTAACTGAACTTCGTAACTGTGGTTTCCCCCTCCTGCGCTCCACATGTTGAGTGGGTAACTATTTGAAATATCAGCTCTTCATTGCTAAAGGGCTTGAGATAGTGTTTCTCAGATTTACGCTTATTTACATCCCACGTGGATAAGGCATATTCACTCCATTTCTTACCCTCAGACAACTCATACGGTATTCTTTGTGCCGGTCGTGAAATATTGAACAAGTTTGCTCCAAGTGAACTCAACCAACGCGGCAATAGGAAGGCCTCGTGCACCTTTCAGCACACCATTGAAACACTTTGATATATTGGTTGTCATTGCTCCAAACGTCTCCCACCATCGTATACTGGGTCCACATGTCCCATCCTCGCTCATTAGGTATGTGTATGGAAGATATCTTGATTCTTTTCCTTACCATCCCTCCCCGTCACCTTCTTCTTCTTCCTAATGGCCTCAATTCCACCTGCTTAATGGAGTCCATTATGGTAGCAAATTACTACCTGACTAGCATACCCACTTTCAACGCCGCTGACTTTAGAGTCGAGTTCTGAAAATGGGTGTTGAAGTTGCTAGCAACATGTCGAAGACAATATCTATGAAATACCCCTGCTTTTCCATCATCCCTTCTAGGCCAGTTTGCAAGGCGTTTTGATACGAGATGTCGGTCATAATTATGCAAATGCCGTCGTCAGGTATCAGGTGGCCAATCGTGTCTCTAAGGCATCGTAAAACCACCTCCAACTGGACCCTGACCACAATCCACAACAGCAAAGGCGAGAGGGAATACCTTGTTGTTAGCATCGGTTGCCATTGCGACCAACAACTTTCCCTGATATTTACCATACAGATGGGTACATCAATACTGATAACCGGCTTGCAGTATTTGAATCTGATATGCATGGACCGAAAGAACCAAACACATAATGCAACAATACGGTGTGATCTTCATCGGTGGGGGTGACGCGATAGCAAAACTGGGTAGTTGGGTCCTGATCAACATACGCCATAGCAACTTTTGCAGCCTTTGGTAAGATTCTTCCCAATCTCCAAACATAAGCGCAATCGCCTTTTGTTTCGCATCCCATACCTTGTAGTAAGAAGGCTTATGGCCATATATTTCGCCTCTATCAGAGATCTGAGATCCTTAATTTGAGTGGTGTGATCCTCACATAACTTGTTATGGATTTCTGCTGCAATAAAATTACAACTCATCATTCTACCATCATTTAGCACCCAGTCGGTATACACACGTGTGAGACCCACTACACGGTGACCATCCATAGATTTTGAGCTCGGGCTTCATAACTGCGTAGACATACCACTTGCATGACTCATGCACGCATTTCGCACAAAAATTTTTCCTCGTCGACTAGTGATCTTAAAGTGTTTCTTTTCCTTGAGAGCACAAATTGTTAATACGCGCTTCACTCCCCTTTACTGGCAAAAGTCAACCCTTTGCACAATTCATCCCCTCTCTCCAAGTAGACACAAATGGCATCTCATATGCGAAGGATCAACCATATTTTCCCAAGTATTTGCAGAGAATGACAACGCAGGAGGTGCGTATGCAGGGATTGTGTTTGTAATGTTTTGGACACAATACATTGTCTGCATCAGGTTCACCACCGTCCAATGTCTCATCGTCATCAATGTCCCTCTCAAAGTCCCCAAAGTCCCGAAAGTCCCGCTCTCAATCATGTCTTCATAGTCATCTTTATCATCAAAATCTTCAACGTTAATGGCAAGATTCTCATCACATAGTCGTCATCATCATCGTCATCATCATCATCATTGTTAACGGCAGTAGTCTCATCACTAGTCGTCCGTCGTATCATCATCATCTCCATCGGCATGAACATCATCATCCTCTACATGTGTAATACTCATATTGAGCATCCGGAAGCGCAACTTGTAAGCTGTGGTTGTTTGTTGGATATCCTCTTGCCATCCTGCACGCGGCTCCAACTGTATGTACAACTCAATGTTACTTACTTCAGCTATATTCTCCAACTTGTCAAAACAGATCTTCACATGTTTGTCTTTTTCTATCAGCATATACTTGTAATTAATCCGGCTTCATGATTTCATTTGGCATACGATACGTAATTTGCATGTTGTACGCATCAGGATTCTCACCCAACTCTTCCATGAAAAATCTTCAATTCATCAAGGGTTTTCAACCTCCGATCAACTTCGGCATAATATGTTTCATCAACCCGGCCCTTCAAATGGCAATCCTTGTTTGCATTGGGATTCTTAAGAGAACCACCATGGTATATGATTATAACAATATCAGGCATTGTGAACTTGTTGAAGTCAAGTCCTATGTTAGTTAAATCACATAGTCGTAAAGTGAGGAGAAAAAAGTAATGCAATCTTACCAATGAACATTCAAGCCAGGTTATAGAGTGCCCATTAATATGTAAAGGCCAGACGTAAACCTTCTAATCCTAGTGGATGGAGAGTCGAATTATCTATTACTCCATTGTGTAGTGACCTATAATGCCTAAAAGGGTTTTGAAAGAAGGTGGGTAGAGGAGCATGATTACATACCCATTCACTACATTCATTCCCTACCCATTTCATACCCAAACCAATGATAAATAAAGTCAAAAAAACTTGAAAGATCATGATAAAATAAAAGTCTAGAAATGATGAATAAAATTGTGATAATTACATACCCATTTCCATTCATTACATTCATTCACTACCCATTTCATACCCAAACCAATGATAAATAAAGTCAAAGAAATTGTAAGATCATGATAAAAATAAAATGATGAATAAATTTTGATAACATAAACTATACAAATAAATACTCAAAAATTAACACTAACAAAACAAAGTTCTATAATTCACAATATTGATACATTAACTAAGTTATGTTAACTATCTACAAATAAATGGTAAAACTCTTTAACCCACACCCATAACAACATACCCAACTACAATGACAATCAAATTATGAAAACCTTACCTTAGATATGAATTTGTTGAGAGGGAAGAGCAGTGAGAGTGGAGAATGTGGTTTTGTGAGAGTGGAGAATGTGGTTTTGTGAGAGTGAGTGGTGTGAGAGAGTTATGGGTGAGTGAGAGTTAGTGAGGGTGAGTGAGTGAGAGTTAGTGAGGCTGAGAGCTCTGTTTTTAGGTTTTCTGTGAGACTGGGTGAGTTTCTGTGAGAGCTTAAATGCCATGGGCTGAGTTTTAAATAAACATGCCCAGAGGAAATCGAGTCTATAAGACTCGAGTTAGTAGCACAAAACTCGAGTCTCTAAGACTCGAGTTCAATGAGTATAACCTCCATCGCCCGAGATAAGATCACGTAAAACTCGAGTTTATAAAACTCGATTTTAATAAACCTTAAAACGAGTTTTACAAACTCGAGATCCAGGTGGCAATGTTCTTTCCACGTCAGCACGCTCAAAGCGAGCCTAACTCGAGTTTTTGAGACTCGATTAATTATATATATCTCGAGTTTCAAAAACTCGAGTTGCTATTTTTCTATATTGTTTCAAACCATGCCTAACTTACTATATACATGCCCTCCACACTGCTAATCTGCACATTCCCCCTAGTTTTAGAACTACAAACAGCGGCGGCTCCAGGATTGTTTCTGAGGGTGTTCCTCGGTGGGCTTGCTCTGTTACAATTTTTTTTTCTTCAGATTCTCTATTACAATTTTTTATTTTTTAGATTTTAGTTCAATTTTTTTTAGTTTTTTCTTTTTGCTTGAAAGCAATGTTATGAATACCGTTTTGGACCTTGTTTCGGTTTATTTAGCGGAACAGAATATTTTGGTACCGATCTATTTCGACATACAGTTTCAAGGTGTTTCGGGGTTTCTAAAAAAATAAAAATAAAAAATATTTATTTTTCTTATACAACATAAAATTATTGATCAAATAAGTAAAACTCAATAAACAAATCATTAGTTTTTCTTTTTTGACACTCAAATCATTTAATTATACATAACAATTATTGTTTTAGAATATTAAAACATAAATATGTAATTGAATAATGAAAAACAACAACAAAAAATAGTAAAATAAGAGTGTATATATGTATATCATATTGGGAAGAGGAAAGACTCAATAAATAAATTTGAAATCAAAATTCTTTGTTAGCTTTTTGAGTTTTGTCATTTTCAAAGCTTTGTCATGTGGGTGGGGTCAGCAAGCTAAAAGTCTAAAAAACAAACTAAAGAAAAAACTTGACAAAACAAAAATTAGAGTAAAAAAAGAAAGAAGAGGTAGACTAGTAGAACGTCTGAGACGAAGCAAAGAAGAAGAAGAAGAAAAAGAAGAGGCGACCTTTGCGATAGTTGGATTTGTTTTTTAGGCGTTCGACGCAAGTAATGACATACTATGCTAACGAGTTTGTCAGTTTAAGAGTTTTTCTTTTTTTCTTTTTTTCTTTTAAAAACTGGTACCAGCCAAAATGTAACAAATAATTTACCAAAATTTAATTTTATTGGCATAAAATTTTTTTGAGGGTGTTCCTAATTTTTTTGAGGTGTTCCTAATTTTTTTTTATAAGTAGATAAATAATTTTTTTTATTATATATATATATTAAAAAAAAAAAAGAATTCAGGTCAAGGTGGTCCTGGGACCACCCTGACCTATATGTGGCGCTGCCACTGACTACAAATCGTAAGCATGACAGCTGACATCTATAAATGATGCCCACTTTGGCCCATCGCATCAGCTGCTATAAGATACCTATGAATGCTGCCCACTTTGGTCGCATTGTTTGCGTGTCATTGTCTTGACTAGATATAGAAAAATAGTGGAAAAATTATAAAGTTGTTAATAAAACCTGTAACAAGATGCACCGCCAATGATTAAATGAAAATTTTTGGAGTATCTCTACTCATTGGTTATTAAACTATATTATCTATTTTCAATTTTTATTCTTTATTAACACCATCTACTTGTGCACATCTGGTGTTACAAGTTTTTTGATGTTCAGCAGTACGGTCATTTTGTAAACCTTCTTTTCTGTTATGATGGCATCTATATTGTCACATTCTTACAAGTTTCTCTAACTGCTAGGGTTTGGTCTCCTCACCCACAAGATTACATGTGTCAGGCAAATCTGAGAAATTGGAAGCGGTACCTCATTTGGTTATGTCCGTAATCTTTTATCCAAAAAACTCAGGTAGTTAAAGTTGGCTGAGGAACTATATGGGTACCGAACCAATCACACCTGTATCTATCAGCTTCAGGATGATGTCGAAATGCTCAAGTCAAAAGAAGAGTGTATGTGGAAGCAAAGGTCCCGAAATATTTGGCTGAAAGAAGGTGATCACAGCACAAGTTGTTTTCATTGCAGGGCTAATCAAGGAAACAAGAGGAATTATATTCTGGGTTTGAATGATGAAACTGGTGTTTGGGTAGAGGAGGAAGATCAGTTGGGAAATTTGGTGGAGAAATATTTTCAGGATATGTCACTACTTCAAATCCATCGGCTTTGATGATATTCTCAATTGTATCCAGCCAATAGTGACAGCAGAGATGAATGAGGCATTGACCCGTGAGTTTAGAGCTGAGGAAGTGCAGCAAGCTCTGAATCAAATGGCTCCTCTCACTGCACCTGGACCTGACACGATGTCGCCAATTTTCTACAAATCTTTTTGGCACATAGTGGGTGAAAGATGTTACTTCCACAGTCCTTCATGCTCTAAATACAGGTACTGTCCATGAATCTCTCTTTTTGGCACATAGTGTGGGGGAAGATGTTACTTCCACCGTCCTTCATACTCTGAATATAGGTACTGTCCATGAATCTCTCAATGACAATTTCATTTCCCTTACCCCAAAATTAAGAATCCCAAGAGAGTAGCAGATTTTAGGCCTATTAGTCTATGCAATGTAATTTACAAGTTAATTGCTAAGGTGTTGGTAAACCGGATGAAATTGATCCTACCACATGTTTTCATGATTCTCAAAGTGCTTTCTTGTTTGGGAGGCTTATCACTGATAATGTTCTTGTAGCATTGACACTGCACTATTTAAAAAGAAAGACCCAAGGAAAATTAGGTTTCATGGCCCTTAAACTCGACATGAGCAAAGCCTATGACTGGGTGGAATGGGTTTTCTTGGAAAAATCATGCGACATTTAGGTTTTGCAGATGTACATGTTATATAGATCATGTCTTGTCTCTCTTTAGTTTCCTATTCTGTATTGCTTAATGGTCAACTTGTAGGAAATATAAAACCCAACAGTGGACTCAAACAAGGTGATCAGTTGTCTTCTTACCTGTTTTTACTATGTGCTATGGGTTTGCAAGGTTTATTGAAAAAGTTGAGGTAAATGATGCTATCAAGGGGGTTTCTGTTTGTCGCAACGGGCCTTGGGTTTTGCACTTGTATTTTTGTAGATGATTGTGTCCTATTTTGCCGGGCAAAAGAGACCGCGCCAGAAAATTCTTGGAGATTTTAGAGGTCTATGAAAGAGGGTTGGGGCAGAAAATGAACAGAGATAAGACCAATATTTTCTTTAGTTCAAACACTCAGCATGACTTGCAGGTTCAAATCCAACATCTACTTGGTGTCCCAGCTATTTGTCAATATGAAAAATATATGGGGCTTCCAACTTTGTTGGGGTGAGTGAGGAAACAAAACTTCTTCTATCTCAAAGAAAGGGTTTAGAGGAAGCTACAACGTTGGAAGGAAAAACATATTTCTCAATGAGGTAGGGAGGTTCTCATTAAATCAATAATACAAGGTTCTCACTAAATCAGTAATATAGGCCATACCAACCTATACCATGAGTTGTTTCAAACTCCCTAAGGGTTTAGTGAAGGAGTTGGAAGTATTAATTCACAAGTTTTGGTGGGGTTATAATGGAGCTAATAGAAAAAACCATTGGATGAGCTAGGAGAGGCTGTGTGAAGCAAAGGAAGTGGGTGTAATGGGTTTTAAGGAAATTGAGGAGTTTAATGATGCGTTGTTGGCTAAACAAGTGTGGCGTATGATTAATAACCCTGAATCTCTTTGTTATCGAGTTTTTAAAGCTAGATTTTTTTCCCATTGCTCCATACTTGATGCTAAAGAGTCTACCATTTGTTCATATGCTTGGAAGAGTATTTTAAGTGAATGGTCAATCGGTTCGATTGAGAGAAGATAGATGGATCCCAAACAATGTAACACAGTTTCTGTATCACAGCCGCCTTCAATCCAAACCGAAACTAAGGTTAGCTCATTAATTCTGATCTTGGTACCTGGAAATTGGAATTGGTAGATCAGCTATTTTTGCCCTATGAAGCTTCTTGTATCTTGAGTGTTTCACTCAGCCCAAGATTACCCCCCTGACAGAATTATATGGGGTCCCACCTCAACTGGTTGTTACTCGGCTAGTAGTGCTTATAAATTACTAGTTTCTTGTGATTCCTCTAACATTGCAGGTAGCTCAAATCTAGCATCAAGTAAGCAGTTTTGGAAAGGTTTATGAAATTTGAGAGTTCCCAATAAGATTAAGCACTTTGCCTGGCATGCATGTAACAATGCTTTGCCAACAATGGCTAATCTTCATCGACCACTTATTATCCCGAATGATATCTGTGAGATTTGCAAGGATGAACCTGAAGACCAGATTCATGCTCTATGGTCATGTAAAGAAGTTGAAGCTGTATGGGGCTCTTTCCAATGGGCTCACCATGCTGCCTCCCCACCCCCTGTGAATTTTCCTGAAGTTCGATCACGAGGACTTCAGGAAAGAAATCTTCACTCTTTGTGCGTGGTGTTTATGGAATCGTCAAAACTCCATACCGCTTGGCCTCCCTATGCAACCATTGTCTAGCATTAGTTCCATTGCAGGTAGAATGCTCCAAGAATATCTTGCTGTCCATGACCCGCCCCCAGCAGCACCTTCATCCACGCCCCAGCACCAATAGCGTCTCCCTGATCTTCACAGTTACAAGGCCAATTTTGATGCAGTGGTCTTCCAAGCAAACCAACCCAGTGGGAATTGGTGTAGTCATTAGAGATAGCAATGGAGATGTAATTGGTGCTCTATTTATGCTAATCCCGCTTTCTCAATCGGTGGCAGAATTGGAGGCTCTTGCTTGTCGACGGGCAGTGCAATTTGCGTTGGAAATTGGCTTATGGAGGGTGACATTTGAAGGTGATTCGGTGACTGTCATTAATGCAACTAGTAAGTTTCCCGTGCGATGCACGGATAATATTATAATGTTTTATGTAAGATAAGTTTGGAGAATGTTGTACATATATTATATCATAATTGTCATAGAACTTTGTTAGTAATGAGTTCATTATAAAAAGTAACAAAAGCTAAACGAAATAATGAAATAGTGATGAAATTTAGAATTTAAAAAAAAAAAAAAAAAAAAACCATAATGAACCAAATGTTAAAATCCTCAATTCATACATTATTGAAATTCATAGAAAAGAAAGTACACACAACATATAGAATTATACAATCATCATTAAACCAAAACTCAAAAAAAAAAAAATAAAAAAAAAACCATTAACCCAAAACTCAATTCATTGTAGGAAAAAAGTCAATTTGTATTTCTTCATTGAAATATCAAGAAACTTACTCGAGAAAGAAGCTTTAGAGTCTAATACAAATTGAATAGTCGTGTTATTTTTCCTCTGCAAATTCAATTGCCATTGACTAAATCCCCTCCACCGTACCACTGCACACCCTTGGTATGATGGTCACTCCACAAGTATTAGTACTTATGGGGTGGGGTATGATGTATGGGAGTAAGGGTCGGGGTTAAAGTCTCCAAGAGAGAGCTTCACATACATATACACTTAGATTTGGTTAGAGTAGAATTTTTATTTTGTATAAAAAAAAAAGAAAAAAAACATAGATGATAACTGCTTGATCCCTATAATCCAATTTATGATTTACAACATGTTTAGCTTTTGTTTATTTTGAAAAGACCAGCCTACTCAAGTCATATGCTAAGATTAAACAATCTTGAAAGGACAATGACAATGACAATGAGACTTTTACACTAAATAAACAATTATCAACTTCTCAGTTCTAGACTGCAAGCATCTTTTGGAAATCGATATACACAATAACACAACCTATAAAAGAAAATAGCAGAACACAGAATCTCACGATCTTAACCCTACTGATTGTAAGTGAAGAAATGAATTTTTGAAATTAACAAAAGATAACTTGAACTCATACATGTCAAGACCACTTAATGTGCGATGGATAGCCACTGGCTACAACAAAAGATCACAAGAGTAATAGGTTTCTTCCATTGGAATGGTGTTTTAAAAAATTATAAGTATGGAAACAAAATTTGAGAGTAGTAATAGTTTAGGAAATTTTACTATTAAAGGTTTTTTTTTAAAGAGAAATAAAGTTTTTTTTTTAGAGAGAAAGAGAATGGTAGCATATGGTCAAAGTTGAGAGGGGAAGGCAAAGCATGAGAGAGGTTAGGGAGTCAAAGGTTTAGAAAATCCTACATTAATCATTATAGCAAAGTTTTGATAATATGCAAAATCTAAAAACAAAAAGGCAAAAACCAAAATGTTATTTTGGAGGCAAGTTGTGATTAATGCATCTACACAATCATAAAGGCAGAAACTTTTATATAACTAACGTAAAAACTTGTCATACTAACAAAAAAAAAAAAAAAAAAGACTAATAGAGGAGAGAAACTTTGTTTATGAGATGCTTGTATGTAAATTCATCACCATAAAATAATAAGGATTCCCATAAAATAAAATAAATAATAATGATTATAGTAAATAAAAGATATGGATTAGCGTAATTTAGGCAACAGAAATGCTAGAAGATTATCTATCTCGATCTCACTAGTTATTAGTCTCCCTTTTTATTAAAAAAAAAAAAACTAAAACATTTGGTATACTAAAAGACATGAAAAAGAGAGAGTGTTGTGATGTAAACTTAATTAATTAATGGGAGAGTTGGATGATTGTAGAGAAACTTCATAGGAGGTGCTACTTGGCAAAAGCTTAGACCCTCACAAAATGAGGTCTCTACGTTTATATATATATTGATTGATTTTCAGTGGGTCTCTAGAATTTTTTGCCATATGGATATGGGAATGTCATTGATGACATTCGGTTTCAAGCTTCAGGTTTTAGATTTTTGTCATGTTCAACGCAATTGTAATATTGTGGCTGATACTCTAGCAAAAAAGGCTAAACATTGTGTGGGGTTATTCAATTTTTAGGGGGCTTATTCAATTTCGTGTTGAAGAAGTTTATAATAAATTCTTTGTAAATAATATTTTCTTATCCCATCTTCATCATTAGGATAATAAGATAAATATTTTTTCATAAGCTGTAATCCATGACTCAAAAGAAGATTTTTCAATCCAATACAAGTTCTCTTAAAATATATATTTTAGGTAATAGATGATTTTTTTTTTTTTTTTTTGGTGAGAAGAAGGAGATAAATCTTATGGAAACATGTGATTTCCTTAAAAAAAAAGAAAAAGTATCCAAAGTACTGGTAAGAGAATAAAGAATAAACTAGAAGTTCATTGGCATATTATTTCATAGTGTAATGAAAATATTAATTATTGTTGCTAATATTAAATTTTGGAAATCCTTACTATAATAAAGTTGTTAATTATTGTTGTTAAGTGAACTTTTATTATTATTTCTTAGAATAGTTTTATTTATTATTTATTAAAGTCTTTACTCTTTTTAAATCTTTTATTTAACAATTCAAAACAACTTTGAAAACTTATTGGTCTTTATAATTCATTAGGAAGAATTTTTGTTATACAATCATTAAAAAAAAAAAAAAAAATTGTCTTCACTCCCCACTAACCCACATATCACTTTCACTACCTTACACTTAATTGTTTTTTTATTGTTTACACTTTACTGTTCACTTAATTGTCATTATCTGGGATTAAGATCAACAAATTACTAATTTTTGTTGTTGGTCCTTTTTTTTTTTTTTCTTTCTACCTTTTAGATCTTAGATCAAATTGGTTTGTTATGGAGATTCTTTTAAGGGGTTCAAAATTTTATTTTAGGGTGTTCATAACCAAAAAATTATAAAAATATTATAACTAAAAACAACTTGTCTCAAGTCGGGAGGTTCAATTGAACCCCTTGAAGTCAATGTGGCCCTGCCACTGTGAGTAGTAATATAGGCTATAGCTTTACCATATTATTTCTCACCAATTTTGATTTATTATAACAGACATAAGAGCAGCTCCGCTTGAAGCTCCCGGAATTCAAACTCCCTAAATTGGCAAACAAGATACTATTCATAATTTTTTTTTGACCCCTAAAATAAAAATTTAAACATCTTGACCCTAAATTTTTTAAGCTTTGTTTAAGTAAGCTTGAATATGGAGATTCTTTTAAGGGGTTCAAATTTTTATTTTAGGGTGTTCATAACCAAAAAATTATAAAAATATTATAACTAAAAACAATTTGTCCCAAGTCAGGAGGTTTAATTGAACCCCCTGAAGTCAATGTGGCCCTGCCATTGTGAGTAGTAATATAGGCTATAGATTTACCGTATTATTTCTCACTAATTTTAATCTATTATAATAGACATAAAGGCATCTCTGCTTGAAGCCCCCAGGATTCAAACTCCCTAAATTGGCAAACAGGATACTATATATAATTTTTTTTTGATCCCTAAAATAAAAATTTAAACATCTTGACCCTAAATTTTTTAAGCTCTGTTTAAATAAGCTTGTATATGATCCTATTAATATCTTGATATTTTTAAACACAAAAAACCCAATAACAATCTAATTTGATCTAAAATTTGAAAAAGAATATATAATAAAATAAAAGCCTAACAGCAAAAATAGAGATTTGTTAATTTTAAACTTTAGAAAAAGCCCATTTAGATCTTAAAAAAATTGAAATTAATCAATCACATGGGAGGCAATGTATATTGAAAGAGATGTAACTCGTAGGATTGATAATGAAGATATTGCCAGGATTGATAATGAAGATATTATGCAACGATTTCAAAATATGAAGCCTCAAAGAAGACAATTGTAAAACTTATATTTGGGTTTTTGCCTTTTTATTTGTTTTTTTTTTATTTTTGTTTTTGTTTTTGTATTGATATATTCAAGGTCTCTTTTGTTTTAAATTTTGCATAATTTATGTTTCTTATTGATCCTAAAAAAAAAAAAAAATACTTGAGCCACCACTGAACGGACAGATCTCTCTCATGGCAGCTAGTGTCACAAGTGATGAGGTTGCAGGTTTCAGTGGAAGAGGAGGCAGCCAACTTTGGTAGCGATGGAGTGGTAAGAGGAGGTGCGGGTCTTCAACTTCAATGTTAAGAGAGTGGAGACCGGATACAAAGGGTGTCCTTTAGGGTGCAACAAAAGAAGTTGACTCTAGCTATGATTTTGAGGGCCTGAGTTTTGGGATTGATTGTGGTGGATCAGCCATGGTGGTAGTGGTGATGTGAAGGAGGGAGAGTGAGAAGTGAAGAATCTTAGGTGCTTAGATGTACGGTGTAAAATAATATTTAAATAGAATAGAGAAAAAGAAAAAGAAAAAAAGAAAAGAAAAAGAGAGCTTGTTGAGGAGTGAATCCAAAATGATAGGTAGTTAAAATAGAAAGATGACTTTCTAGTAAAAACTATATTGTGAATGCTCTTAGGAGTTAGGACTAAGGAATCTAGCTAGCTAGCCAATATGTTGCACATTTCCTTTCTCAACCTAAGTTGAGATGACTATAAGTTTGGGAAAATCCAATTTGGAGAAGGTTTGCTATTTGAGCCATATGGTTTTCAGGGTTTAATGGGCTGTTTGGCTCTCTAAACAAAGCCTTATTTGCCAATTATCCTAAGCGTTTTCCAAATGAGTTTCTAAAACAAAAACACTTCCATAATCATGTATATAAGCTACACTAGTAATTGTAAATTGGTCTTGTGAAATGATTTATAGACAAATATTAAAGCTAATAAAAAAAATCACGTGGTGGCAATAAACTTATAAGGTAAAGCTTTTTCCCTTTTGTTGTAAAGTAAAGGAATTTGATTCAAATCTCACCTTTTCTTTTAACAAAAAAGTTATTCATCAGTATCTCTTAACCTCATGACGTGATGAAATAAATTCCCAAACACAAAAGTAGAAAAAGTCATTGAATTAGACTATTAGTTGGAACAATATTTTAAGGTTCTAAGGATTTTTTTTCCCCTAATGAAAGGAAGTTTTTTTAAACAAGCATAAGCATAGATAATACGAGAGTAGTAAATCTAACAACTTCCACCATATATATATATATATTATATATATATATATATAATTCGGTTTTCGGGGAGGGTTGATTTCAATTAATTACAAAACTTTGATGCATTGCCTTTTAGTAATGGAACATACAAATATCTATTTTGCTTCTACAATAATAAACATAAAGTAAATTTCCGTCATAGACCTATTTAGCAAACCTTTTTACGTGTTGATTCTATCTTTGATTTCCAACCAACGAATATATGTAAAGAAAAGCGTAGGAATAATATATAGAAGATTGAGACCTAACCCGATTGCATCTTGGAGGTTACAACGACTAGTTATTCAGCAAAAAAAAAAAAAAAAAGACTATATTTTCAAAGTTAACTAATTATTTCCCATTCTAACTCGAATACGATCTTAAGGCATAAACATACTACCGCTGCCAAAATTGTTAACTTATGCTCCATATAAAATCTTTTTTTATTTTTTATTTTTAATGGGAGAACACTCCATATAAATCTAATGATTGCAACTTTGAGTTTGGACTCTGGACTAACTGTCCACTAATTCAAAAGCAACCTTAAACAAGAATCCGTCAAAATGAAAAGCAAACTAAACTCTAAACCCAACATTTTTTTTTTCCCTTTTAATGATAGGATTAATAAAAATAAAAATGACTTGGAATGAAACCAAAAAAAAAGTCACGGTGTCTTTACTCTTAGAATCAGTTTCCAAACTAGGGCACTCATAAGATTATATATATATAACCTTTAGCTAGAGATTTTTTTTTTTTTTGAGAAGCAAATCTTTAGAGATAAGATCAAAAAATTGAAATTCTAATATTTTATTTTTGGCACTTTTCTTAAAATGTTTGAAGGGATCAATAGACATTAGACAATAGTAGCTTCCATGAAATTACATAGTGCTTTTAATATACTACGCCCTCATTATATAAAGGGAATCATTCTACCTATCAGTCTCACACATGGGCTCACCCGAAGTAACGCATAATTGTTTCTTGCATTTATCTTATCTAAACATAATCATAATAAATATCTAATAATAAGATATTGCAATAAATAAATTTGGGGACATTACATTATTCACAACATTTTTTTTTCATAACGATTGATATAGCGTGATTAATGCATAATTAAAGTGGTATCATACTGAAATCTGTATAAATTGATATTATGAGTGAATTAAAACTTTTAGATTTACGTCACGCCTCAAACTAATGAGTCTATTGCTCGAATACAATTGTAAGGGAAGATGTGTATTTAACCATCATTATCATATTAATAATGATGAAAACAAATGGTGGAAGATGTGTATTTAACCATTGCTCTAATACAATACTTGGAAGAGAAATTGTGAAACTTTTTGTTATTACTCGGTGTTATTTTAAATTTTAAGATTTTTGGTGGAACAAAACAGTAGCTTATAACTGTATTACTACCGAATGGTTGAACTGAAACAACATTGTCTTGCGAAAGAGAAATGAGCTTCAGTCTCTTACAACCATTACCATTACCAAACCAACCAAACCATTCCTCGTACCAAAACTCAAATCTCAACACAAACCCATCTTCACTCCCTTTCTTCTCTCTCACTCACACGCACACTCACACTCACCGATCTCCAACTCGTTCCAACTCAGTGCACGAAGGACGAGTCCACTGGACCCAGAACTCCTTCAAGAGCCACCACTTTGTTCCCGAAACACTTGTTGTACTCACGTTTTCCACGCTCCTTCTCTGCCTTAGGCTCTTCTCCAATGCTCTATTACCAGATTTCCCTCGTCGTTGGCGAAACCTCATTGCATTTTCTGCCGAGGCTGAACTCAGAGCCAGCTCTTATCCTTGGCATTTATGGCATGCCATTGTGGCTTACGAGGACCGCCGCTTCTTTATGCATCATGGGGTTGACCCCGTTGGCATTGCCCGTGCTGTGCTGTCTTTTTCGGCTCGTGGAGGTGGCAGCACCATTACCCAACAGGTGAGGTTGTATTTCGGTTGACTTGTTTGTTACGCGTACCATGTGTTTGATGGTTTTATCAATCAAGTTGGTTTTGTTTGTTTGTTTGACTTGTGAGTGTTGTATATTTAATCAATTATTATTATGTTTATTAATGAAGTCATTGATTTCTAAAGAGAGGTATTCATTTATGGTGTTCGGGTCTTAGCTGGGATGGTAAGGTGGCAAGGTGGAGATGGGGTAGGCTGTTCAAGGTATATTTTAGTGATTAATGATTGAGTGCATCTAATATATTGTAAATGGTAATAGTGCACGATACAGCATTCATCTTAGAATAAAGAAACACCAAGTTAGGAAATCAATCTTAGATCCACTTTATTGGTATTCAAGAGAGCAGCTGGTTGATGATTGTGTATGCGCGTAGCATTTAAGGAACTCAATCTTAGAATAAATAAATGTTCATTCAGGTTTGACTTGTTTTAAAAATTCTTATATCTTGCATCGGCAGCTGATGTTAGCACTGAATAAATATAATCCTGGCCTCCAATAAGAATCAAGTTGTTGAGGAGAAAGTTTCATAGTCAACACATAACCCTATTGGATTTGGGAGGAAAGAAATGGAAGTAACTGGAGGAAGTCATTTACAATCTCACCATTATGCTCTTCATGAAACCCTCTACCAACTTCTTTTCATTCTTCATTTCATCAAACCTCTACATGGGATACTGTTTATTGTTCCTCACCATCTTCTTAGTCTTTCCTCCTGCCTCGAGTTTGTCATCCTTAGAGTACATATACCCAAATTTCACTGCTTCGGAATTTCAACATATTGACAGCAATGGTGTTTTTTTGTCCTCCCGTAATGGCACATTCGCAGCAGCTTTCTTTAACCCTGGTGCTCAACAAACCAACTTCTACTTGTGCATCATCCATATGGCATCCAACGCCATCATCTGGTCTGCTAACCGTGACGCTCCCATCTCAAGTTCTGGTATAATGAATCTTACGACCAAAGGGATTACAGTTTCTGATCAATATGGCAATCTCAGATGGTCAACTCCGCCATTACAGTCATCGGTATATGCATTATTGTTAACTGAGGTGGGTAATCTTGTCTTACTTGATCATTCCAATCGTTCTCTTTGGGAGAGTTTCCACTATCCAACAGACACAATTGTGATTGGACAACACTTACCTGTTGGGATGTATCTGTCTAGTGCTGCATCGGATTATGACTTATCATCTAGTATTTACAACTTCACAATAAGTACTTCTGATGCCTTACTGCAGTGGCATGGACAGACATACTGGAAATTGTCAATGGATACAAAGGCTTTTATTATCTCGAATTATGTTGTGAAATACATGGCAATTAACAAAACGGGTCTTTTTCTCCTTGGCCGTGATGCATCGGAAGTTGTTATACAGGTCAGCTTGCCACCAGCCGACTTCCGAATTGGCAAGTTGGGTCCGTTAGGGCGCTTTACTGCCCGTAGCTTTTCTGATGGCCAATGGGAGCAGGAATTTTCCGGGCCAGATTCTTCTTGTAGAACTCCATCTATTTGTGGCCAAATGGGATTGTGTACTGACAACTCTCCATCCGTTACCCCAATATGTTCATGTCCATCAGGCTTCCATGCAGGTTCACAGAATATGAGTGGCTGTGTGCCAAGTGATGATTCTCAATCTTTGCCGCTTGCTTGTAACTCAACCAATAATGGCAGTCAGTTAAACTCATCCGTTGTTTCATTTTTGGGGCTTGGCTATGGTATAGATTATTTTTCCAATGATTTGTCCCAGCCTCTAAAATATGGTGTGAATTTGACAGTTTGTCAAGATCTCTGCTCAGGGGACTGTTCTTGCTTGGGAATTTTCTATGGAAACTCATCTGGTTCTTGCTACATGCTTGAAAATGAGTTGGGGTCCTTTACATCAAGCAATTCTGGTGGAATGAACCTGCTGGGCTACATCAAAGTCTCTGGATCAAATACAACAACAAATGACAATGGTCCTCCCCCTAACGGTTCTAGTAATCGTAGAAAAAGGCTTCATGTAGTTGTTCTGGTGCTTTTACCGTCCACTTCAATTTTACTGTTAGTGGCACTAGGCTTTCTCATTTGGATGAGATGGAAACTCTCCAAAACTAAGGAAATTAAATTAGGTGGCTTCAACTCACAGTCTTCTGAAGACCTGGATGCATTCTACATCCCAGGCTTGCCTAAAAGATTTGACTATGAAGAGCTTGAGGTGGCAACTGATAAATTTAGCACTCAGATTGGATCAGGAGGGTTTGGTTCTGTATACAAGGGGACACTGCCTGATAAAAGTGTTGTGGCCATAAAGAAGATAACCAATTTAGGCATTCAAGGGAGAAAAGAATTCTGCACTGAGATTGCGGTTATTGGAAATGTTCACCATGTCAATTTGGTTCGATTGAAAGGGTTTTGTGTCCATGGAAGACAGCGCCTATTAGTTTATGAGTATATGAATCATGGTTCATTGGACAGGACTCTGTTTGGTAGTGGACCTGTCTTAGAATGGCAAGAGAGGTTTGATGTTGCGCTCGGATCAGCACGTGGGCTTGCATACTTGCATAGTGGGTGCGAACACAAGATCATCCATTGTGATGTCAAACCAGAGAACATTCTTTTGGATGACCACCTTCAGGCAAAAATTTCTGATTTTGGACTCTCCAAGCTTCTAAGTCCTGAACAATCTGGTCTGTTCACTACCATGAGAGGTACTCGTGGCTATCTTGCACCTGAATGGCTTACCACCTCTGCAATCTCGGAAAAAACTGATGTCTATAGTTTTGGAATGGTACTGCTTGAACTTGTGAGTGGAAGAAAAAATTGCTCATTACGATCACAAAGCCATAGCATAGAGGATAGTGGTAGTGGTGGTGGTCACTTTTCATCATCATCATGGTCAGGACTTGTTTACTATCCTCTATTTGCATTAGAGATGCATGAACAAGGTAAGTACTTGGAGCTTGTTGACTCAAGGCTAGAAGGACGGGTGACAAGGGAAGAGGTGGAGAAATTAGTGCGTGTAGCTTTGTGTTGTCTTTATGAGGAACCAGGACTTAGGCCAATATGATTAGTGTTGTTGGCATGTTGGAGGGTGGGATTCCTTTAGGTCAGCCAAGAACAGAATCCCTAAACTTCTTGCGCTTTTATGGGCGTAGGTTTACTGAGGCTGCCACAATAATGGACCCAAATGGTTCTCTATCATATCCACAAGCAAATAGCTTACAGACTGGTTTTTCTTATATATCTTCACAGCAGATCTCTGGCCCAAGATAGTATTGAATGGCATTTTGTTTTTGCAGCTCATGTATAGTTTTCTGTGAATGACTATGAAATGTATGTTTTCAGGAATTCTAGTTGTTACCTACTCTAGAAAACTGAAATCTACTGTATCATTCTTACGTTTTGCTACAAAGCTCAAGTTGGATTGAGTGGCTGTGACCTTTTACACTTGTGTAAAGTGTTCTTTTGAATTTACAATATGATTCAATTCTATGTAAAGGTCCATTTGATCTTTGTATTTTATAGTAAACATCTGAGTTATGTTATTATATCTTGTTATAGTAGATTGGCAGAATGAGAGACACTGAAATTTTGCTATGGAATTTCCTTTTACACACGCGCGTGCGCGCACACACATATTAAGTGGCTGACACAGAATGTATCTAGGTAATTTTGCATTCCTTTTTTTTTTTTTTTCCTGAACAGGGGGCCCCTTTCTGGCTACCTTGTTGTCAAATTATTTTCCTTTATCCTTGCCTATTTAATGGAAATTTATTTTAATATCCTCTTCATATGTTTTGTATTAATCTAGAGAAAGCATATGATAGTCCCTAGAGAGGTTATCTAGTGGCTTTTGGATTTGAAAGGAGTTCCTCTAAAGTGTATTAATTTAATTAAGGATATGTATGACGGAGTGGTAACTAGTGTGAGAACAAGTGGAGGCATCACAGGTGAGCTTTCTAACTATCGGTTTGCATCAATGATTAATATTAAGTTCATATCTCTTTGCAATAGTGATGGATGAGCTCACTGAATTGATCCAGACAGAAGTTCCTTTGTTTATGATTTTTGTAGATGGTACAATTTTAGTAAATGAAACTAGACGTGGAGTTAATTCCAAGTTAGAAATATGAATACACACTTTAGAATCTATAGGCTTTCAATTAGTTAGGACTAAAATAGAGTACATGGAATGTAAGTTTCGTAAAAGTATAAAAAGAGACGTTGTAAGACTTGATGGCCAAAAGATGCTAAAGAGTGGGAGCTTTTGATATCTTGGATCAATAATCCATAAAGATGGAGAGATTGAAGATTATGGAAATCATAGGATAAGTGCATGGTAGATGAATTGGAGAAATGCATTAGGAGTATTGTGTGATTGTAAAATACCTAATAAGTTAAAGGGAAATATTTATAAGGCTGCTAATAGACCAGCTATGCTTGATGGTATTGAATGTTGTGCTGTTAAAAAACAATATATTCATAATATGAGTATAGCTGAAATGAGAATGTTATGACAGATAAGTGAAAATACACAAAAAGATAGGATTCAAAATGAGGAAATTCACTTAAAGATAGGGTTGGCTCTTTTAAGCTGCCTGATTGACTCGATTTGGCCATAGCTCTTTTAAGTAAACTGCTAACCATCTTAGTTGGCCTAACATCTTTGGTTGTAAATCTGTAAAGTTATTTGATTGCCTAATTTACTTCATTAGTATAGCTAGACAACAACAAAGCCTTATTCCCAAAACTTTGTGGTCAGGTTTCATTAGGATAGTGAAAGCTAATAAAAAATTTCAGTTTCTTTGATTGGTTATTTGAGTTATTCATTTGTTAGCCATTGAAGCTGATGACAATAGTGAAAGCTGCAGAAATTATGAGAGTTCTCATATAGAAACTTTCTTCCAAATATAGTGGTAATAGTTTATTGAAAACACAAACTGACAAATTTGTATCATGTTTACCATTAGCAGTCTCCACTTGGAAGCTTGCTAAGCTAATGTAACATTTTTACAAATTATTATTTAAATTGAAAAGTCTTATGATCTGATATCTATTCTGGTTCGAGAGTAGGACCCAATGCATGAAAAGGAAAAAAAAAAGGACACTAGAGATGGGAACATTTATTTGTTCTTGGCCAATTGTATGGGAGTATTCTGTAACACATTTGACTTCCATCAAGGCCTAATAGATATTGATGGAAAATTAATGTCTTAATATGAAAGTTGAAGTAATTGAAATAGAAAATAGGAAAAAACTCAGGATTTTTAACACTAAATCAAAAGAAAATTCGGGTAGCTGCTTTTCAAAATTATAGGATATATTTAACATGGATAATGCTGTGAAGAAATATATTGCCATGTTTTTATTTTGATCAAATATCTTATGCAAAAACACAAACATTTGATTACTTCACTATGCATTTATATTGGCTTTCTTTTAAGGGCCTAAGACATGGCCTTACAGTTGTTCTTGGCTTGAATCATCCAGTACCTTTGAAACCCACCCTTTATGTGGAGTCAAATATGAAGCTTGTTTTTGAATTCTTTTCATCTTTTGGTTTATTTCAACATCATGTGTTTCATTAATCTTATTTTCTTTCTGTTCTTGAAACACATTGCAGCTTGTCAAAAACACCTTCCTAAAAACTGAACGCACTCTTTCAAGAAAAGTAGTCGAGATGGTGTTGGCACTAGCATTGGAGAGGATAATGTCAAAAAGGAGAATTCTGAGCTGCTATATGAATAAGGTTTGGTCAACTATAGTTCTTTTTAATTAGGTGATGCTGTGTATTCTATTCCTCATGCATTGTGTCGGGAGGGGCACCAGGGGGGAGGGGGGGGGGGAGTAGGGGTGATCTGAGAAGTTCTTGTGAGATTGTATTTAATGTGCTTATGTCTGCACGTAAAAAGTTTTAAGGAGATGTTGACAGGATTTATTATAGTTGCATCTTACATTTAGTGTGTATTTGGAAGCATGTTTCCTGCCCCCACTCACCCACTGGTTCCAGGGAGCTCAATTAATTGGATACATTAGGCATATAATATATTCATTCTATATTTCTATTTGTTTTGAAGTTTAATATGTGTCACGGTGGTTTAATTTTCTAGCTGGTTGTGTGGGCGGAGACTTATTAGCTTAAATCAGTATTGTGAGTCATTTCGTCCCTCCCTTCTTTCAAATTCCACGTAATTACAAAATCATGTTTGTCGCAAGTTATTAAATTTTCTGGAATTGTTGGTGTTTTCTTGTCTTATTCATGTAATCATCATTTCATAGTACATAAAGGTTTCACTTTCAGAATGTTAGAGATGAAAATTTTAGAGAATGAAGAGGATGTGGAGGAAAGAAAAGTAGACAAGGATCAAGGATTCAAGGTTTATATAAAGGTTGTAATCCAGGTAGTGACTGGATCATGGTTGTAGCTCAAATACATATCTTAATTAATCAGAAAAATAGGTTGCCATGCAAGACTTCTTAGTTGGGTTTCATTCCATGACAGGCTAGAAAATTAGCACTTAGTTTTCAGAATGGCTTTATTTTATTTCCTTTTAATATATGGTTGGAGAATTTTTCATTCAAAGGAGTGACTACGAATATTATAATGAGCAAGATGTGCTGTAATGACATTCGTGTTGAGAATTTAGGTTGCAAAAGGAGGGTTTGGTTATGTCCTCTAAAACAAAGATTTAGGGAAGGAAAGATGTTAGTAAAGTTTGACTCTTCAAATTTAATCCAATTGTTAGAATTGTGGTTAAATGATTCAATTTTCCATTTCTTAGCCATTTAAGCTTTTGGGACAAATGGGAATTTATCGCCAATATATGTGAGCTCAATTAAGCATAAACTTATCTATCCCTTCTTTTTGGAAGGAGGGATAGATAAGTTTTTTTTTTTTTTTTTTTTTTTTTTTTTTTTTTTTTTTTCATTGGTAAGTTACATGCACAAAGTGGGACTTGAATCCAGGAGTTCACCTTTTATCCTATTCTTACAGGTAAAGGAGGCTCTGTTTGAGCTAGGGCTCATTGGCCTGGAGAGGGGCTAGAAGTGTAGCTCAGGTTTTGTTGATAGAACTAACAAGCTCAAAATTCCTACACAAGCTTGGCTTGTCTTTATTAACAACTGAGGTTGAAGTCTGAAGATCTGTAAAAAAGGTCTAGTTTAAGCTACATGGTTGTTCTGCTTGCTGCCTAAGCCTATTGTGAATGTTGGAATCTATTTAGCTGCTTGATTTTATATAAAAAAATTAATCAAATTGCTCTTTCACTTAAATAAGTTATGTGGCATCTCGTCAATTAATGTTGTAAGGTCACTATAAATTTAAGACAAAGATCTCACTCTTTATGCCAGTGGCATATGTCAACGTTGCTGGCATAAAAATTCTGAGGTTTGTAATTTTTGGACCCTGTTCTTCCTACACTTCTATAATCAATCTGATAAGTTGATTTCTTTGGTGGTAGCATTGTTTCTTTTTAGAAAATATTTTGCTTAGCCCATTTGGAAATTATTTTAATTTCTTGCAGCCCTCCATTTTGTAATGAATTCATGCACTCACCATGTGAAGTGAAAGCACCTAAAACTTTAAGGGTTAATATGACTGCCTTACTTTCTTTCAGATATTTCATACGATCCTTCCAGGTTGTCAGCTTGTAATAGAGGTATTTTTATATTACAGATTTACTGGGGACATGGTATATATGGCATTAAATCAGCATCAATTTTCTACTTTGGAAAGCATCCATCTCTTCTTAGTTTGGGGGAGTCTGCAATGCTTGCTGGGATTATACCTGCCCCAGAACTTCGTTCTCCACTCAGGGATCCTAGCAGGTCTGGTGCTACTATATATGTATTAATCCTACTTCTGGTAACCATTCCTTTCTGGAATTGTATTTATTGTATTGCATTAATTTTTGCACTGTGTTCTTGATTCCTTTTATGTTTATTATGAATAATTACATACAAACCAAAATCTGGCGTCTCACGTTTTCTCATAGGGGGAAGAGCTTCCAAGCAAGAGTCTTAAGGAGGATGGTGGAAGTTGGTTTTCTTGATATTGAAACGGCACTCTTGGTTGTGAAACAAGGTCTTCGTCTGCCCGTTTTTGTGTCAGGATATGCTGATGGATTGTTGCACCTATCACCTTTGCCTAAGGATGTAAGTTAATTCTTTCTATGCCTATTTTCAGAAGTTGGTTTCCTTCAAATTCATGCAACGCCTCTGCTATATGACTGTATTGAGGTTAGCCACTTTTTTTTTTTTTTTTTTTTTTTTTTTTTTTTTTTCATATTTTAGTGATTTTGGTAGTGAATTCATTTGACATGATGAATTATAAACAATTTATTTATTTATTATTACATATTTATAGATAAATCTACAACTACTCTCTGATTTGTAAATGCATCTGCCCTCTCACTGTTATGGCTTTGTATTATCATGAACCTTAACAGTTCCTTTTCCCTTTTACTTTTTAGAAATGCTATGCCACAACATTTTTACAACAAATCATAAGTGGCAAGTTGTTACGGGTTGTTATTGGTGAGCAAAAAAGTAATTTAAGTGATAGGTTTAAATTTGAACTAATAACAATTTACCACCTATGATTTGTTGTAAAAATGTTATGGATGTAGCACTTTTCTTCACTTTTTGGTTTTTTTTTAAAAAAAGTGAGTTCTCTTAATTCTTGGGATTTTACTACAAGCAGGAAGGTTAGGATTTTGCAACAAAGGTAAGAAGAAGAAGAGCAAGGGGGATAATGCACTTCTGGACCTGTTTGAATGTCCCATGCTTTTTTTTTTTTCCATGAAATTTAGTTGGTTTGATCTGTTTTGTATATAATATGAGCAGACTTCAAAATTATAAACACGATGGTCCAAGACTGGCATCCATCATCTTATATTACAAAAAGAACGGAAACCCAATGATAGCGCAATTCGTGAATTCTTTTAATTTGATGCTATCTCATTATTTATAGTGTCTACAGTTTTTTTTGGATGATCCAATATAAGTTGATGAAATAGTACCTTAGGGGAAAAAAATTACAAATGCATCAATTTAAATTTTCATACCCTTGATAATTTTTCTTTTCCCTTTTTTTTTTCTTTGGTGTCTGGTTATGCATAAGAAATTTACGAAGTTATGCTGGACTCGTTAAAAACTTCTCCAAAAACTTGTTTGATTTGTTCACTAGGGACTGGGAGTATCTAACAAATTGAAGCGAGGAACTGACTCAGCTTTTAAGGTTGTGTGGGACTGGGAAAAAGCGAGCGTGACATGGGAAGCCTGGGAAGATATGGAAAGATGGTCCATCAAGTTGCAGGCCATTGATCACATTAAACTTCAGAAAAACATTCTGGTTGTAGTGACAAAATGGATTTTTAGTAATAAATAGTAAGGATTGTCTTTTAATTTTTATGGTGCCTCTTAGAGCTTCATTAAACTAAATAACTTGGATGTCTACACCTGCATTATTTGCTAATTCAGCATGTCCTCTTTCACCATTCTATTAGGCACCAAACCTTAGAATAATTGTTTGTGTGAATGTGTCTACAAGTGTTGTGAAACTTTGCTCTCATATGGTTACTGTCAAATCCGGTCTTATTTGGAAGGGCTTCTAGGCTTTTGCAAAAGTTTCATGTTGATAATTACTGACATCCAAGCCTTATTCCAAGTATTTTTTTAGTGATGATCAAATTTATTACTAAGTACTGTTGGTATGTGATTGATGTAAAATCATATTCATTAACAATGATCATTTTTAAATATATGATAACAAATGTAATAATCCTAAAACCACTGCCTGTGCTATTATATAAAATCACGGTTCATTGTATCCATGGTATTTTTATAGTGTTCTGATGTTCCTCTCAAACTCAAATTGTAAGCTGGATAACAATTTGAGATTGGAGTAAAAGTATGACCACTGAAGAGGTCGGTGGATGTGTATTTTGGCGTGTGTGTGTGTGTATTCATATAGACTATAGAGCATGTGAGATAGTGAACTAAAAGGAGCGGAAGATTCTAATGATGAGTCTTTCGGCATTTTGCAAAACAAGACCCAAGTCGTTCGTAACTTAAAATGGTTGTATGAACTATGGAGGGGATGAGTGAATCTTAAAAAGTTATGCTACATGGTGGTGAAATCACTAGTAGAGAAGGAATAAAGCTATATGAGAGGATGCTCAGGATTAGGTAGTGTTACGTGGCACTGAAATCACTAATAGGAAAGGGCAATGCTAAAGAGGACGTCAAAGTTGGATAAAGAAAATATGGTTTACTAATTCTAAATCTTAAGTTCTAAACCTCAACTCTAATATATTAGATATACTAGTAGAGTTATTTAGTATATTAGAGTTAGCTAAATTCCGGCCAACTCTACCCTACTCTCCTCAATCCTAACTAGTGGGCGGTCTGAGGATATCTTTTTTTTACATACAAAGAAAGTTTTGTATCTTAGGATTCTTTCATATAAAGCTAATTACTATTTTACACTTTCGGATGTATAATATTTCACACAATATCAACACTTTTATTTAGGTGTCCATATTTTACATATATGATAGAAAGAGTGTTGACATTGTTGGATGTAAAACAACCAAAGCCCTTGTATAAAATTTTTGACCGCTGCCTCTCAATTAAATTTAACGATGAATAAAACTCCATTAGAAATATCTATTGATGACTTGAAAATTAAATAATTAAAGTATAACAATGCCCAATTGTAGAGTATTTTATCATCTAATATATAGAGAAGTATATTCTTCCAACATTGTTAGCAACAATTTCTAGAACAATTATAAGTTGAATAGACATAGAGATGATAGTTGAAAGAGACGATTTCTTTATGTAATTTACACTAGATGAGATCCAACCAAATTAAATTTCATAAGATTAAGGTTCTTATAATTGGCGCCCCTAAAAATTAAAAGATGAGGAATCAGATAATGAGGGAATTAATTCTTTTATGTGTGATCTTTACATTGATGAGGATAGAATCCAAACTATATATATATATAAGGTTGGAAAAACGAATACAATTGTGCATGTAAATCCAAGTAGTTGATCTTCTACTAAATTTAGTTAGGTAAGAGAGAGAGAGAGAGAGAGAGAGAGAGAGAGTAGGGGTAGCCAAAGCATAGAATTTAATAAAAATGCCTCATAAGAGTATGATTATAGTCAAACAATCAATGAAATGCACCAATAATTGGAAACCTTATTCTAAGGCAAATACTTAGAGCCTGTTTGGTTAGAGAGTTCAAACAATATATTTTAGTGTACATTGAAAATTGTGAGCCTTAAAGCAAAATGTTTGGCAGGAGAGTTTAACAAAGAATATTTGAGTCACAGTGCCTAATTTAGAAGTGTTTTCATTTTTCAAATAATAGTTTTGAATGATATTGTTGTAATTGTTTTGAAAATTGTAGGATCTAGATGATGTTGATAATGCATAAAACACACATTTAAAAAAAAAGAAAAAACACATACTCATACCAAACACTCAATTGTATTTTTTCGCTTTTAAAAATATGTTATTAGAAACATAGTACACATAGTTTTACATTATTTTGAAAATGAATACTTAAACTATCTTACCAAACAGAACCTTAAGCATCATCATAACTGATTACATATCAGTTTGACCGTAGTCAAATGATCAAATGAAATACACAAACAATTGGCAACCTTCTCCCAAGGCAATACATAAGTCTATATGAAACTATTATCATTGTGGGAGCTTATTGAATTTGCGGTGTCGGTACTCAGCATAAGTTTTAGTTGAATATTTGGCTTGGTTTTGATCATCCACAAGCTCTGAAAGTGGTCCAATGTTTGCCTCATGTGGAGGCGCAATAAACACTGCCCATGACATGCGTGTGCATTCCTTGTTCACCAAACTCCTATGAAGAACACCCTTGTACTTCCCGTTGCTTAGCACCTATAACAAAATTATCATAAATTGGACATTTACAAAAACAACTATTTGTTGCTATTTTCAGAACGAAATTTATTTATTTTTTATTTTAAAAAAAGCACTATTTGTTGCTTCTAAATCTATAATTTAGCCTCTATAGCGGCTTAAACATCTCATTGGACACTTGAACATTTATCTTTTGCAAAACAATTTCATCAAAATTATATTATAAAAACATTATTGTCATATTTCATCGCGCAAGATAGGGGGTTACCATACCTCAATTTGATCACCAACATGGACAAAAAGTGCATTTTCCAAGAGATTTACGGCAACCCAATTATCGTCTTTACACACTTGAAGGCCTGGAACATCGTTTGGAAGAAGTATTGTGAGTGCAGACATGTCCGTATGAGGTTCAACTCCTAAAGCCAGTTCAGGTTGTGGGCAAGGTGGGTACATGTTTATTTTCATCTCCAGCTCTAGTTCTTCATCACCCAAGCAAGACTTCAAAACCTTCCCTGCCAAACCTAACCCCTCTGACAATAGTTGCAGTAGGTTTTCGGTTATTCTCAATATTTCTTTGCTATATTCTTCTGTGACTCCTCTGTGTTAAGTGTACAAAATGTAAGCACTAAGATAGTCAGATTTTATTAAAGCAAAGCTAAATATTAAAAAAAAGTCAACAAATAACTTTTTTTTTTTAATATTAAACATGTGTGTATATATGAAGTAGGTCTTTGAACATGATACAACATTTGTTATTGTTTCATAGATAGTAAAATTGCTGTCAAATAATCTTTATATTATTAACAATAAATACTTTCTTTATAAAATTAGCTTAAACTTATCTAAGTTATGCTCTATTGATTTTGAACTAAATTTCATAACAATCTCTCTTTCTATGTACACAATGAACAATTATTCATAAACTCATTTTTAATTGTTCTAAAAATTTGTTTTAACAATCTTAATGACTAAAATACACGATGATTTGAATCCATTATTTTGTTAAATGAAGATAAGATCTATTCCCTTATGTTCAAATATTTTAGCACTTCTAAAGGGTTAATTAGATTCTAAAGTTTTGGAACAAAGAATTGAGTAACTGTTGGATTTTGATTTTTTTTTTTTCTTAAACTATATATCAAGTGGGGATGGTTTCTAGGGTTTATAGATGTGTTTGAAAATCCTAATGCCAAAACATATAAAATTTGGGTTTATCAAGAAATTTGTATTAGAAAATAATTTTTTTTTTGCTCGTATCTTTTACACCATAAAATAATTTTGAGTGAACTTATTTCATTAGAAAATAGATATATGGATCTTCAACACAAATACAAATTTGACTCAATTTGGATTTGAAATGGGTGAGATATAACTATTTAAAGTAAGTACAATTGTGTTGCCCCCAAGAGTTTGCTTGACTCGCTAGATACTCACTCTAACCAAATTGCGGTAAATAATAAATTGGTTTTGACCACATACCGATTTCATCTATTATGATCAGTTTGGATGGAGGGGGGAAGGAGGGAGAGTGGAGGGGAGTAGAGTAGAGTTGACAAAAAATAAGCTAATTTTAGGTTAAATCTACTCTACTTTACTCTACTCCCCCTCCCTCTCCTTAATCCAAACGGATCATTAATTTCCTATATAATACAACCCTTATTGCATAAATTGAGAAGAGAGAGGTTATTACATAAAGATTAGCCTAAGGAAAAACCTTCTTAAGCCTTCTAAATTCCTCTCCATAGAATGTTTCTACTTATGAGATATTTCTTAGAGTTTTTCCTTGAGCCTAAATTGTTAATTCGTTAGTTCCACAACAATGAGTTGTTGCTGTTATTGTCCAAAGTTTCAGCATTACAAATGAGGTTTGTTTGTGAAAGCAGTCCACGTAGAAGATTTTCAGAGTTGTAGGGCATTCAGAGGGAATGCAAGTAAGGCATTTGTTGAGGTTACAATAGAGTTTGCTAATAAGGATTTTGTAAATAGATTGTCTTAACTCTTAATTACAGAATTGGATCCTTGTAGTGGTTGTACCTTTGAAGAGGTTCTTCATTGGTTTATTTTCACTTTGTTACTAAATTTATGTTCGTTAAACTACTTTTTCTATTAAATGAATTTAATCTACCTATGAAGTTCACTCCATGATGATTACTCTTATCATCGGGTTAAAATATCAATCGGTTTTTAGTGTAGATAGGGTTTGCATCATAAATCTCTTATTCAACAACAATAGGTTTTACTAGTTGAGTTAACTAGAACTCACTTCTTTAAACTACTTTACATCTTTATTTCTTTCTAGATTTGGTGATTGATAATTGTGATGGACTATCTATCTGTGTGGAATCAATCAATAACTTGTTCACGTTTATTAATTGGTAGCAGAGGTTTTAGAACGCGAATTACAAACTCCTCTTATATTTTTTTTATTAAATGTGAATTTTGATAAATCAATTCACCATTAGACTATATTTTATTATTATATACTTTATGCTTACAACATTTCAAGAAGATTAAAGATCAATAGCTATGTCATCAATCAAATGTTTAACTTTCAAGTTTTTCTAGTCTTAAATTATGCATAAAAAATAAGTTTACTAATCGAATAGTAGATAATATTCGATTTGAAACAAATTTGACATGCATCTTAAGAATGTAAAGAACATGCAATGCAATCCAGCAATTAAAATTTTAAAATATATAGCCATATTAATTAATTGTTTAGTGGGAGTTTGTATTTATTGCCTGCAAAGTAGTTTGCATATAAACTTTTACCCTATAGGTATTTGCTAATCTATTTGTGGAAAAACATTTTTTCTATGCATCTTTTTTTCATCTTATTAATTGAGTGACGTAAATTAAAACATTAAAAGGTGACTAAATGATAAATTACATCTTTAAATAAGCGGTAGTATAATTCTTCTTTTCTCGATAAATAAATTTAAAATCTAATTTATAATTTTAAGAGAAATAGGAGGGAGGACTTCAAAAAAACACGTAGCCATACGGCCCCATATACCCTTCGTCCACTGTTGGATAAGGGATTTTTCCTTTTTATTTTTATTTTTTTATATTTTTGGTTTTCCCCCCTTCGGGTTAAATAATTGAGAAAGAAGATGAACGGTCTCCATGTGCTATATCTTTTTTTTTTTTTGACAGAAATGTGCTATATCTAATTCATAACGAATTATTATTTTTTGATGGAATCATAACGAATTATTAAGCATAAAATTTATAGGTAACCTACGAACGGATTAATGGGAGAAGAGAATAACCCACGTATATATCTTTTGATTCAAAATGAATTAATAATAAGAAATTGGTTTTCTAACTTTAATAAATAAATAAAATAAAAATTGGTGAGTTATTATCACTTATCAATGAAACAGATGAATGGAAGACATTTTAGAAGCTCTCAAAAAAAAAAAAAAAAACGGAAGAGGATTTAGATTTGAAGGGATCCTAAGTCAATTATATATATATGTATGTATGTATGTGTATTGTTAGTTTGGTGGTAATATTATATATTAATGGGTCATATTAGCGGTGCTCTTAGGATAATTGTTAATAAACTATATTAGGAAAGTTTTAACACCACTTTTATGGAAAATATAAAAAGTTGTCAACACAATTAATCACTTTATCATTTTTTTCATAAAAATATTCATAAAAATAGTTACTAAACCAATGTCCTTAAAACATTTGTTAACGTTTCCTTATATTAATAAAGTTTTTGGAGAAAACAAATATAGTTTTTAGAAGTTAATATTTTTTTTCAAAAAAAAATTATATCTTGATTCTAAAAAAAGAAGTTAATATTATATTTTAATAAAGTTTTGGGCATAAGATGAGATTATCAGAATGAGAAAAGGCCTTAAAGAAAGGATTGCAATAGTCGATAATTGATTTATCATGTAATCACGTGTTGTCTTGATTCTCGAAAAAAAATAGTGTTGTACAAAGACAATGTACTGCTTTTGCTCAAAAATTCAAAAGAAAAAAAAAAGACAATGTCCCTCTAAAGCATTTGTTAATGAATTATTTCAAAAATTTTGATATCACTTTCATAGAAATATAAAAAGTTATCACAAAAATTAATTAATTATTTTTTTCATAAAGAATTTCTAAAAATATTTCTTAAATAAAGTGATGTCAACCCCTATGATTTCTTTTTCTCTCTTTTTTTTTTCACCCTTTCTTTCTATTTTTACTTTATTTCTTTTAGATAAGTGCCCTCAGTCCAAGTGATGTCAACCTCGATCAACATTTACATTTTTACATTGGTAAGTTATAATAATATAATATTATTCAACTTTATTGGAAGCTCATGGGATCCTTAAAAAAATATCTTTTAAAACTTGCATGATTATGATAATATATATAAAGAGGTTAGGTACAAGTTATATATAACGTAATTCTAAGTTATATATAGCGTAATTTTAAGTTATGTTATACAACTCAATATATTTTTTATTGAACGTGAATTTTAACAAATTTACTGTTTGATTAAGTTTTCTTCATGAAACTATATGCTTGTGAAATTTCAAGAAAATTTAAAATCAAAATATTTAAATTTTAAGTTTTTTTTTTTAATTTAAAAGTTTGCATAAAATATGAGTTTCTAAATCTAATAGTAAATGGTATCCAATTAACAAGAAACTTGGTATACATCTATATATACACACACACACACACACACACACACATATATTAATAGCCAAAGTTGAGAGAAAATTTAATTAGATTTCAAATTAGAATTTAATTAAAGTCTAATTTTGCACCATGTGTTTCCTTTAATCTAAATTTTTAAATTTTTGTACCAAGTTAATTAATATAGTATAAAAATTGGAATTCAATTAGATTTCAATTTTGCACCACATGTCTCATCTAATATAAATTTTTAAATTTTTGTGTCAAGTAAGTTAATTTAGTGTAGAAAATAAGGAGTTTAATATAGATAAACCATAAAAAACCAAATCATATATCGAACTATGTATATAAAACAATTTAGAAGATACTAATGGACCAATTTATTCTTTTATTTTATGTTGTATTTAGTAGAATTTCAATGACAATAATTGTGAATTGATATTGTATATATAGTATCCAATAGTGATTTTCAAAATTATATACATAATAGTAGTATAATAAGAAACTTGGTGTAACCAATATTATGAAAATTGCAAGTAAAAACTATTTTAGTACTTCCAAATATCCCGATCGAACTAATATCCTATATATCTTATAACTCAAGCTAACATCAATAGCACTACTAAAATTCATTATTTCCGTGCGTAAGCTTGGGTTATATACTAATTTTAATAACATAGAGAACATATAATTAAACAATGAGATTTTTGAAATATTAATCCAATTAAGAGTTATTAGTTAATGTAACATTTTTTAAAGTTATACTAAGTATAATTTGAATCTAGTAAAAAAAAGATCGGGGTTTCAATAAAAGATTAAGTTAATCCACTTTGATTTTGTCCCAAATGTACCAAATTAGATTTCAAATCCATTCTAGTTTTGTATCAAGGCCAGCCCTCCAATTCAAAACTTTTTCAATCATATTTAAGCATTAGTCTACCTCTTTCAGTCAAAAAAAAAAAAAAAATAGCATTTGAAAGTAAACCAAATTCTCTGCTCATATATAATATATATATATATATATATATATATATATATATGTATGTATGTATGTATGTATGTATAAACTTCAAAGAAAAATTTAGCATCACCTAAAAAATTTGTTACGCCTTTTCAATAGATATTTATAATAACTAATTTTTCAGGAGTCATTTAAATAATAATAAATATGAAACGAATATTATTAGTAGTAAACTTGCCTAGAAATATTTTATATGTATCTAACTATAGTTATTTTTAAACATATATTCTCATACATATGTTAGGAGTTCTGCAATGCGCAAAAAAGAATAGGCTAGTAGTAATTATATTCCCATACAATCTACTACTTATTTGAGATCAAGGGACATTGAGAAAAATAAGGGTGGAATTGTTTGACATGACCTACTTGGAGAACACATATATTTGCTGGTTAATGTTTAGTAAATTAATTCATATCAAATCGAGTAAACCTAAATATTTAATTTAGATGAATGACAATGGACTAACAAATTTAGGCAATATTTTTAGGAAATCCATTGAATCTTTTTTATTTTTAGAAATAGTAGTTTTAGAATTTGAACTTATGATGTACACTTCATGATAATTATTTTTATTGACAAACTAAAATATCAATTAATTTTTTATAGAATTTGGCTTACTTCTAATATTTTTTAAAAATGAATCTCATTTTGTTTTGAGGAGAAACTGCTATATATATCACTTATTAACTAAATAAAAGATGGGAATTAAAATTCATCATCATTTACCATTATATATTTAAAATAAAAAGACACATCCAATTAAAGAAGTACTCAAAGTAAGCCAAACTATTTATATATTTATTTTTTTAATGTAAACAGAATTCAAGCTTAGCTCCCTTGTTTGACAACCCTTAAGCTAATATAACAGTATTCTTCTTTCCTTTTCAGTTACGAAATCAAACCAAAAGAAGAATAGATGCTATCAAGCATCTAAATCAACCAATTCCATGTCCACCAGTCATGTAAAACTTTTATGTACCAACTGAACGGTCCTAACGTGTATATACATGACCGATAATTAAAATATTTTTATATTTGCGACTGCATGGATTACCGACACGTATTAGCAAAAAAAAGAAAAAAGGTAAAGAAGACATGTACCACTAACCTGTAAGCAGGAGGATTTTTGGGCCATACATCGTAGTTAACCTTAGAAGCAGGAGCCATGACATGAAAGTAATAGTCAATCCACTCCACCTTTTCTTCTAGGTTCTTTGTCATCTTGGTACCATAGCCTTCCAACTTGCCACAAGCTGCGTCATTTGCATAGGCTTCCTTTTCCTCTTGTGGGAGCTCGAAGAACTCTTGCCCCACCTCTTTTAGCCGTTGGATTAATGAAGGTGATATACCATGATCGGTGATGAGGAAGAATCCCCACTCCTGGCAAGCCTCTGCAACTTCTTTGACGACCACATCATGCGGCTGAGAGAGAGAGATGACGGGCACCGTGACCCCATCAACGGCCACTGTGTTCTCGGGCCGTTCATGGGCCGGGCGGATGAATTGAGCCGGAAGTTTGTTGAGCCCACCCAAAGCCAAGGCCTGTACTCTCTCTGCAACCATTTTGTATTTTTTTAGGTTGTTTCAAACTTGCAATCGTGCACAGGTGTCTTTTGGCTGCTGGGATGACATGCAGTTTCACACATATAAATAATACTTTCTAGTTTGGTTTGTGGGGCGGCTTTTTAATGGAGAATCTAGTTACAAGTTATAGCAACGCTTGGAATGGTAGTGGTAGATACACCAACTGAAAATGTGTGGCTTGTCCTCGCTTTAAATGCATCTAATAGTTAATCAACAAATAGGTAGTTTTCAATGCTATAAACAAATATAGGTAGTCACTCTATAAGTATAAATACTTGTGAGGTGTAAGGGATAAGGGCCAAGGTTCAAGTTTCCAAAAAAGAGTTTCACACACATATACATTTAGATTAGGTTAGAGTATTCTATTTTGTATATATAAAAAAAAAAAAGAAGCAAATATGGATTGAAACCGTGTGGCTAGTCCTCAACAATAAAAGCTTGGTCTAGGACGTGTTCAATGTTATAAACACTTTGTGCTCCTACTCAATCAATAGAAAAATTATAAATTTCATGTTGTGCAATGAATTATTAGTGAGGTGTATTAATTACAGGCTCTTCATATAGCTAATGAGCATTCAATCTATAGTGTCATTAATAAGATGGATGACCATACAGCATTAATGATACAGTCATTAATGATTTTGTAACCGATGAGCTCCAACGGTCATAATGGCCAATCATGAGCCAGTTAAACCATCATTTAAGGTTAAATAGACGTTACTCAAAACAGCCATTAAAAGGCTGCCATTAGTTACGCTTATAATGAGCCTCTCAACAATTGTACTAAGGCTATAAATAAGTTACCAAGCACTAGGAGAAATGTATGCATATTCAAACACATAAAAATTACATTATGATTTTCTAAGAGATACTGAAAACTCTACTGACTTAGTCATCGGAGAACCATTAGCTAACGCCACTCCAGTGCCTTTCTCTCACATCTTTGCAAGGAACATAACCTCGTCAAAGCCTTGATGAGGTCCTCAACTGATGACCATTTTTGGCTTCATTAGTTTGGCGTTGTCTGTGGGGACGTAGATCTAAATCATACAGATTTTCGTAGCTCTATTACTCAAACGACGCAATAGATCCAAGTTCATCAACCTTACTTGATCCAATGTAGAAAACCTAGCAAATTCAAACGCTGACAACAAGTGTTGAAAAATTGACCAAATAGAACAAATAGTTGAGGCAACACCTTTTTTAGGAGAATAGCAATGTGCCTCCTCGCCAACGTAACCAAAACAAGAACGATGAGGAAGGTCATAGCCCAAGAACCAGTAATAGGGAAGAAAGTTCCAGGTGAACAAAGTGGTCCAATTTCAGGTGAACATGGCAGTTCAATTCCAGGCGAATAGAACAACCCAATTGAATAGATGATGAGCTTCTGAAGAGCATGAGGAAAGAGATGGATGAAATGAAAAATTCCTTGAAAGGAAAGCCTTCTAGGAACCTCAATGGGATGATCAAAAGAACAAACTCTCCATTCACCAACGAGGTCCTAGAATGCCCTCTCCCATCGAAGTCTCGACTCCCCCAATTGGAGACTTATGACCGGCATACAAATCTGCTAGACCACATAGAGTCTTTCAAGACATTGTTGAACCTTCAGTGGACACTTGATGAAGTGATGTTTAGATCCTTTCCGACAACTCTCAAAGGAGCTGCTTGAGTTTGGTTTAGTAAGTTAGCACCATTTTTTATCGCAAATTTCAAAAATTAAGTGACTCTTTTGTATGGCATTTTATTGTTGGCCAGAGATACAAAAGGCTAGCTTTACATCTACTAACAATAAAACAAGAAGAAGAGGAATCTTTAAGGGCTTATGTGATGCGTTTCAACAGAGCAATCATGGAGGTAGACGAGGCTGATGACTAAGTTCAACTGATGGCCTTCCAAGCTTGCTTGAAGACCAAGGACTTCATCTTTTGTTAGCCAAGACCCCACCAACAAAAATGATAGACCTCTTGTTTAAAGCCCAGAAGTACATTAACGGAGGGGATGCATTAACGGCGAAGGGAATAGATGGCAAGTGAAAGATGGAAGAAATTGACAAGAGTAAAGCCATAAGGTTAAAATCAACAAGAAAAATCACATCGATGACAAAAAATTATCAATATAAGAGTAAGTCATGTGATCAAACTCGCAAGATTAAAACCAATGAACAAAATTATATAAACGAATCAATTCTCAAAAAAAGAATAAAGTTGTATGATTGAAGTCACAAGTATAAAAATTGAAGGGCATAGCTGTTTCAACAAAATTCTCAGAAAAGCAGGCAAGATCAACAATATCAAAAAATCAAAAGTTCAACCTAATTATCAAGATTAGCAAGAAGCATATAATATAAATGACATCCAAAAATAGGAGTCTTTGTCAAAACAATTGCAAACTATCAATACTCCTACAATTGTCCAAAAGGTCAACGCAAGAATAAGGGAGTAACTGACGAGTTCTAAAATTACAGGCTCATCATACAGCTGACGAGCATTCAATCTACAGTGTTGTCAATAAGATGGACAATCATACAACATTAATGGTGTAGTCGTTAATGATTTCGTAACTGATGAGTTCCAACGGTAAAAAGGCTAATCATGAGCCAGTTAAACCTCTATTTAAGCTCAAATAGACGTTACTCAAAACAGCCAAGAGAGCCATTAAGAGGCTAGCATCAGTTACGCTCAAAATGAGCCTCCCAACAGTTGTACTAAGGCTATAAATAAGCCATCAAGGACCAGGAGAAATGTATGCGCATAGAAAAACACTAAATTAAATTTTGATTCTTTGAAAGATATTGAGAAGTCTGCTGACTTAGTCATCAGAGAACCATTAGCTAATGCCACTCCGGAGCTTTTCTCTCTCATCTTTGCAGGAAGCATAACCTTGTCAAAGCCCTGACAAGGTCCTCAACTGACAACTACTTTTGGCTTCATCAATTTGTATTAGTATTTTTATGTTTTGTGGGGCATGTTTATTTGTCATTTTAGTTTGGGACTAATTTTTGTAGTGGCATGTTTGTGGATTTGGATGTATAGTTGAATATGCCCTTACTCTTAGCATTATTCAATGAAAAAAAATCTATATTTATGTATATCTAAAATCTATAATTATTCCTTAGGTTGGTTTGTAGGGGGTGTTTTATTGGAGAATCTAGTTTACAAGTTATAGCAACGTTTGGAATGGTAGAAACACCAACTGAAAACACGTCGCTTGTCCTCCCTTTGAATGCATCTAACGTTCAATCAACAAATAGGTTTTTTTTTAATATATAATCTCGGCAAGAAACGCTTGGCCAAGGAAGCGTTCAATGTTAACTTAGAGAACCTAGGAGCTTCTTTTTTTTTTTTTTTTGATAAACAACCTAAGAGCCTCTTAAAAAAAAAAAAAAAGAAGTCTTAGAGGATCTAGGAGGGATTGGGGTCCCATATCTCCTGTTCCTAGGATCGGTTATTTATTCGCTTGTCGTGCCTTACAAGAAATTCATTATTTAAAAGAATAGAAGTCTTAGAGAATCTAGGAGGGACTGGAGTCCCAAATCTCCTGCTCCTAGGGTCGGTTATTTATTGGGTTGTCGTGACATACAAGAAATTCATTATTTAGAGTACATGACACACTATTAAACTCATGTTTTAAAAATAGATTTCAGTTAAAACGTACTCTGAAATCAATCATTTATAATTCAGGTTTGACTTATTTTCAGTACTTTTTTAACTGAACATCTCTTATAATTTTAAATATACAATGACAAATAATAATAGATTTTAATCTTTACTTTTTATATAATTCAGTAGGTAACATGACAATTTCTTATTAAAAAAATATTAAAAGTCATTGTGTGCAACTAGTAGGGTTGTAAATGAGCCGAGTTTTGTCCAGTAGTACATGTTCAAATTTGGGTCGTCAGGAAATATCAAAAACTCAAGCTTAACTTGAACTTGTGACAAGCCTAAAAATTGTGTTTGACCTTGAACTCGTGGGAAAGCCAAAAGCTTGAACTTGACTTGGCTTAACTTAATTAATTAGTCAAGCCAAATTTAAGCTTAATATCAAGTTCAAACTAGAGCTCAGGTCAAGTTTTTGAACTTGAAATCTAAAAAAATTACATTATTAAATGCTTAAATCTCTAAAATTAAGAAAAAAGAAAAAGAAAATAGTATATTCATTTTATCATACATCTAGTCTTATTTATGATTTGCTATTATTCAAATTAATAATTTATATAATTAAATTCATTTATTCATTATTTCTTGTCTACAGTTTCAATAATTGTTCAAAATTCAATTTTTACATTTACGTTAGATGTTGAAGGACTAGAAAAATTCATGTTTGTAACTATTATGAATGAGAAAATACTAACAGGTTTAATAACTTTACTTTAGAAGATTGACAGGGAAGGATCATATGTGGCATACTTAATTATTTATCTATTTTTAAATGTAACTATAATCGTGGTTCTTGATCAGTTTAAAGAGAGGAAAAAATTAAGGTAATATAGGTAGTGGTTTTATGTTGGTCATGTCATTATTAAGATATGTGTAATGAGTGTATTTAGTTAACACATATAAACTTATAAATTAGTCTATATTTGAATTGTTGTATATCAAGTTTAATAACTTACGAACTTGTTCGTAAACAAATTTTTTTACTTGAACTCATTTTGTTTATTAAATGAGTTTAAACTAAAACTCAAGCTTAACTTATTTATAAATAAATAAAAATAAATAAACTTTTTATTAAATCGATCCTAAATTATTCATAATCGGTTTGATTTACCTACCGCCCTATGTGCAAGACCATTTTCCGAAAATATGAGACAATATTTCCCTTGCGAGTCCGTCTTTTGTTAAAGATGATGAAGTCAATGACATGTTGTCCAGCTGTAAGTCTCAGCTCCAACATGTCGTATTTCTCAATACATGAGCTTGCCAACATAAAAAATTACAAATTTTCAAAGTATTGGCAGTAGTTTGAATGATCACGCAAGCTACACGTGTATTAATTATTTGTACAGATGTCAGACTGTTATTACAGTCTCCGTACGTATTAATTATTTGGGTGGATTTTGTTACTTTTAATAGTGATTCGTTTTGTCAATGTTAAGAGTTAATGGTTAAATATGTTGTTAGTAGATTATAACGAATTATGTAGTAGTTGAGTGGAATCTTCCAAAACATTAAAAAACACAGAAGGTTAATTGAATGCAATCAGTTTCTTCAGACACACTTCACTCATATTCGTGCATGTTCTGTCCGGATGCCATGTTTTACGCCCACCAATAATGGATCTCTATGTCAGCATTTTATTAAAAAGTAAATATAATATTTCTTTTAATCCCGAATTTTATTATACCTCTGTTACAGTGTTACATGTGAGCCGTTGACTCTGGGTTGGTTTGGTTTCCGCGTTCATGTTGTGCATTTGCGCATTTTCAGGTTTCTTTTTTTGTTAGCGCATATGAATAGTAATTAGTATTGTTCATGCGCGCGGTGTTATTGTACGATAGACAAAATTACTGTTTATATACTGTTCTTAGAACTTATAAGTACTTTATTCAGAAAAAAATATATTAAAAATGAGTTTTATAACACTATTTATACATTTAAAAATTATTTTACTACGGTATTTTCAGTTTTCAGTAATAAGTTCTATCTAAACGGACTCTTTTTTTCTCTCTTCTTTTTCGTTTTTTCTTGCATATATCCTTTTACAATGGCAAATTGGCAATTGGGTTGACTAGATTTTGGGTGTGGCTGAAGCTGGCATTTGGAGTTTGATATGGTGGTTGATGGAAATTTTGTGTTAGAGATTAGGTCCTTGGTCCATGTCGTTGAATCAAGGCCATTGGGTGTTTTTCTGGGTTTCTTTGTGAAGAACATGAGGATTTTTCTTTTGGTTTTATTAGCTACCAAACACTGAATGAAGATGAAACTTTGTTTAGCTTTTCCTTCTAATTTTCTAGGCTACCAAACATCGAGTGGAGAAAATTTGTGGCTTTTTCTTAATGATTTACTTAGCTTACCAAACACAATCATTAATAATTTTTATTTTAAGAAAAAAAATCAAAGAAAATCTTTGTAGTGTGGACTGTGGAAGTTGAATTTTTTTTTTTTTTTAATTTTTTAACCCATAAAAAGATAAATGATAACACACACTACCACTCCCTCTCAAATACCAAATTTAATAAAATAAATTAAACCCAAAATCTACAGAAAACCCGAAGATTTGGTAAGATTGAGTTTTGATTTTCTGCAGATTTTGGGTTTTATTTATTAAAATTGGTATTTGAGAGAGTGTTCAGCAACTCATGTGTAACAGAGGTATAATAAATTTTGGGATTAAATGAAATGTTATATGAGATTAAATTGGGTCAGGAGCTGGGCGGTGCCTACGGTGGTGTTTGTGGCGGGGTGGAGCTCCGGTGCTAAAATGAGCGGAGGAGATGAGATTTGGGTTTAGCTCTCCAAGTCTAGACGTGTTGTGTTTGAAAGGGTTTGGTGTTTTAATTGGGCTATAGTTTTGTGTAGTAAGTGTATTGAATTTAAATTATTTTGCTAACATGGTAGGTTAGAATTGGATAGCGTAAAAAACATCTTTTACGCCAATTCCTGACCCAATTTAATCTCATTCTTAATATAGCTTGTTTCAAATTTATAATTTCTAGTCATGGACCTGCGCTTTGTGCTTGATAATATTTTTAAGGTGGTCTTATTAAATTTATTTTTTAAAGTTTGGACTAATTTAATAAATAGTAATGTATTTGATAATCATATTTTCATTTATTATAGGGACAATCATAAATATAATATATATAATTTTTGTCGCACCAAAATAAAAACAATATAATTTTCCCTCAAGAATTCAAAAGGAAGCAAAAATATTAATTTTTTAATAAAAATATTTATAACATTTTGTGTATCATTAAAAATGTATAAAATTTGAAAATTAGTTTTTAAGTTTTAAACAAACTTTTTCAAATCCATTTTTTCTACCGTACAATCAAAAAAACCAAAAAATGTATAAAAAATTAATAAAATTCAACAAATCTACAATTCAAATAAAAAAGAAAGGGAAAAATAAAACTTGCATCAAAGTCAAACTATTTCTTCCGAATATGTAAAATATTTAAAATGTGATGTGATCAAGCAAAATATCCAATGCATAATCAAATTCAAAATTTTTAATAAGGCTTTGAAGTTATGCAATAGAAATATGTCATTATTCCCAAGAAAAAGTGTTGGTTATAGATTTATACATAATGATTGTAACTCTTTTTTCTTAATAAAAACAATAAAAACCAAGAGTACAAAGGGGAAAAAAGTAAAGAAATTTTTTTTGAAAAAAAGAAGAAGTATTGTGTTAATACTGTCACAATCTAATCTGACATCTAATCCAACATATGAAAAATAAATAGATAAATAAATAATTTTAAACATAAAATTGAATTTGTTTTCTTAAAAATCTCAAAGAACACATAAGTGAGATAAGGAATATGAGCAATCCAAAATATTTCTTAAAACAATTACTCAAGCATCTAAAAATATCATATAATAAAGACATAACAATTTGCTATTAATTTGTTAAATAAAATCTTTACAAATAGTGAAAGGAAACTGCATAAAGACCATCTTTTTCAGCTGCACTAATTGTTCTTCATCATATTGTCTAGACTATTTTGCTGCACGTGGCTCTAATAAAACTAAAAGGCAGTTGCGAACACATTTACATTCCAAGTTATTTAGTTGTTTGATATATGGGAAGATCATTCTGACAGCTAAATTTCTAGCTGGCCAGAGAAGCTCAGTAGAATGAACTTAAATTGATGTTGGATTAACATTGGCAAACCAGTTATCTAGTTTTAGGAATTGTGCAATATGGAAGATAGCTTAGAATGCTGATATAGACTACATGTTTCATGCATTGAGTCATGCTACTACTTATCAATTAGCCAAAATCCATCATTTTGTAGCTAATTTAACTGTCATTTTTAATGACAAATAATTACTTATGATCTCAAAAGGCAATATTTTCAATTTTATTATTTTTGGAATATTGAAATGATTTTATGTTGAGTTATAATAATTATGGTTTTTTGTTTTATTTTTTTTTTTTTTGTACAGCCATATAGATCTTTCTTACAATAACTTTTTAGAGTGCTCTCGGTCAGATTGCCAACCAACTCAGTAAGTTTCTGCCTACTTGAGCTTTACGCACTTTGCTTTCTTCATAACCTCTCCAATTTTCTGAAATTGACTTCTTTTTTTCTTCAGTTGCATCAGAAATTTGTTCAAAAGCTTTTCTAGAATAGACAACTTGTAAGCTTAAAATTTATGAAAAGAAGAACAATTTTTTTTGTTTTTGTTTTTTCGCTTTGATTTTAGAGATACGACACTCTTTATCTGCTTCACTAATTAAGGTCAATTCATGAGTGCCTGGATGAATCTAAATGTTCAAAAGGTAATTATATAACTACTCAAATCAAATTATGAGGTATATGCTGCAGTTGTCTTGTTGGGTCCTCCTCTTTTTTTTGTAGTTTATTTCTAAAATGAAAATAATAGTGTTATTTGAGTAAAATTGTTTAGGGATTAATTTGTTAACCCTAACACAAAAAATATTATTCATATATAAAGGAGTACAATGATATTACTATTTTGCCCCTAGCTTATACCTATAACACTCCCCCTCTGGAGAATATATATCATACAATCCTAGTTTGTTATATAATAAACCCAAATGAGTCTTACATAAAGCTTTAGTAAAACATATCAGTAAGTTGGACTGTTGTAGAAACATATGGAGTGGCAATTACACCATCTTCTACTTTCTCTCAAGTAATATGAAAATTTACTTCTATATACTTGGTTCGCTCATGAAACACAAGATTGGAAGCAATGTGAATTGCTGCTTGATTATCTCAATACATTATTATGCATGTCATGCATAATAATGTATTTGCTTCTATTTATGTTGGAGGATTTTGGTTACATATCTTGGTATCAACTAGTTGCTACGAGGCTATTTAACTCTTGTATTGCGTCTCTACTGAACCTTTATGGATGTTTCATGCATGTATTTGCGTGTAAACATTTCTTATTTTTAACATAGATTTGGAAGGGTTGAAGAAGGGATTGGAAATGCTTCAGCTTAAGCTGAAGCATATTGAAGAAGGTATTGCTTTTAGTGGAAGGATCTCAAGGGAAAAAGGTTCAAATAATTGTCGAATAGGAAATTTCAAGGTGGATGTTGCATCTTTTCTTTTTCTACTTCCGTACTTGTTATATATTCCAAGGCACTTACATGATTTTGATACTCTTATCAATGCTGAATACATGGGAACTTGGCCTGGGTTTATTTGCATCAAAACAATTGTAGTTCTTCCGAAGAACATTACATGTAAGTTTGTCCATTTTCTGAACTTGGCTCATTGGGCTTATCTGATAAAAATCCAGGCACAAGCCCAACTCATGCAATTAAGCATAGAAACAAAGTAGTCTTTAAGAACACCACCTTTAATCTCAGCTTGGCTAAAGAAGTGAAAGTGTGAAACTGACTTCATAATTATATAATCGCTCATATAATTTATTTGATAATTATATGACTACTGTAGCTTTAAGTCATAAAAAAAATGCATTTAGTAAATATAATTTTAGTGCTTTTGCGAGCAAGATTTGAAAATTTTTTTGTTCAAAATGAAAACTAAAAACATGGTAATTTCTGGCCGAATATCTTGTTTTAACTTGTAAATGTCATGGCCTTTGAGTACTCCTCTATGTATCTGACCATTTTGTGTAAATTTATTGACTGTGGAGATTGATTTATACAAAGAATAAAAATGGGCTATGAAGCCCAGTTCATGAAGTAAAGTAATCTACTAGACCTGTCCAAAGTAGGGAAAAATATATCCTGCAGAGAAAAAGCATATACACGATACAAGGGCAAAATCAACCCAAGGGAAATGTACTTCTCTTTATTTATTTTATTATTGTCTTGTGTTCTTTTTATATAACTGTGATATTTTGTTCTTGAGTGATAACATGTTGGTTATTTGTGCATTTTTTTAGTACATGACACAAATCTGAGAATTGGGTTGAAACCCTAGATACATTCATGGACATAATGGTGCGTGCGCATCCATTTTGCTGTGAATGAATTTTTGGGTAGAACCTAGATTCCATTTTTATTTTTATTTTTTGTCATTTACTTCTTTTATTTTACAGATGTTGTATAGTTTTTATCTCTTTTTTCATGTAAAGTTTTTATTTCTTTTTTCATGTATCTTAATTTGCTTTTTGTATGTATATATCTCCTTATTTGGTTTCTTTTCTTTTTAGTTAATAAATACAAAAAATACGAAAAAGTTAATTTCATTTGAAATAAGTGCCTTAGAATTTCATTTTAATTTGATTAGGGTCTATCACAGCTTTTGATTAACTTTTCTCTAGCATGTTACTTGAATTCATTGATGTACAATAGATTAGAATTTATTGCGTGTGAGATATTGCATATTTTGGTGCTTAGGACTATTTCCTCATAAAGTGTCTTTTAGAATCAAATGGGTAAGGATTAAATAGACAAGGAAATTAATGGGAATTGATCAGAATGTTTACCATCATGAATTTGAACAAACAAGGGAATTTGTTTGGTTATGAGCCATTCTATGCTGTTTGAAAAAGGTTGGGATGTGGAGTGAATATGACACTTGGAGTGGTAAAAGGCCCATGTCCCTTAAGAGTGTTAACCATTGGGCTTGGAGTTCTCCTTTCCATTATTTGATATGCCTACTTGATTTGGTTCTCCTGCCAAACGTACGTGTTAGTGAACTAGCCCACTAGAGCATCAGGCACCTTCATTTTATTTTCATGTCTAAGCCGAACACCACTAGAATGCATTGTTGTACTTGTCGAATTTGCTCATGCAACAATTCATCCAAATTTGGCATTGCAATTATACACCGAAGTCTTTTTGTATGATCAATGAGACCACATTTTTTACATAGCTTAAAGCAGGTTATTTCATACGTATCTTGTATGACGCCCATATACACCTTCCAACTTGAATTGTCTTTTTTATTCTTATCAAATTTGGATTTGTAGGATAAGCCCGAGTAGATCTTGACAAGAATAAAAAAGACTTAACCCATCTCTGTAAGGCTTAACCCAAGAGCAGCCATGCAAGTTTATAATATATACACTTATATTTCTTTTTTCCCTTTTCGGATTAACACTATCTTTTCTTTCCTGGTATTGAGAGAGTGGTTACAGAAACTAGCATATGGCTCAAGGGTTTTAGGGTCCCAAATATAATTATGCAAAGGGTGCAATCTAATCAAAGGCCACTTCAAAATATGAAAACGCAAGAAAATCTGCTCTGGCCTAAATACAAAAAAGTTAACAAAAAGAATAGGAAAATGCCAAAATGATATCATATACTAAACATGACTGGTAGTTGGGGCAGGCAAAAATCTCAAAAGGGAATTGCCATCATCCAAAACTAAGTAACTAACGACAAATCCAAGAAACCATGCTAACAAAAATCAATCCGAGGTGATCCAAGCCTGGAGGCTGGAGCAATGCAACAAACCAACCTCAAAATCTTAGACATCCATTGCTAATTAGTTTTCATAGTGCAAAACTTAGCTCTCAAATCAGATATACAATATCATGAAGAAAGGTATACTAACTTATACTAACCTATACTAACTTGTCACTGTGACACCATAACTCAAAATCTGCGTACAATTGCTTAAAATCTCAGTAAAATCAAAATACACAGCTTATAGAGGCATTTCATCGAACAGTTAATTGATTGCATTTCAGTTAGACAAACCTTGAACTCTGAAAAACATAAAATCTCCAACCATTCCTTAACAAAACTAAACCAACCCAAGCACCAAACCTCGTTATTGACACTCCTAGCCTTACCAATAGATATAGACCCATATGGCCAAATCTAAACAAAACAAAATACCCATGAAAATTTCGACTACAGAATAGAAAATACAAAACCCATAGACAAAAAATTGCAATGTTGTTTTAAGAAGGCAGAAGGAAGAGAGGGCAGAGAGAGACAAACCTGAACCCCGTTCAGAGCGGTTGATGGTGGTATCGGCTTCAACAACACGGAGTCAGAACAGAGAGAGAGAGAGAGAGTGACGGCAGAGAGAGTGTCTGAGTTAGAGTGAGACTGAGAGAGAGAGAGATTTAGGGTTTTTTTTATTTTTAATACGGGTCGGGTATGGGTATTATCCATACCCTACCTGAATAATTCGGGTAATATTCATACCCTATCGGTTAAGCTCTACTCATCAAGAACCGGGTATTATCCGAAATATTTGGATCGGGTAGGGTTGGATATCCATTACCCAATAGGCGTATGGCCATCCTTAGATCTTGTACTCTTTTTGCATGGTCTTTCACCGCTCTAGTTTTCGAACATATTGTTGGCAATTTGACCTTATGAGCTTTCCAGAAGAGTATGACATGTGCAAGTGACTAGGGGAAAAAAAGCAAAAATTTGATTTAAATAAAAAAAATGTTGAGGCAAAGAATTAGAACCCAGTAGCAGTAGATATGCTGTAGAACCCATGGAATTATTGTTTCCGTGCTCAGAAGCACTATTTAAATAGAGAAAGGTTTTGATTCGGAAGAGAGCTTGCCAAAGAGGGATAGCTTAATTATATTAGATTTTCTGTGAGTTTGGTGTGAAGGATTTGGGGGTGGTGGTGTAGGTTTTATTGCTGAGAAATTGCCCACTCGAGGAAGGAATTGTTGAAAGCTAGGATTACAAAAATTTTGTTATAATTCGTTAGATAACTCTATCACACACAACTTACCACTTGGTAAAAAGTTGTGTAAATTTGTGTGGCCTAGCATTGATATTGAATTATGTCTCCTTTGGATCTTGAATCATACGGTCTCTGAAACAAACAAAAAGGCTACAAAGTGGAAGACATGATTAATCTCCCACTCTACGTGATTATTCTTTTTCTTAATTTAAATGTAAAAACTAAAAAGTGGAAGACAATCATGTTAAGGACTAAGATGGGGTTTGGAATACAGCTGGCACATGCTGCTCAAATTAGCAATAAGCTTTGCAAGACTCCTAGTCTCATACCCACTATGTAAATTTAAATCATAATAATGGAAATTTATATTGTAGTTGGCGTTTAATGGGTTTGGGATTTTTGTTATTATTATTATTATAGAAAATCCAGCAATCGAATTGGTTTATGATCTAAAACCAACCCGCGAATTTCTTTTTTGAGAATCAGCTGGTCGAAATTTCATTACTTGGAAACTATGAAATATCATTCAATCGTGTTGGTTTTAGATATCGTTGGGTTCAAGTGATTAAATGATAATTCAATATGTGGAAGAAGAAAATGCAAGTTGACGAATAGCGTATGAATGGTCGTTCTTAACTTGCAAATCGTCTATAAACAGTGACGAGTAAAAGTACAAATGAATGTAAGCGCATTAATTTCAGACAACATTCAATAATCAGGCAATAAGCACAGAACCCCGTTATCCTCATCCTATAATGAGTAGTTAAGGATCGGTTACAAATAGAAAGCATTGGGATTAAATGGGCACCATTGAGCATTAGTTCCTCTAGCTGCAGTGTAACGTTATACTGAGTATTAACTTAGCATAAGGCTATATAAAGCCAAGAAAGACAGGTAAAAAGACATGAACACACCAATTGCTCTATAGATTATAGATTTATAAAGAGTATAAGTTAACTTAAATATTGGAGAGTTCTTGGCAGGCTCCAAACCGGTGCCACTATCTATTTAGTGTTTTCTTTTACACAGGATCTCAAGTCGTCCATCGTACGGACGAGGAGCATATTGACAAGGCAAAATCCAGCTTCATCAGTTTGGCGCCGTCTATGAGGAACAACCACAAGCCGTTGAATTCTCTACCGACTAAGTTCCTCAGAATCGATGGACTCAATTGTGATTGCTCTGCCAGAACTAGTGGTAATGGCCTAGCAAATTCAAGCACTGACAGCTAACATGCAAGAGTTGATGAAACAAGAGTTGAAGCAGAAGGTGCATCCCAAGGGCACGATTATATTGCAGTCTCAACGCAACCGCAATGACAATGACGACAAAGCCCAAAGTCTAGAGAATAGCAGAAGGGAAACTTTAAAACACACCGCGTAGTCAACTCGCGGTAGTGATCAAATGATGAAGAACATGAGGAAAGAGTTAAACGAAGTCAAAAACACCATGAAGGATAAGATAGCAATAAACCTTGATGGCATGATAAAGAGGACAAACTCGCCCTTTACTACCAGTGTGTTGGGGTGTCCCTTGCCTCACAAATTTCGTCTCCCTTAGTAGCTGGAAGTTTATGATGGCACTAAGGATTCCCTAGACCACATAGGGGCGTTCAAAAAAAATTCAAAGCCTCCAGCAAATCTTAAATGAAGTCATTTGCAGTACATTCCTAGAAACCCTTAAGGGAGCAGCCAGGGTGTGGTTCAGTAAACTGTCTGCGACATCTATTGCAAATTTTGACCAATTAAGTGACTCCTTCATCCATCACTTCATTGGTGGCCAACGTCATAAGAGGCCCGCCTCTTATCTGCTAACTGTGAAGCAGCTAGAAGGAGAAACCCTGAGAGAATATGTAAAGCATTTCAACAAAGTAGTTTTGGAAATTGACGAAGCCGATGATTAGGTGATAATGACGACCTTCTAGGCCAGGTTGAATAATCCTGACCTCGTCTTCTCTCTAGGGAAGACTCCTTTAATGGGAAAGATGCATTGACTACAAAGGGATTGGCGGGTAAGCAAAAGAAGGAAGAAAACGCTGAGTCCTAGGGCAAGAAGAGGGATCACAAAGATAATCTCACAGAAACCAAGACTAGCAAAAGTAGTCTGGAGACATCATCAAAGAAAAAGCTGAATTTCACTCCTTTGCTGATGCTCGTGGACAAGATTCTAATGTAGATAAAGGATGACCTTGCACTGAGATGGCCTAAACCATTGAGCTCATTTTCGAAACGGAGAGATACGAAGAAATACTACCGCTTCCACAAGGACCATGGTCATTATACTGACGAGTGCTGAGATTTGAAAGAACAGATAGAGGATTTGATCCAGAGGGGAAAGCTTCAAAAGTTTGTCAAGAAAGATTATCAAGCCCGCCAGAGGATGGAGTAGAAGTCTACTAACGACCATAAGGAAGAAGATCAGGACAATCTCAAGCTGATCGTGGGAGAAATAAGGACTATCACTAGAGGACCAGTCGTTGGGGGATCATATAAGTCCCTGAGAAGATAGTCCAAAGGCAGGTAAACAATGTCCATATCAGACACCCAATAGCAAAACATCACCGTACCAAAAATGACGACATTGTTTTTTCCGAGTGAGATGTGAAGGGGATCAAGCAGCCACACGATGACCCCTTTGTCATTATGCTAACCATTGAAGGGTACAACACCCGAAAAGTGCTGTTGGATAATGGAAGCTCGGCAGATGTAATTTACATGACAACTTTCTAGCAGATGAAGTTGGATCCAAAACGCCTCAAACCTTTTGGATCCCCGTTGGTCAGTTTCAGTGGAGACCATGTTTACCCAAAGGGCATTATTTCATTGTAGATTACAACAGCAACTTACCCCGCTCAGGTGACGAGGGTGGTTGTTGGAAAATCTGGTTTTGCATCTCATACAAAACACACAGCAGAAGCAACAAACATGGATCTATTTCATTTATGATTGATAACATACACTATGTAAATTTTAGAATTTAAGAACAAGATAGTGTAACTTGGTATAGTGAAATTCAAAACAAAAAATTAGAAGTACTTGAGAAAACTTTTAATCTCCACTCCAATTCCATTTTATGCCTAAGAAGTGTGGTCTCTCAATCAGTTTCCAAGGGAGAATAATTGAGTGGCACTCACACATACACACCATTTTACAATGATGTCTTTTTTCTTTTTCTTTTTTTTCTAAAAGAAAATTCTATATGTTTCTCCCTTTTTAACTAATTGATTATCTAATTGGGCTGGCCTATTGAGCCTTTTCAATTGGGTTTTAGTGTATGGTTTGAAGTGGGACCAAAAGAGACTAATATGACACTAGTTCCAATGAGTCTTGGGCTTTTCTGTCAACTCTTGACAAGTCCAAAGTTACCATTAACTATATTTAATACCACTATATAAATATAGTTGCACTCTAGGCCTTATCTATAAATTATATTCCAAGACTTTATTATACATGCAACCTTTTTTAAAATATTCGTAGTAATACAAAGTCATGAATATAGACTATCACTTTGAAGATTACTACATCTTAATCCTTGAGTACCCGGTTTAATCCTTTATGTTATTTATCATATATTTATGAAATCTAATTTCATAAATATATACTTTAGTAATTTCTTACTAAAGTGGTTGGGCCAAACTCTCTGAATAACTAAACCCATTAAACTTATCTCAAGGGAATATTTTATATCTCCATTAAGAAATTATGAATTCTATCTTGAAAATATATGTTCCATCAATACTAAATGCGGCAGCTCAACATACTTAGGTTTTGACCGTGACTAATAGATCTCATTCCTGATATATCAAAGTAACCTACATCTCATGATCAGGTCTATTATTTTTTCAGGATTTAGAGTTGATGTTAATAGAAGTCGTGAGATTTATCATTCATTTGACAGTCGTTAGGAGAATAATAAATCTCACTGCGGTCCAGTTCAATATGTCTTAACTTTTAAAATATATCAACATACTAATTAGAAGTCTTCACTTTCATGATCAAGACAAATTATCTTAGTTGATATATTATAGTCTTTGTAAATGAAATGCCCAATTTCATCACTGACTGCGAACTAAAATTCTGAGTTTACAAAGAACTTGTGATTTATACCTTTTATGACTTTTCACATAAATCACATACTATGCATCTCATGGACTAAGACAATGTCCCATTAGTTCATTTATAGATAGTCTCATATAATTAAACAACTTAATTATTTATGACATGTTAATAAATTGGATTTTAAGGCATAAATCCCAACAGGTAGACTTTTTGATCATCGATTGCCCTTCATCTTATAATGTGATTCTTGGACGACTAACCCTTGACTGCCTTAAGGCTGCAACTTCCACATACTGCTTGAAACTAAAATTCTCGACCCCCTACGAGATTGGAGAAATCACTAGAGACCAACTTTTAGCTAGGGAATGTTACCATGCAGTCTTAGCATCTAGAGAAAATCATACTTGGATGGTAGAGGAGGAACCATCCAAGCCCATGGAGGAAGCGAAAAACATCAAGCTAGTGGAAGGATCCATCCAAAACCACCAAGATAGGAAAAGAGCTCCAATAGTGCTTAAAGGACGAGCTAGTGAAGTTTTTAAAAAAGAACTTGGATGTCTTTGCATGGAGCTGAAAAGCAAGGAGCAAACCAGACGCTGCAGGACACATGGTCCAATGGGCTGTTGAGCTAAGTTAGTTTGATATTGAGTGTAGGCCAAGAACAGCAATCAAAGCTCAAGCTTTAGTGGATTTTATTGCAAAATTTACTCTTCCAGATCTTGACCAAGAAACAGAGTATTGGACGATCTATACAGATGGCTTGTCTGTTACAGGGCTTGAAGGCGTCGATATCATTATGATGTCACTCGAGAAGGACATCCTTAAGTATGGAGTTCAACTCTAGTTTCCAGCAACAAACAATAAGGTAGAATATGAAGCAGTCATTGCTAGCCTAAGAATTGCAAGAGCCTTGGGAATCAAGAATTTGAGATTAAGGATTGATTCTAAGTTAATTGTTTGGCAAATAACAAACGAATATGAGGCAAAGAGAGAGAGAATGAAGAGATACCTCAAGCTGACGACTTAACTCATTGACGGATTTGATGACGTCAAATTCGAGCAAATCCTAAGGGAAAACAACTCAGTTGCTAATGAGGTAACTCAGTTGCTAATGAGGTCGCTAAATTGGTGTCAACTGAAAACGCCTTAGCAATGACAAAATTTCTCATGGAAGTCTAGAAAATCCCCAGTATTGATGGACTACGGACCCTTTTAGTCTAGCGAACAAACACTTGGATGGAACCGATCCTTTCTTACATTAGAGACGGCCAACTCCCATCTAACTCGTCAAAAGTAAAGAAGGTCAGAGTCAGAGCAGCCAAGTTTACTGTTTTGAATGGCAAACTTTACAACAGAGGATTCTTGATGCCATACCTAAAATGCATGACTCTTGAAGAAGCAACGTATGTGTTATGAGAAATACATGAAGGTGTATGTGGTAACCATTTAGGACCTCGATCTTTGGTGGGAAAGACGGTCAGGGTAGGCTACTTTGGCCAACTATGCAGAAAGACGTGATTGAATGTCAAGAAATGTGATAAGTGTTAATAGTTCGAAAATGTATAGCATATACCTGGGGAATTACTGACTAGCATCTTCTCACCTTGGCCATTTTCCAAATGGGGGATTGACATCATTGGCCCACTTCTTCGAGGAAGAAGCAAGTGAAGTTTCTGCTCATTCCCATTGATTACTTCACCAAATGGGTCGAAGTAGAGCCATTAGCAGTAATCATAGAAGGCAAGATACAGAACTTCATTTGGAAGAACATCGTTTGCAGGTTTGGAATCCTTGAGACAATCATCTATGATAATGTTCGGAAGTTTGACTGCTGAAAATCCAAGAAATTTTGTGCAAAGCTGGGGATGCAGAACCATTATTAATCACTTTGGCACCCACAAGCTAATGGGTAGATAGAAGTAACAAATCATACTTTGCTTAAGCTCATCAAAGCATGACTTGAGGGGGCAAAGGGTGCATGGCCCGAAGAGTTACCTGGGGTGTTATAAGCCTATAGGACAACAACAAGAACACCAACGGGAGAAAATCCATTCAAATTGGCCTTCGACACCGAAGTAGTTATTCTTGCTAAAGTAGGAGTATCTAGTGTTAGGCAAGCTCATTATGACAAAGGTACAAACAAGTACGAGCTGAGACTCAACTTGGATTGTTTGGTTGAAGTTAGAGATGAGGTAGCCTTAAGAATGGCCCGATATCAACAAAAAATGCAAAAGTACCACAATCAGAGGGTGAAGCTTAGAAGGTTCAACCCAGATGACATGGTGTTGTTGGAAAAATATGGTTTGTATCTCATACAAAATATACGCAGCGAAAAATTAACAGATCTACTTCATTTGCAATTGATAAGATGCACCATGTAAGTTTCAGAAATTAAGAACAAGAGAGTGTACCTTGAAGCGGTGAATTTCAAAACAAAGATTAGAAGTACTTGGAACACTTTCAATCTTCACTTCAATTCTACTAATGCTCAAGAAGTGTAGTCTCTCAATCAGTTCAAGGGAGAATAAGAGAGTCTTTTTCTCATACATACACACCATTTCACAATAGTGTCACTTACAAAAATTCTGTATGTTTCTCCCTTTTTGTATCTAATTGATTATCTAATTGGGCTGGCCTTTTGGGCATTTCCAATTGGGTCTTAGTATGTAGCTTGGAGTGGGATCAAAAGGGACCAATAAAACACTAGCTCCAATGAGCCTTGGGCTTTTCTATCAACTCTTGACAAGTCCAAAGTTACCATTAATTATATTTAATACCATTGTATAAATATAGTTGCACTCTAGGCCTTATTTATAAATTATTTCCTAAGACTTTATTATAAATGCAACCCCTTCATAAAATATTCATAGTAATACAAAGTTATGAATGTAGACTGTCACTTTGTAAATTACTATATCTTAATTCATTGAGTACCCAGTTTAATCCTTTTAATATTATTCATCATATATTTATGAAATTCAATTTCATAAATATATTCTTTAGTAACTCCTTACTAAAGTGGTTAGGCCTGACACCCTGAATAACCAAACCTATTAAATTTATCTCAAAGGAATATTTTATATCTTTGTTAAGAAATTATGAATTCCATCTTGAGAATATATGTTCCATCAACACTAAATGTGGCTGCCCAACATACTGAGATTTTGATCGTGACTTTAAATCTCACTCCTGATATATCAAAATAGCCTACACTTCATGATCAAGTCCATTATTCTCTCGTGATTAAGAGTTCATGTAAATAGAAGTAGTGAGATTTATTATTCATTTGATAGTTGCTAGGAGAATAATAAATCTCAAAACTGTCCAGTTTAATATGTTTTAACTCTCAAAACATATCAACATACCAACTAGAAATCTCCATTTTCATGATCAAGACAAATCATCTTAGTTGATATATTATAGTCTTCGAAGATGAAATGCCCAATTTTATCACCGATTACGAACTAAAATTTTGAGTTTACAAAGAACTTGTGATTTATATCTTCTGTGACTTTTCACATAAATCACATACTATGCATCTTATTAACTATATGATAATGTCTCAATATTCATGTTACCATTATTTTTAGATACTAATAAAACAACTTTATTAATTACAACATTAAGTCATACATAGTATCATACAAAAGGATTTAAGGGCACACCTCCTAATAGGTGCTGCAAAAAGTCTCACAAGCTACTAGAGATCCAGCTTAAGGGAAGTTAGGACCCACTTGGGAGGGTCCTTACAAGGTCGTTTGTTACTCCAGAAAAGGAAGTTATTACCTGAAGGACCTTAATGGCAAGCCACTGCCATGTACCTAGAACGTGGAACATCTCAAGAAATACTATCAATAAAAAGTACCTTGGTTTAATAAGCCTTGTCTATGAAAGCACTTTGCCTGATGATACATCAGATAAGCAAGATTTTATTATTCTTTCTATAAGCATTTCTTTTCCTTCAAGTATTTTGATTAAGTTATTTTCAGTTATTTCCTTGTAATCCCATTGTATATGAGGATGCATGAAATAATAAGGCTCTCTAAGCCATCCCTTTTTTAGTAAGTTTGACAAAGTTTCAAGACTAAGATCAAAGATGAAAAGGAAAAACCCGAGACCCAGTGATGAGTTCAAATCTCAAACGTGGTTATAACTTGGGTGGCAAAACGTGGTAATAACTCTAATTACGAGTTAAAATCATAAAATATGGTAATAACTCGACTGATAAGTTAAAATCATAAGCATGGTAATAACTCTAATGACTAGTTAAAATCACAAAATATGGTAATAACTCAAATGAAGAGTTAAAATAAAAAAATGTGGCAATAACTCTAACAGCTAGTTAAAATCACAAAATATGATGAAAGCTCTAATGACGAGTTTAAAATCACAAATGTGGTAATAATTCTAATAGCGAGTTACAATCATGAAACATGATAAAAACTCAAATGACAAGAGTAATGAGTAAAAATCACCGAATATGGTAAAAACTCAAATGATGAGTTTCAATCATAAGTGTGGTAGTAACTCAAGCAATGAGTGAAAACTTGGACAACAAGTTCGGATCACAGACATGATAGAAGCTCTAACTGTGAGTAAAAAATCATAAGTACGAGAACTTCAAGGAGAAAAGGTTGAATGGCTAAACAAAGCCTAAACAAGTGCATCACTCATAAGCCTCAAAATAAAAGCCTCAAAACAGGAGGCACCCATTGTTTTCAAGTTAAAAGCCTCAAAATAGGAGACAACTATTGTTTTTAAGTTAAGAAAAGAAAGGGGAGCTACTTAAAAAAAAAAAAAAAAAAAAACCTTCTATCAAGGGGCACTAATGACCTCCTCAACATGGCCCACGTCCATAAGAGCCTCGTTAATGACTCTAGCTACAATAGTACCATCTCCTTCAACAACATCAGCAGCTTCGGTGATAGTTTCATCCTCCTTCTCTTTGGTCTCGTCAGCAAGAATCTTGGTATCAATAGCTTCGAAGTCCAAATTTACAAAATTCGCACCTTGGCTGTGATGCTTCATCATCCACCTACGAAGAAGCTCGAAGCCCTTAAATTATTGCTTGAACTAGAGATCAGAGAAGCGGTCAGATTCAAGAAACTTGGTAATCACCTTCTCACGACCCTCGTCTGTCTTCAGAAGGGCAGCTTGAACTTCTTCATCCTTTTGAATGATGAGCTTCTTCTCCACCTTCAGCACATCCTTAAGCTCTTTCACCTTCTCCTTGGCCTTTGTTGCTTGGTCCATAGCCTCGATCAGGTCCCTCCTCAACTTTGAACTCTTTGCCTCAATCGAGTCAACCTTGGAGTTTGCCACCACTACCTTCTCCTCACTGCTTAGGTAGTCAGTTGTCAAGCGTAAAGACTTACCCAAAACCTGGAAAGTAAAAGAAGGCTCAGAACTTTCAAATAGGTGTAAGTACTCGAGGTATGGTTATATGAAATACCTACACTAGCTTATGAATATGATAACTAATCGACACATGGGAAGGAACTGACGAGAGGCCCCTAAGCTTGTCATCTGTTATGACGTTATGAGCTCTTCCAATAGCTGTAACAGGATCTTCCCAGACACTCTTGCCAACCTTACCCTTCCCTTTAGAGCAAGTAGTTGGAGGAATGAAAGTCATCATCTCAAGAGAAGGCGTGGGAGAAGATGGAGTGCCAAAGAGAGATAAGGGAGCAGGGGTTTCATCCTTTCCCTAGTCCAACTTGTGCTTTTTCGATCCAGGAGTAAGCAGAGATAAAGGTTCGTTCTTTAGACTCTTAACATGAGCATACTTATTCTTACTATACCTGGTGGCCATTTTTGCAAAGTGGAAGGTTAGAAGACTCAACTCTGATAAAGAGGAAAGAAATAAAGAGGGAGGCTAAGTCAAACCTACCTTTCTCTTCACAAGCAATCTTTTTTGAGACAAATGCTGAAGGTTCAAGTCCAAGACAGCAATCATACAAATGATGAGGATCTACGAGATCGTTGAAGTCGTCAATAGTGAGGGCAAACTCGAGAGCAGCTTCAATACATCCTTGGTAGCGTTCTTCTAACACAGGACGGTCAAAAACTGCAAAACATGTTAACAAAGAGTGGTTAGAGAATGATGAGTTAAAATAACTGATTTAAGGAAAAGGTGTAGAGATGCACCAAGTGAGGGAATTTCCCATTTCCTTAGCAACCACGGGACCTCACCCCACAAGTCGTCAGTCATGGTTTCGCATCCAGATCTAGAGACAGAAGTATTGTGATTTCCAGTCACGAAAGGAAGTAGGAAAGTTACAGACAATCCAAGATTCCCTATTCTGAGGCAAAAGTTAAAATACCCATAATGGGTAAAGGGTTTCAAATGGTATAAGTGAAGGAATTCGTTTAAGATAATCATTTCCCCATCATGGATAGATACCTAGATTGACATGCACCCAATAATCGTCCTCCAAAAGTTAGGGACAAGTTGACTAGGTGCAACATTGAGAACGGAAAGAAGTTGCATGATAAAAGGAGAAACAGGAAAAACGAAGGCCACATGAAAAGGTAGCTTCATAAAATATCACCTTACCATAGGCAAAGGAACAAGTTTTTTCATTGGGATAAGGTAGTCTTGTGATAACCCTTATAAGGAACTGGAACCTCTTTCGTATAGATTTCAGGTGCCTTTGTTCCAGAAAGCAGGTTTTAGAAAGAGCATGAAAGGGAATTAAAGACAAAGAAGAATAGGGTTTTGAAAAAGACTGGGGTCTTGAAGACAATGAAGGTTTCGACATCATAACCTTAAAATCCTTATCAGAAGACTCGCCACTCGATGATAGACTGGTTTCTAGTTTGCTAGACCTAACGACAATATCCCTATACTCTATAGTGGTCATCTTAAGGTAATGGGAAATCAAAGAGTGGTGAATCAAGGGAAAAAGGCTCGTCAAAACAAGTCTAAAAGCTCCAAAATATCAAGGCTAAAACAAGCCAACCTGAGGACGATTCCCACTAGAAAACTCAAGAAAAACTCCTAGTCAAGAAAAAAAGAACGATATAGAAGGAGTCTTTTGCCTAATAAAAGAAAAATAAACCATTTAACGGAATCTAGAAGCAAAGAGAGTCTTACCGTATAGAGGGTGCAAAAGCTTTCTTTTGTTTTCAGACTCCAAGTTCAGTGCACAGTGAAGACGAAGGAGAATATGAGGAGTTTCTTTGCTAAGAAAGGAAACGAAATCAATGCATGGGAAACACAGGAAGGGAAACATGTGCGGCCAACATGGAAGAGAAACGTGGCACTCATTTGATGAAAAGTTGCCTCATAATAAATATGATGGGATGAGAGTCTCAGGGCACGAATAAAATGACGCACCTGAGAAAAACTTTCCATATTCCTTTGCTCGTCCAAGCAAAGGACGGCAAAGGAATAAAGGGGGCAACTGACAAATAGCATATGAATGGTCGTCCGTGACTTGCAAACCATCTATAAACAATGAGGAGTAAAAGTACAGATGAGTGTAAGCACATTAATTCCAAACAACATTCAATTATCAAGCAATAAATAGCATGGAACCATTATCCTTGTCCTATAATGAGCTGTTAAGGATCGGTTACAAAGAAAGCATTGGGATTAAATGGCCATCATTGAGCATTAATTCCTCCAGTTGCAGTGTAACGTTATATTGATATTAACTCAACATAAGGCTATATAAAGCCAAGAAAGACAGGTAAAAAGACACGAACATACCAATTGCTCTACAGATTATAGATTTCTAAAGAGTATAAGCTAACTTAAACATCAAAGGGTCTTTGGCAGGCCGCAAACCGGTGCCACTATCTATTTAGTGTTTTCTTTTACACAAGATCTCAAGTCATCCATCGTACAAATGAGGAGCATATTGATGGGGAAAAATCCGACTTCATCACAAGTGACATGAATGAATTCTAAGAGAAATACTTTATCAATAATATTTTTACAATAATTTCACAACAAATTTTAAGTACTAAGTTGTTAGCTGTTACTAGTGGGAAAAAAAAAGTAATGTCAATAGTAGGTCAAGATTAAAATCAATAATAGCTTATAATCTAGGCTTTGTTATGAAAATATTATAATATAACATTTTTCTAATTCTAAACCTTTATTTTAGGTATTAGATAGTGACATGAGTAATGAGATAGGAAGAGAGAAAAATAAAGGGAGAGAGAAGATAGACTCAAAAAAGAGAGTCAATGAAAGAAAAAAATGAAGAGAGAGAGAGAGAGAGAGAAATGATGTGATGTGACTAAGAAGAGAGTGAGGAAAAGAGAAGAATAAAGCAAGCGTACAAATCTCCAACCATTCTCATGTGCTTTTTGCCAAAATGTAATGAAGACAATTTGATAATATTAAAGGATTCCGTAATTGGATGCAAGTGGTGGGGGTGGGACTCGTTTCCTTGCCTCGACATGGGAAAAAGGTCGAGCCAGGTTGAGTTAATTGAATTTCGGTAAAAAATAAGTTATTTTAAACGGTTTAAAAATGGGTTGGGTCAAGTCGGATTAGGATTGACCCATAATTTTTTACATTTAAAATTTGGTAAGTTTTGCATGAATAACTTACCCATAAAAAAAAAAAAAAGTATTGTTATTATTTCGTGATCGATGAATTGAATGATTTAAAGTGCAGGCAGAAACTAAAAATTCTTATGCTTGAGAGAACATTATTTTAAAAGTGGGTGTAAGGCATTATGATAATTGTACATAAGTGCATTTTATAAAAGAACGTAGGTGAAAATCTTGATGAATGAAGTTATACAATTACAGTTGTGTTGATACTATTGAAAAAAGAAAAGTGGTCCGTTTTATTGTTTGTGATGAGTCAAAAAATGACACGGGATCGTCATTCCCATTAACGACGATCCAAGCAAGCGTTACACATTTATTGCACGCATTGATGATGAAACGTAATGGACAGAGCAACGGTAACAAGTGAACTGTGCACTTCAGAGCTCCCATTGATAACATACTAGTTGTTGAGCATAAATACAAACATTCATTGTCCATAAAGGCGAGGAACAACTATAAAAGAAAGAAGCAACAAAATCCAAAGGTACACATAAATACTCATCCAAAAATCACTCTAAGTCAATTTCTCTCTAAACAACTTTCTCCCTTTTTGACTTAAGCATCAGAGGTTTTTTGGAAAACACCACACCTGTGTATTCCAATTCTTTCCCAAGCTTTCTTGCAAGTTTGCACCAGAGACACGACCAACTGCAGCATCGTCCATCAACTGAGACGTGGTCGTCAACTTGGTGATTTTTTGCATCATCAGTTTGGCGTCATCTGTGGGGAATGATAATCACTGAAGCCATCTTCCCTAAGTGACAAAAGAGAACCTTGTAACACAAGATGGATGCTGAACAAGCTGCACAATAGATTTAAGCCTTGACAACTAGCGTGGAGGAATTGACTCGCCAGAATGAAGAACTAAGGAAAGATGTCGAATCTTAGAACGAAGAATGGTAGTTGACTATTGAGAACCAGAATGAAGAAGAACGATAGAGGATCGAAGGAAACCATAATGAGGAAGAATCAGATAGTCAGATTAACAAGAAGACGAGGGCATCAGAAGAAAACTCATCTAGAATGGAGAGCAAGCTTCATAATATGAAAAGAGAGATGGACGAGCGCAGGAATGTAGTAAAAGACAGCGTTGTAAAGAACTTAGATGGAATAATTTGAAGGACGGATTTACCATTCACCACAGAAGTGTTGAATCGTCCACTCCCACCAAAGTTTTGCCTTCCTTAGCTAAAGTCCTTTAATGGCTCAAAAGATCCCTTGGATCACATCGAGTCGTTCAAAACTTTGATACTTTTGCAAATGACCCCAGACGAAGTAATGTGCAGGGCCTTCCTAACAACGTTGAAGGGCACAGCTAGGGTGTGATTTGCAAGCTACCCTCAAGCACCATTGCAAACTTTGAGAAGCTCAATAAGAATTTTGTTCGTCATTTCATTAGAGTGCAACAATACAAGAAGCCAACTGGGCATCTTCTCAACATACGCCAAGTATAGGGAGAATCGCTGAGGTAATATGTGATGCACTTCAATAAAGAGTTATTGTAGGTGGACAAAGTAGAAGATCAAGTCACCCTGATGACCTTCCAAACAGGATTGCTACTAGGAGATTTATTCTTCTTAATCATCAAGGGTCCGCCTAAAACAGTGGCAAAACTTTTTGATTGGCCTAAAAGTATATGAATACAGAGGATGTAGTGACCGCTAAAGGAGTGACGACCAAAAGGAAACGAGACAAAGGAGCCAGTGAAAACCCTGACCGGAAGAAGGAGACACGGGACACTAGGCATGCGTTGGACAAAAGTGGAACCTCCCCTAGTGATGTCGATTGAGTCGGTACTGATATAGATAAAGGAAGAACCCTTTCTACAATGGCCTAGACCAATTTATGGTCCAGTAGAAGTAAGAGACAAAAGCAACTGCTGTAGATTCCACTAGGACCACAAGCATCACATTGATGAATGTCTACATCTGAAGGACCAAGTAGAAACCCTAATCCATCAAGGGAGATTACAGAAGTTTGTAGGAAAATCGGATCCATATAGACAACAACAGAAGGACGAGAAGCATAGGGAACCAGAGACAGGGGGCAAGAAGGCCCCTATAGGAGAAATAAGGATGATCTCAAGAGGATTGCTAGCGAGAGGATCCTCTAAATCACTAAAGAAGGCGTATGCAAGGGAAGTGAACAACGTCCATTCGTGGTTCCCACCTTAAAAAATGCCTAGATGCAACAAACCAGACATCATTTTTTTCCAAAAAGGATGCTCATGGCCTTAGACAGCCCCATGACGATCCGCTGGTAATAATTCTCAGAATGGTAGAATTCAACATTCATCGAGTGCTTGTAAACAATGGAAGCTTAACAGACATCATTTATCTGCCAGCTTTCCAACAAATGAAGCTGAGCAAGGAAAGGCTTTGACCATTCATCTTCCCATTGGTAAGTTTCACCAAGGACAGGGTCATTCCCAAAGGTGTTGTTAAACTAACCATAATTGCAGGCACTTACCCAGCATAAGTCTCCAAGGAGATTGATCTCCTCATGGTAGATTGCCCATTGACATACAACGTCATCCTTAGACGACCAACACTCAATAAGTTGAAAGCATTAACATCGACTTATTATATAAAAGTGAAATTTCCTATAGCCTATGCCATAGGAGAAATTAAAGGAGACTAAGTCCTCGCAAGGAAATGCTACCAAGCCACCCTAGCGTCAGGGAAAAATCACACATGGATGATAGACGAACCTAAACCAATTCCCTAATCGTCAGAGCTACCACCAGAGGTTGAGGTCGTCCCTAGAGATCCATCCAAGGTTTTGAAGATTGGATCAACACTCTCAGTCGCAAAGAAGACGAAGATAACAACCTTCCTAAGAGAAAACCAAGATGTTTTCACTTAGAAGCACGAGAATAAGCCCAGAATCAACAGGGAAGTCATCCAGCATCGGCTTAACGTCAATCTAGAGTGCAAATCAGTGCAGTAGAGACGGAGAGTATTTGCACCCAAACGCAATAAGGTTGTAGTAGAAAAGGTGGAGAAACTCTTGGAGGCAGGCTTTATAAAGGAAGTGTTCTACCTTGAGTGATTAGCTAACGTAGTAATGATAAAGAAGAACAATGGCAAGTGGAGGATGTGTGTTGACTTCATAGACCTTAACAAGGTATGCCCGAAGGATAGCTTCCCCTTACCAAAATCGACCAATTGGTAGATTCGACTTTTAAACACAAGCTCTTAAGCTTCATGGATGCCTTTTCCAGCTACAACCAGATCATGATGGATGAAGAAGATCAAGAGAAGAATGCATTCATCACTAGCCAAGGGTTGTACTGTTATAAGGTAATGCCTTTCAGACTAAAGAATGCAGGGCCATGTACTAAAGGATGGTGAACCGCATGTTCTCTCATCAAATAGAAGGAAACGTGGAAGTGTATGTGGACGCTATGCTGGTGAAGAGCAATGACGAAGTGGACCACCTAAACAACCTTCTATACACTACATAAGTACAAAATGAATTTGAACCCAACAAAATGTGTTTTTGCTATTTCATCAGGGAAATTCTCGGGATTCATGGTATCTCAATGGGGCATAGAGGCTAATCTAGACAAGATAAAGACAATAATAGAGGTAAAGTCCCCAAAGACAATGAAGGAAGTACAAAGCTTAGCGGGAAAAGTCACAATCTTGAACAGATTCTTCTCTCCAGCAACAGACAAGTGCCTACCCTTCTTCAAAGTCTTGAAGAAAACCTTTCAGTGGACTGACGAATGTGAAGAAGCCTTGATGAAGCTAAAAGACTACCTAACATAACCGCGATTGTTAAGCCCCTCAGTAATAGGAGAGAAGCTGCAACTCTATTTGGCAATATCTAATACAGTGGTAACCTCAGCACTAATTAGGGAAAAGGAGGATGTGCAAAGGCTGGTGTACAATATCAGCCAAGCATTTAAGGAAGCTGAAGCAAATTACCCAAGGCTAGAGAAGATCTCCTTCACTCTAGTAGTTACCTCCAGAAAACTTCGCCACTGCTTTCAGGCACATCCCATCATCGTCATGAGAAACCAACCGATAAGAAAGGAGATGAACAAGATAGATGTAGCAGGGCACCTTATCTAATGGGCCAGAGAGCTTGGCCAGTTCGACATAGAATATTAGCCCTGGGTTGCAATCAAAGTCCAGGTCCTTACTGATTTCATTGTAGAATTCACTTACCCGCAAGAAGAAAAAGAGCCCTAAAAGAAGATATGGACAGTCCAAACAGATGGGTCCCGCCACCAAGAAAGCCAGAGAGTAGGCATAGTCCTCATATCACCAGAAGGAGAAATCCTGAAGTACACAGTCAAATTGCAATTCCCAGCTACCAACAATGAAACTGAATATGAAGTACTTCTAACAGGGTTGAGTCTTGCAAGAGTACTAGAAGTTAAGGCCCTCATTTTCCAAGTCGACTCTCAGCTCATAATTGGCTAGGTAAGAGGAGACTACGAGGCAAAGGAAAAAAGGATGCAAAAATACCCGAAGATTGTCCAAGAACTCTTGCAGTATTTCGATAGTGTTGAGTTCTAGAAAATCCCTTAAGCAAAGAATGCTGAAACTGATTTCTTAGCTTGACTAGCATTGTTAGAGAAACATGGCATATCTCTTGAATTATGCATGGAAATAAGTGGACAGCCTAGCACAGAAAGAGAATAGGTAATAAAGGTACAAGAACAAAACAAATGGATGACTCCAAACATCCGTTACTTGAAAGAAGGACAAATCCCAAAAGACAAGAATGAAGCACGAAAGGTACATATTATAGTTGCTCGCTTCGTCATTATTGACAATGTCTTATATCGCACCTTGGCCTTTCGCCTCATAGGGGATTGACATGATGGGACCCTCCCTATAGGAAGGAAGCAATACAAGTTCCTCGTCGTCGCAATCAATTACTTCACAAAATGGGTGGAAGTTGAGCCAGCAGTGACGATCATAGAAGTCAAGATCACCAACTTCGTATGGAAGAACATAATCTGCAGATTCAGGATTACTAACGTAATTATATCGGACAATGGGAGGTAGTTTGACAATCCCAAGTTTTGAAAATTTTGTCAAGACTTAGGCTTTAAAAACCACTACTCTTCAACAAGAAACCCTCAGGCTAATGGTCAAACCGAAGTGATAAATAGAAGCCTACTCAAAATGATCAAAACTCGGCTTGAGGGGCTAAAGGGTGTAAGGCCTGAAGAGCTGCCTAACGTTTTATGGGTGTACAGGACAGCCATAAGAATATCAACAGGAGAAACACCATTTCGATTGATGTTTGGAGTTAAAGCCGTCATACTAGTGGAAGTAGGACTGACGAACATCCGGATCAAGGCATACGAAGAGTAGAGGAACCACCAAGGACTCAACAAAAATCTGGATCTAATCGACAAGGTGAGAGATGAAGCTATGAAGTGGTTGGCAAAGTTCAAAGGAGTAATGGCCAGATACTTCAACAAAAAGGTGAAGGTTAGAAGATTCAACATTGGCAATCTCGTCCTTAGAAAAGTCTCGCAGGTGACAAAGGACTCATCCCAAGGGAAATTAGTTCCAGCATGGGAAGGACCCTACAAAGTAATTCATCATTCCAGAGAAGGATCATACTATCTAAAGACCCTAGACGGCCAAGAACTACCTCATCCATGGAACATAGAAAACCTAAAGAGATACTATCAGTATGAATCCCCGAGTATTCCAAAATGCTTATTTTTATTTAGATGTATTTTCCCTTTTTATTATTGATTATTTTCCATAGACTAAGGAATATTTTTTCTCTCTATTAATAAAACATGAGCAGAAGTACTATTCAAGGATTATTTTTGCAAATTCTTCCATTAAGAACTATTGGCCAAGTTGTCATTGATACATGACTTAGAAAAAGTATTAATACATAACAACGTCATCATTCATGCATGAATAAGAAAAGTTATTAATACATAAGGACATTGTCATTTATAAATGACTCAATAAAAGTTATTAATACATAACGACATCGTCATTTATACATAGCCACATTGTCATCGATACATGGCTTAGAAAAATTGTTAACACATAACTAAGACGTCATTCATATGTGACGCAGAAATATCATATGCAAAAATGTCGCCACTCATACATGGCACAGAAACAGTTATTAAACCTACTTAAGGATGAAAATACATAGAAACTACTCGAAGTAAATTATATGCTCAAAAGAGATGAGCTCAAAGGATTGTTCAAAGGAGAAAAATAAGTAGATGTGCTAAAAAAATTGATCCCCAAAAATAACAATGTTTTTGCCTTACAAAAAAAAAAAGAATAGGAACAAGTAATAAAAATTCTCAAGGAAGACTGGAAGGGGAAGGATCAGTAGGGACGCTCTTAAGTGAACTTGGCACAACCTCGTTTTCCGCTACAGCCTTAGAAGGACGATCAGCCAAAATTTTCTACTCCACTTCTTCCATATCAAGTTGGGAGAAGTCCAGCTCAGGGTGATGCTTGGCCAAGTACTTATAAAAGAGGTCGAAACCATCCACGTTATAATCATAGAGCTTGTCCGAGAACTCATTTGAAGCCTTAAACTTCTCCATTGCTTCAAAATCTGCCTTCTTGACCTTCATGAGGGCCTCGTCAATTTTCTTATCTTTCAACTTTGAAAACGCCTTCTTGATGTCGTTCTTCTTCTGCAAAGTATTCAAATAATCCTTGTCCTTCTTGGCCTCGTTAGCAAGAGCGAAGATCTGAATCGTCATTGACTCATTCTCAGCAGAAAGAGAAGCAACCTTAAATGGAGCCTCAGCCAACTTTTTGTCATAGTCCAAGTATTTTCCTAAGATGTACAAGGACTCTCCCAGCACCTACAATGACAAATAGGTGGCAGTTAAAAGAGAGAGAGAGAGAGAGAGAGAGAGAGAGAGAGAGAGAAGAAGAAGAAGAAGAAGAAGAAGAAAACAAAGGTGTGCATAAGAAAAAGAGATGAGGGCGCATACCTGCATAAGCTTATAAACATGTGACAACATTAGCTCAGAAGGAGGTTTTCCCATCAAAGACTCTAATTCCTCCACGAAGATTGCATCATGAGCCTTTTGCACCGCAGTCCCTACGTCTTCCCAAAAAGAGGCAATCAAGGCATTACTCATGGCTTTGGCCTTAAAGCCACCGCCTAGAGAGACAATTAGCTCCAAGGAAGAAGTAGGTGAGGCAAGGCGACGATCTTGAGACTTAGCCACAAAGGAAGTCACCACAGCATTGTCCTTGGGTGGCTCGCTCTCCTTTTGACATTTCCTCGACAAAAGGCCACCAATTAGACTCGCCTTAGCTTTCTTCTCTTGAGCCTCGGTAAGTTTCATTTGAATATATTTCTTGCATAAATGCAGATTAAGAGGGATTTTATAATCTCTTTTTTTTTTTTTAAAGGAAGTTTATAAAATAAAAATATTAGGGAATTTTTTTTTTATCTTTTTTCTTTTTTGACAGAAGTATTTAGTTCTCAATTAATCATCTATAGAGTTATCATCATATTTTTATGATATCATATCTATGATATCATGTTTACATTATTAATAATATTGGTAGAATTAAACACTTAGTGAAAATAGCAATTTCCTAGCAATTAAAGTATCCTGCACATTGTGCGGGTTATATGCTAGTTTTTATAATAATTGAGTACTAACAAGTTCCTGAGAAGAATCCTTTGCAGGAAGTGGACATGGATCTTTCATCTACTCAACAATCATCGTCAATCTTCAGTTTAGAGGTGCCAATCGGCACTCACAGAGCCCATTGGCCCATCATCCTAGTAATCCTTGTTTTGCCAAGTTTTGTGATTTTGATCTTGTTTTACTCAATTTTTTCTTTATTGATGTCCCTACACAATAAGATTTTTCAAAATTCACATTGATTTTTGAACTAGGGACATTCGGCCATGCCTCATCCATGTCAAAAAACAAAAAAAACGTCATCATCATCTTTTCATAAAAAAACAAGGTTTCCAAAAAATCATGTATTAATTTTTAAACTAGAGGCATTCAGCCATGGCTCAATCTGCAAACTAGAGGCATTCAATCTGCAAACTAGGGGCATTCGCCCATGGCTCATTTTTCCAAAACAAAAAAAAAATGCCACCATCATTTTATTAAAAAAAGTCACATCAAGATTTTCAAAAATCATGCATTCATTTTAAACTAGGGGCATTTGCCCACACTTCATGCAAGTAAGTGCAAATTCCAATGGAGCCAAGCAAGATAAGTTTAAATTTGTACTACAAGATCTCATCAGGTGAATTCTAAACTTCTCTTAGTTAAAGTTTCTACATGATCCAAGGTGATACCAAGGACAAAGAGCTAAACATGGAAAATAATACAGGATTGTCTAAGGAACACTTCCTTCTATTTTGCAGGAAAAAGAAAAACACGAGTCATACATCATTGGCACTCCGAGTCCGCCTGCTTGAGGATCTCCTTGATCCACCTCTAGAAGAGCCACCTGCAATATTTCCTTCCTGACTTGCGAAAAAGCGAGGATTGTACTAGCGATTTTCAAGTTCAAGGCTCTTGATCCTTTCTTCTAAAGCTCTCCTGGTAGAATTAGCGGTTTCCATTCGATGTGCCTTAAAAGTCAGCAAAATCAAGTGTTAAAGACACTATCAAGCAAAGTTCAAGCAAGAGATGCTCAAAAAGCAATGTGGCATACCCAGTTTGAATCATTAAGCACATATTGGGAAGACTAAGTGCGAGCCAGTGATTGCAAGCCTCTAATCATCTGCATGCTTTCTTCCACAAGATCCATATCAACCTGAAGCACAACTCCACCGAGTCAGAATCCATTCAAGAAATAAGGACAAAGAATTGAACATTCAAGAACACACCGGATCGAGCCAAGGAACATTTGGTACATGCTCTGGCCTAGTCAAAGGCATGGAACTATACGTTTCATCAGGATTCAACACATCATACTGCCATGCTAGAAAGTGAGGATAAGTCTCTGCAAAGGAAATGAAAGAACTACCAGCATGGTGAGGAGAAGGAATCTCTTCCTCTTCCTCTTCTTCTTCCTTTCCTTCAGAAGATGGAAGCTGAAAATCCAACAGACAAATATTGTTACCAAGCAAAAATATGGAAAAGGAATTGGCAAAACTTTGATTTTAGCAGGGAAGGAAAATACCGTTCTGCCTACCAAACAGCCTTGCAGATGATCTCGAATAAATTCAGAATAATTTCCTTCTACTCCTATAACAGTATAGCCATCACGGGCCCAAACAATCTTCATCAACTAGAAAGTCAGCCAACTGACTAGTGTGACAAGGATGAGCTGGAATTGTGGCAGGAGGATAAACATGTTCAACTTGGGGCGGCACCCGATCACCAAGATACCAATACTTTCCATGCCCACATTCAAACAATACTTGGCAGCCATTCAGTTCTAGAGCCTACTCACACTCAACATACCCCGCACATCCAACCAAGGATTTAAGTTCATCTGAAAAGTCACAAAGAAACTCAAAAAGAGAAGAGACTGGATCATAACCAAGTGCCAAGGATTTAAAAAGGAGGAAGAAAGAACTCACATCATCAAATGTTAGATTGTCAATCACTAAGCGCCAAATCTCCAAGGAACGCCTAGAGGGTGGAGACAAGCGATGTTTGGGCAACCAGTGGAGAAATCTAGGAAAAATGCTAGTAACTTCCTCCTAGATCTTGAGACCAACCCTAAAATACTCATACATCCAAACCTGAAAAATCCACAACACCATTACCACATAGCCAAAATAATTTCCACAATCTACACATAGTCGCAAATGGAGCCCCACCCTAGCTTGAAAGACTCTGCCTAGAGAGTTAGGTCATGAAATGCATCAGAGTAGCATAGGCCATGCTGCCTCAGTCATAATTCCGGAGATGTTCAATTTTTCTCAAGCTCCCTAAGTAGCGTAGATTCACAGTACTACCTAAATTCGGACACAAGAAAGTTCCAATAAAAAGAAGCATGAACATACGAGCACCCTTTGCCACAGTCTCACATTGGGGAATACTCTCACATAGCCAAGACAAAGGAACATTATTACTTCTCATTTTAGAAGGCATTACACCTAGAAGTTTCTTGAGCTCAGTTGAAGTAAGGGAATCATTGACAAGAATTCTTTTATCACCTAACCTCAGACCAGTGATGATAGAAAAGTCATAAGGTGTCAACATTACCTCCCCAATGTTTGGAAAATGGAAGATACAGGTAGTGTCCCAGATGTGCTCTACTAAGACAAGAAGTAATGAAGATCCTTGTGCTCATGTGTCTCATGATTTGACAAAGCTTTGATGAAGGTGCCAAAGCCCGCTTCATCGATGATGTTTTTGATGCTAGGAGACAATGTTGCCCATGCACTCTTCAACATTGGGAGACTCCCTCGACTCTTGAGGCTCTGCAACATAAAAATTTAGTTCATCAATTTCCATAACCTAAAACATATAACTAAAAAATGGCCATACCCAAAAAATATTTTCACAATCAATACCCCTCCACCACAAAATCAAATCAATGCCCCACCAAAATTTCACCACTACCAAGTTTATCACATATCCATAGAACCACCAAAATTTGCCATAGCCATGTAAAAAGAAAATTTCTACATGTCTTCCCACCAGCACATACACAAATAAATTCTCACATAGCCAAAATCATAACCACACAGATTTTCCAAGAATCAACATCACATGCCCAACAAAATTCTTTCAAAGTTCATACCCATAAAATTTTCCATGTCCAAAAATTTCCATACCCACAAAGTTACCCACAAAATTTTGCCATGATTCATAAGACAAGGTTTACACATGCCAATAAACTTTTTCCATGTCTATCATGAACATATTGACATAAACATACCACCAATTTTTTCACAATGCCAATACTCCCAAAATCCAAACCAAAGTTTATCCAACAACATCACAATCTACCTACATTGTCAAAATTCCAAAAGCTACCAACATTGTCCAAATTACACCAAAGAAAAAACACACTTCAAGAATGCTCCAAAGCCAACATTCCAAACATGATCAATCACACAATGCCACCCCAAAATTTCAAAATAACCAAATTACAATATCCCACCATGAAACTTTCAATAAAACATGTAACAATATTTTTCCAAGCCAAGAAACCAAAGAAGAACTCACCTTGGTGTTTACATGACAATATGGAGCATGAGTCTTAGGGTCTTGAAGAAGTCCATCATCAGTATCATTCCAATTAAATGTTGGATCATATTTCTAACTATGAGAAGAAAGAAAAGAAGATCCCTTGGAGGAAGAAGCCATTTTAATGCAAAGAAAATGGGTTTTAGCAAATGGGTTTCACCAAAAATGGGTGTGGGATGAAAATGCCTAAAACACAAAGATCTAAAGAAATATTGAAAGAGATAGATGAGTGAGGGTTAAGAATCCTAGAAAAGTGTTTTTTTTTTTTTTTCATTTTAGAAGAAATGGTGAAATGAAGAAGAAAAATTAAGGGGAAGAAGAAGGTGAATAATGCCAATAGAGGAAGAGAAGTTGATGGAAGATGAAGCTAAAAATCAAAAAGGAGAAACAATGAAGTTGTTGGCCAAAATTTCGGCCCCCACACTCTTTAACTCAGCAAAAGCTAAGTCAACTTAGTTAAACAGAGTTGACTCAGTCAACCCAATTTTTTTTTTTTCAAAGCTTCAAAATTCATGATCAAAAAAAATCCAAGCCTTAATTTTCAAAATTCTAAGGCTCAAAATTTTAGATTTCAAATAAAAAAAATTTCTAAGTTCCAAAGTCTTAGAATTTGAAATAAGAATTTCAAAACTTCCAAGTTTCAAAGATCAAATATTTCTCAAGAGAAAAATCTTTTGTTAATTAAAGTTTTTTATTTTTTTAAATTTCAAATCAAGAGTGAGCAAATGAAAATCACACATCTCAAAAATGGTGCATGAAGCACCTGTCAGCTGTTAAAGTCTAATTTAAAATTTTAACATTTTGTAGAAAGCAAAGCCAGATCAGATCTCCCCTTGATCATCATTTCAGTTCCTGATTATCAAAGTAGAGTAGATCCCTTTGATCATCATTCCAAAGCCAGATCGAAGTAGAGGAGATCCCTTCAATCATTATTGCGAAAAGCAATTCCAGATTATCAAAGTAGAGTAGATCCCGTTGATCATCGTTCCAAGGTTAGATCGTAGTAGAGGAGATCCCTTCGACAATCATTGTAGAAAGAAAAGCCAAATCAAGGTAGAGGAGATCCCATTGATCATCATTTTAGTTCCAAATTATCAAAGTAGAGTAGATCCCTTTGATCATCATTCTAAAGCCAGAGCGAAGTAGAGGAGATCCCTTCGATCATCATTGCAAAAAGCAAATCCAAAGTATCAAAGTAGAGTAGATCCCTTTTGATCATCATTTCAAAGCCAAATCGAAGTAGAAGATATCCCTTCAATAATATTGCAGAAAGCAAATCCAAAGTATCAAAGTAGAGTAGATCCCTTTGATATTCCAAGGCCAGATCATCATTACAGTTCCAGATTATTAAAGTAGAGTAGATCCCTTTGATCATCATCCTAAAGACAGGTCGAGGTAAAGGAGATCCCCGTGATCATCATTGTAGTTCTAGAATATCAAAGTAGAGTAGATCCCTTTGATCATTATCCCAAAAGCCAGATCGAGGTAGAGGAGATCCCTTTGATCATCATTGATAGACCAAGAATGTATTGACCCCTTGTGATGGATTAATTGATTAATTACCCAAGTTTATTAATTAATCAAATTAACATGCAATGTATGTGGCAGCACAAACAAATCACCAACTATATATAAAATGCAACGAAAAATAAATTTGACAAGGTAATTTGTTTACGAATGGGGATAACCTCCAAAGAAAAAACCCCACTGGGTGATTTTAAGGTCACCACTCCCGAGAATTCACTATTATCACAAGCGGTTACAAGTAAAGAAATCCCAGTACTTTATACCAACCTACAATTGAACCCTTACCCTAATACACAATTGGACTTGTTCTATAGTGACAATCTCTCATTTTAATGCATGGCTCCCAATACATGACTAACTAATAGATACGCGGATCCCAGTACGCAACTTGATCACCAACTTGAGAAGGATGTTGGCTGCAAAGTTCTTCAGTTCATCACACGATGAAGATCACGAAGTTGCTTAGTCACAAAATAAGGTGTACAAACACAACAGCTTCTTGAATAGAAAGATGAACTAAAGCATATGTCTCCGATTCACAATATGCTTGTGAAAAACTTTTTCATTTAGTTTCATTAGCTGTGACGACCCTTAAAACAATCCTTATATATATGTTTAGGGTTGTGAGAAAAGAAAGCCCAAACATACATTCACAGATTGGCATGAAATCATAACTGAAAATCTAATTTTCATAAATCGCGACAAAAACGCTATCTATTGAGTAGCTGTTGAGCTTTGAGTTGAAACAGCTTTTTAAGCCTCGATAGATACTAGCTATCGAGCTTTAATGAACAACACTTCTTCACTTGTTTCTTAGACAGACTTGCATGGCTTTAACACTTGAACTTGAAATCTTATTTCTTAAAGCATTAAACACATCCTAAATCTACTCAAATACAAGTGCATTTTGTCAAAGGATTAGCCAATTACATAAAATATTGACATATGTTCCTAGCATGATTCACATATGTCTTAACAATCTCTCCCTTTGGCAATTCGTTACAAAACCACATCAAACAAATGAACATATAAGAGAAGAGAGTTCATGGCAAGGAATACTTTGACAACCTATATTTCTGAAACGCTTTAAATAAAACTCATCAAGACATCTTAGTATGAGATAGAAATAAAAGATTGCATACAACATATAAGAAGCATGTGCATATAGAGAGAAAAGAAACAGCACATGAAGAGATAAGTGAAAGAACTATGATAACAACCTTAAATGTATATATATCATCAACAAGTACAATGTTTGCTATCACAAAGTGGTCACAAGACCAAAGGTATGTGAACAATGAATCTAAAATAGAAAGAAAAGAAAAAGATATATAAGTCCTCACTACATCCCTTAAAATATAGACACTCCCCCTCACAAAAATATCCTATACTAACTCTCCCCCTATGAGTATGACTACTCTCATATCCAAAACTACTCCCCCTTTTCGTCACCAATGACAAAGGATAAGTACATCAAGTAGACATCTCATTATCTTTGGGCGAGCTAGCACCATTGTCCTTATCAACATCATCACTGTCAAAGCCATCACCACTCTCATCCTTTGAAGCTGGTGGAGATGGAGAAGAAGTCGCAGTGAAACCACCCATGACAGCTTGTCATCGTGTGATATGACTAACACAAGTGTTCACCTGACACAACTCATCACTGAGAGTGTCAAGGTGAGCATCCATGTGCACAAGCTGTGCCATGATAGCCTTGAGAGTCACTCCACTAATGGAAAGAAGGAGCAGAGGTGGATGGAGCTGAAGAAATTGGAGGAGCTGTCATCTCCATCTAAGTCCACCTCGGACGAAGCTAAATGTCACTCCGTCTAATTGTAGCAACATCAATGGCACCCATGACAAATAAGGGATCAGACGGAGGAAAGACGACTAAAAAAAGGCGAATGATCCGCGTGATAGCTAAGGGAAAAATGAGCTTATCACAGGTCGTTGTATCCCTATAGACACCAATAAGGGATAGAATGAAGTGAGAAGGGATGGAGACAATGGATGGAGATAACAAAAACCGAGCACGAGGATCTATAATAGAGTTATAGTAAGACAATGGATGGAGAATGAATGTCATCACCATGTTAAGGAATCTTGGACCTTTAGCAAAGGCCGAGCATCGGGTGTTTTGACTATCATCCCAAGAAGAAGGTCGCTCACAAAACAAAGACATGAGCTTGTCTTTAGACGCAGTTTTAAGATGATCACAGCCGAGGTAGTCAGGATGCGCTACTCTTGGGACGTGGAGCACCTCGGATACAATATCCGAAGTGACCACAATGCGCATACCTCGAACGTGAGTGAAGAAATGAGGTACTGAAGTGTCAAATTCATAGATGTTAGAGTAGAACTCCTGAATGATCATGGAAGTGCATGTGACCAAGATGTCACACAGTGACTTCCAACCCCTACTGTGAATGACAGTGGGTAGTTCAGTATCGAAGAAGTTCAATAAGATGACTTGACGTTTTGAATGAATGCCTCGTCTAAAGAAGTTCTCCGAAAATTCCTTTCAGGCTTTATCATCACTGGACCATATGTGAAAAGGAGTAGGATCAGAAGAAGAGGATGCCTAGAAAGAAGAGGGTTCTAGGATTGAGTGGATTTGCGTTTGGGTGCCATAGAGTAGACTAACGCAAGAGAGAGAGAGAGAGAGAGAGAGAGAGACGAAGAAAAGCAATAACAATATCAATATCAATATAAAGATAAAAGAAGGTACGTATGCATGAAAATGCATGAATCAGTGACATGCAAACTTAAAAACATCATGGGTTCAACCCAATCCAAACCTACTAGCACACATCATTGCAACAAAGTAAACACACATCTAAAATGCATGATACATTGTTATAATGTAGATGTAATGCAATGCATGATGTTTTCAAACTCATTTAAGCAAAACCCAACCCAAAAATTTTGCAAAAATCTTATCAATTTTGAAAAAACCCCCCAAAAACTTTTCAAAAACCCAAAACTGAGGTAAAAAAGAATGAAATGCATGATACAAGAGAGAAAAAAGATCATACCAGATGAGAAACACTTGATTTAGGCCGAAGATCAAGTGAAGAATGTGAACGGGTTGAGTTTGAGGAGTTTTGGACTGAGAGAAGATAGAATCTATCGAGAGAGATTGGAGAAAATGAGAAAATTTTCACGTTGACCATATATATGGAAAAACATAAATCTTGACAGATCGAAAGGTGTCGAGATTTAAAATGCCTAAATCAGCTGTCGAAGGGCTATTGAGGATCTGTTAAGAGGTGTCCACAGCACAATAGTCTCGATGAATCGAGAAGCTATTGAGCAACTATCGAGGAGATAGAAGCTTTTTCGATGGATCAAGGAGTTATCGAGAAGCTATCGAGATTGCGATAAAAAGAAGCTAAAGAGCTCGATAGATAGCCTAGTTGTCGAGAGGTATCGAGAAGCTGTCGAGATTGCTTAAAAACAATTTTTCAAGAAAAGAAAAACACAAATATAAATGCAATCAAGTATGCTACTCAACCAAGGATCCAAACAAAATTTTAAACTCTTAAAATCATCTCTCAACAAAAAAACTAATAAGCATTTAGATCCAAAACACACACACACACACACACACACAACAAGTCTAACCCATTTTATATTTCAAAAATAAGTCAAGAAAGTTTAGTGAGCATACATTAACACATGTATTCCTTGTGATGGCCAAAGCACATTGTACTTGAACATGTATCAAAAGTAGCAAAGAATATTTTGTGTTGTGTGTGAAAAACATCGCAAGATTGCATAAGTGTCTACATGTTATGACAATTTGAGATATGAGTAAACCAATTTAACTCACATGAGATCATAACTGTTTGATGAGGATTATCACCTTCGAGGTACATCCTATAACTTCCACATCTCCTAGAATACACGCTTGCAATCATATTTTAAAGCATTTTTTATTTTAATTTTAATTTTTCTTTGCATAATTTCTTTTATTAAGCATATTATGCATGGGCATATAAGAGGGGAAAGAAATACCCACTTATGTCAAAGCATATAGATGTCATTCCATGATTGGTAGGCAATAGTGGTGAGATGGTTATTTATGCTTTTCTCTTAGGATTTTTTAGTCATTCCCATCAAAAAGAGTGATACGAGTGTTAAGTACAAGAAATAACTTAATCTTGCTCATCACAAACAAGAGCCACAAAACTCACTTGCTTATTTGTGCATAGAGATGCTCATTTAATCTACAAGAGACACAAAATTTAGAAAACTTTGTTTTATTGGCCATTCAAGGTACACAAGTACCAATGTACACAAACACATACTATTTTTGTATTTTTCTAATTTTTCAATTTTTTTTAATTTTTATGGAGGTAAACCAAAATAAAACAAAATTGAAAAATAACAAACAAAAATATGTTAAGCAAAGCAATGCATAAAAACTAGACTGACTCAAAATAAGAAAGCAAAGCACACAAGTAATGCAAAAACAAAAACAATAAGGGGAAAGCAAGAAAAAGTGACTAAATCACTTGGAGCCTTTTCCTTCCACACTTTGGAAGAACCTTTCCTTTTAGCGAATCCTTGAATCGGAGGTGAGGGGGAAGAATTGCAACCGTTCAAGTTTTAAAGGAACATGAGGGCTTTGAGGAGATCTCCAAGAGAAGTAAGAAAGGATGGAAATTGACTTAGGTTTCTTCATGAGACCATACTGTTGCTCTGTTGAGTGGCTTGCCACTTGTAGCAATTAGGTCGAGTATGTCCAACTGCTCCACAGTGATGACAGAGATTCTACTTCTTCTCTTTAGACTTTTAAGATTACTCTTCTTAGCCCTAGGGTTTTTGGTTTCTTTCTTAGTAAGCTTAGGAGGTATTCCTGGATAGATTTTCTCTTGTCTATGTTCTTACTAGCTATCACATTTTTCACATTATTGTTCTTAGATTCAACATTATTAGCAGGAGAAACAAAAATAGTAGTACTGGAAGAAGCAATATTAGAAAAGGAGAAATCATAGCCTAAACCAGTTCGATTAGAAGTAGATTTCTGAAGGCTAAGCATCTTATCAAGCTTTGCACTTAAAGTCCTCTCTAACTGAGCTTTGACTTGAAACAGCTTAGCTTCAAGCTTCTTGGTCTTCTCAGCCAAGAAATTATTTTCAAACGTTAGTGCTCCTATAGTATGATTGGCTTCATCAAACTTTATGGAGAGTTCTTCTCATTCAAGCTCCATATCACTGAGCTTCTTGGTGGCTAACCTATACAACTTTTCATGCCTTTTCGAGACCTCGTATAACTTTGCATAGGCAATGTGGATGTCATCTTGTTCATCCATCTTCTTAAACTTTGTCTTCACCAAGTCTTCTTCTTCATCCACATTTTCTACAATTCCCTCAATAGGATTGACAGTGGCGGTGAAGGCAATTAGGATTCTGTCATCTTAAATTTCGGAATCATCCTCAAGTTCAATGTTGCTCAAAGTTGCAACAAGTGCCTTGCTCTTCCCGATAGACTTGAGATAAGTAGGACACTCTTGTTTCATGTGACCAAATCCTTGACACCCGAAACACTTGGGTCCTGAAGGAATAGTGTATTGACCGCCATCCCAAGCATCCTTCTTTCCTTTGTCTTGGCTCTTAGACTGAGAAGAACTCAATTGCCTACGGTCCTTGTCAAAGCCCTTTGCATTGACATTCTTCATAAACTTCTTGAATTTCCTAATAATGTAGGACTTCATTTTAGAATCTTCATTGTTGGAAGACTCATCCGTGTCATTGCTCTTGACCTTCAGTGCCATGCTCTTTCCCTTACTAGAGTTCCCTATCCTTGGCAAACCCAAGTCATAGGTCTACAGTTTGCCAACCAGCTCTATCAAAGGAATTTTGTCAATGTTTCCAGTATGCATAGTTAGTATTATCAAATAAAAGAGGTGTAATAATCTATCCATGACAACATGGGTTAATGGATCATACAGCAAAGATTAAAATCTAATCAGAGTGTGCTTGCTCTAGTACCACTTAATAAGCCAAGAATGTATTGACTCCTTGTGATGGATTAATTGATTAATTATCCATTAATCAAATTAACATGCAATGTATGTGGCAGCACAAACAAATCACCAACTAAAAATAAAATGCAGTAGACAATAAATTTGACATGGTGATTTGTTTACGAATGGGGAAAACCTTCGAGGCACAAACCACACTGGATGATTTTAAGGTCACTACTCCCGAGAATACACTATTATCACAATAAGTGGTTACAAAGGAATCTCAGTACCTTATACCAACCTACAGTTGAACTATTACCTCAATACACAATTAGACTTGTTCTGTAATGACAATCTCTCCTTTTAATGCACGACTCCCAGTAAGTGACTAACCAATAGATGCGCGAATCTCAATACGTGACTTAATCACCAACTTTAGAAGGATGTTGGCTGCAAAGTTCTTCAGTTCATCACACGATGAAGATCATGAAGTTGCTTGGTCACAAAACCCTATGGTATACAAACACAGTAGCTTCTTGAATAGAAAGATGAACTAGAGCATATGTCTCCGGTTCACAATATGCTTGTGAAAAAAATTTTCATTCAGTTTCATCAAAGGTGACGTCCTTTAAAACAATCCTTATATATGTTTAGGGTTGTGAGAAAAGAAAGCCCAAACATACATTCACGGATTGGTATGAAATCATAACTGAAAATCTAATTTTCATAAATCTCGACAGATACCCTATCTATCAAGCAGCTATCGAGCTTCGAGCTTAAACAACTTTTTAAGCCTCAATAGATACTAGCTGTCAAGCTTTAATGGATAACACTTCTTCACTTATTTCTTGGACAAACTTGCATGGCTTTAACAGTTGAACTTGAAACCTTGTTTCTTGAAGTATTAAACACATCCAAAATCTACCCAAATACAAGTAAAGTGCGTTTTGTCAAAGGATTAGCCAATTACATAAAATATTGACATATATTCCTAATATGATTAACATATGTCTTAACAATCATTCCAAAGCCAAATCGAGATCAAAGTAGAGGAGATCCCTTTGATCGTCATCTTAGACAGTTCCATTTTCAAGAACAAGATAGGAAAGTTTCCTGGTCACCCCGATTGCTAAGAATCATGTCTAGAGTCATCAACTACCATCTAAGTCCAGTATTGTCATTTTTTTTAGTCAAAAGATAAGGCTAGTTCTATGTTCCAAGGTTTTAGGTTTGAGGGCTAGATAATCTTTGAAAATTCAACCTCAATTAAATCATGGTCACTAAAATTAGTGTATTTGTTTAACACTGATATTCGCTTTTCAAGCTCTATCAATGAGGGGCATTTTGTAGACACTTGATTTTGCACCCATGATTTAGTCAAGGAGAATGACTTGAATGACCGATTCATGTACCCTTAAAATCATAATTGCAACACATGCATCAATTGGTTTTTGCATTAAATACATCATTTTGTCTTTATATTACATGCATCATGTCATTCATTGCATATCATAAGAATAATCTTGAGATTCTAACGGTTACAACGGTATTTCCGGTTTTCAAATTGGACCATCAGATTGAAAGATATCACATGATCAAGTTTTCACGGTCAACATGCATTGTGTCTAGGTAAGGTTAACCACACATGATTAATTTAGATTAATTTTGATTGGTTGAACAATTAAAATTAATTAAATAATTATGTGATTGGTTGATAATTAGTGTCTAAAATAGGGATGCATGCATGGGAATAAAAGGGATGATTGGATAACAATAAAATTAGAGATAATTTGAACTTTATTATGATTTATTTAAAGGGATTTATCCATAAGATAATTGCACAAGATAATTTTTCATAAAAAGCCTGAATTATCCAAAAAAGAGATGAAAAATCATAGATGGAGGATGAAAACGCGTCTAGGTACAAGGACCGGCCAAAATACCCTAAAAGAGGAGTCCAAACGGCACCTGAACACGAAAGTACATTCGAAATCATAGGGCCAATGCGGCACTTTTGGAGGGCCGAACGACACTTTTGGAGTGCCGAATGGCACTCTAAAAGGGCCAAATTTCCCTGATGTGGGCTTTGGCCCAACGGCCTTCAAGTAACCATTATGCATACCTTTTTTGATCTTTTCACAAAAGGATGCATCCGGATTCAAACCCTAATCATCCGTACCTAATTTTAAGAGTCTTCTAGCTTCTATAAATAAAGCCTAAACCTCATAATTTAGAACCTTTTTTCTACACTCTAAGATGCATACGTTTTTTTACTCTCAAGCCACCCATATTTTCTGATCCCCTCTTTGAGTGTTGTTGCTTAAATTAGGGTTTTTAGGTTTCAAAGAGAATTGAACAAATTTCTTTGAATCCTAAAACATCCTCTCAATAACAAAGTGTGCTCATGCAAGAGGTTGTTTCCTTCACCCTTTTTCTTGTGATGTGATGATGCATGTTATATCTCTTTCTTTTTCGAACATCCATAACATGAATTGTAAATTGTTGTTTTGTTAAAGCATGATTGTTTTATGTGATTGGTATAACCTTTTTCTTGAATGTCAATAAATCTACACGTGAACAAATATTTTTCTTAAAACAAAACAGATTTGCATCTTTATAAGATGTAGATTTGAATTTTTCTCACTATAAAAAAAAAAAAAAAAAAAAAAAAGATCTGCATCTTTATAAGATGTAGATCTGAATTTTTCTCAATATAAAAACAGATCTACATCTTCCTTAGATGTAGATTTGAGTTTTCTCAAGCAAAAAGAGATTTGCATCTTTATGAGATGCAGATCTAAATTTTTCTCAAATCAAAACTAATTTGCATCTTTCTTAAGATGCAAATTTGATTTTCTCAATACATGCAAATTGTTGAAATAAAGAAAGACATTGTGCATTATTGTGTTTGTGTTTATTTTAATTCATGATTGCATAAATTTGGATTGTGAGTGAAATTCTCTTCTTAAAAAATCTTTTTCATTCTTTGTAGAATATACTACAAAACAGATCTGAATTTTTGTCATAAAAAATTACTTTTTTTAACATTACAAAACAAATCTGATTATTTCCAAACAAAAGAAGAGCTTTCATTCATAAATAAATTTGTGTGATTTAGTTTTAATTCACATGTTCAACATATCAATCATGACATGTATAACATAGTACATTGGTCACAAGAGTCTAGAAGATCAAAGTTTGTCTAGGCAGAATGGGTGCCTAACACCTTCCCATTCCGTAACCTAGCCTCTAGATTTAGGCTTTTTGGTTTAGTAGATCTAGCCTTGTCTTTATTTATTTTGGGTAGAATGTAACTATGACAATAAGCCATGTAAATATTTGGTATATTGTAACCAGGACCCAAAACTATGTAACTCTTTAATTGTCTTTCAGATATGTAATTTATCATTCAATCAATGAATGGAACTATTTAGTCTTATATTTTGTAATTAGTATTCTTTCTTATTTTTTTGTATAAAGAAAAAATAAGTGGTGACTCCATACCACTTACCCAAAAAGAGAGGTACCCTAAAAGGTACCTAAATCTCTTTTTTGATGGACGCGACTCTCACATGACCATGAATATTAGATCTCACTCAATTAAAGTAACCAACATTATATGATCAGGTTCACTATCCTCTCAAGATTGAGGGTTTATGAAATTAAAAGTTGTGAGATTAATTATTCAGATGACAGTTATTGATTAAATAATTAATCTCACAGCAGTCTAGTTCAATGTGTCTTAACTTTTAAGACACACCAACATATCAACTAGATTTTTCCACTTCTATGATCAAGACAAACCATTTTAGTTGATGTGTTATAGTCTTCGTAGATGAAATGCCCAATTTCATCATCGACTACAAAATATATTTTGAGTTTACAAGAAACTTGTGATTTATATCTTCTGTGACTAAATCACATAAATTACATACAATGCATCTCAAGGATTATGATAATGTCTCGTTAGTTCATTTACAAATAATCTCACACCTCAAGATAATAACATGTGGTTCGATTTAGCTCTTGTAAATAAATTTTTGGAAATTTTCCCAAGTGTCAGGGGTCGTCCAGGTGTTTTCCTCATGGATGACCCACATGTCTATGGACGACCGTCCTAGCAGGTATAACCATTCTTGTCTTCTTGACCTGGACAACTCTTATGGACGAGTTGGAGTTTAATTTTTTTGGTTCACCATTAGTTGCCCCCTGTCCAAGGGTCATCCAGAGCACTGTAAAATTTACTGTTGTTCTTCAGACGTGTTTTCATATTAGTCATTTAATGTATTTCCACGTGTCATGACCTCATTGGTGACTGGTCTCATCGATCTACATTTTCGAGGAATATGCCACGTGTCGTTCTTTGGTTGGTTGTGTCGTTTCAGATGCCAAATTTCACTGCCTATAAATAGTGGCATTCCTCTCCTACCCTTCACATTTCCTGAATTTTCTCTCTTGACATTCATCGTCTAGAGCCTCGTCTAGAAGTGTTTCTGCATCTTTAGTTTTCCCTTATCTAGAGCCAGGTATTTTCTTCATACTTGTCTTTAGGGTTTCCTTAAGCTTTCTTCAAAATGTCTGAAATTGTCATCTCTTCGTGTAGTAATAGTGTTGATAAGGCGATAGATGAGTATCATGACTCAACTAGCTATAGTGGCTCTAGTAGTACTAGCAATAGTAGTAGTGAGGGGAACACCAAGGATGAGGAATACACTTTTGGGGTTCCTTTAGAAGTCCTTCAGGAACAACTTAGGACAAGGGCAGCGTCTGGGTCTGGGCTAGTCCTTCGAGTGCTCCCTCGTCCAATCCTTTAGACGAGGTTGAGACGGTATACAACTGTGTTGTAGGAGTTCATTCTAAGACGAATGAAAAGAGGTTATCATCCCTTAGAAGTTGGTACCAAATTCCAGAAGATTTAAATCCTAGGTTAAATGTTCATGGGGAATGGCGTTGTCAGTCCGTTTTGGCGTAGGTGTTTATGAGGCTTACCTTTTAGAGGGTCTTAGGTTGCCCTTTAATACTTTTACTAGGGAGTTACTCACTAGGTTAGGTTTAGGGATGTGTTAGTTTAACCCTAACGTGTGGAGACTAGTCATCTCTATGCAAGTTTTGAGGAGGGAGGTGTTTGAAGGGGATCGTCCTTTCACTGTGGACAAATTCCTCTACTGCTACAAGCCCTTTGAAATTAACCAATCCCTTGGATTTTACCAATCCACAGCCAGAGGGAGAGATTGTAGATTGATAAAATCACTTGTCACATCAGATAGGAACTGGAAGACAAAGTTTTTCTTCATCTTTGATTTTTGGGTCGGACACCCTGTTGAGGTTGGTAGAGATCCATTTACCCCATATACTGGAGAATTAGGGAACTTTCATCTTGAAGATACGCCTATTATCATCATTTATTATTTTTATTATATATGTTATTTATAATTGTTTAACCATTTGTCGTTCTCTTTTTTCTGCAGGTGTTAGACGACCGTCCTTGAGAAAGTTTTATCTTGGACACATCCAGAAGGGTCGTCCAAACGCTAACAGGGATTTCCATTATCTAGTTACTCTTCAACATCTTGCCACTTGGGGACTTGGTCCTGAGCCAACTCTAGAAGCCTTAGCTCACGAGCTCACTGTTCTCAGACATGAATTTTCTTTCCCTTCTCTCTTTTCTTTTCTTTTTTTTGTTTTTTTGTTTTTTTGTAAATGGCTCTGACGTTGTCCTTTTCAGGAATGGCAGCCATGAAGGAAAATAAGGGCAAGGAGGTGGTGGACGAGGTAACTAGGCAGTAGGCCCAATCTCAACCTCGTCTTGCCATTGGAGATAAACAAAAAAATTTGTCAAAGGCAATTGACTTGGAAAATCTTCCAAGTCGTCACAAGGAGAAGAGGGCAAAGCACTGGTCGTCCAAACTTGGTGTTGTCAAGCTTGGTCTCCCTACTCCGAGCTCTCAGCAGCTGTCCGTCCAAGTCCATGATGTAGACTTGCCTGTTCCCATTGAAGTCACCCCGTCCAAGACCACTGTGCTTGCCACGTCCCAGCCTTCTCAAAGGGTTCATATGAACCTTCTTGAAAATGAGGATTTAGCTTGGAAAAGGTTTGAGAATGTTGTGACTGGCGAGGACGTGGTTGCATGCTACAACATGTCCTTGAGAAAATTTAGGCATTCTACTATTCATGATCTTTATAAGGTATGTAATTACTTTTACCTCGTCTTGTCATAGTAATATATGTACATATATATATTTTTTATTTTTTATTTTTTATTTCTAACAAAATTTCTAATCACTTGTGTAGGCAAAGTCAAAGTTTATTGTTGCTTCCAAGCAAGCCATGAAGTTGGATAGGACGAGGGTTTTGCTTGAGACGAGGGTCTAAGAGGTCAGGGATGACTCTAAGGGGTTAGCTAAGGTGGCAGCCAAGGCTAAAGATGAGGCCAAGGAATTGTAGAACCTTGTCGAAGAGCTTAAAGCTGACATTGTTAAAAAGGACACTCTTTTTGACTACCTTCAAAAAAGGAATGACGAGTTGAGTACCCTTCTTAACAAGGCCAAAAAAGATGCTGTAGCAGAGTTTAGAGCTTCAAAAGATTTCACTAATCTATTGGATACCAACTACGCAACTGACTTTGAAGACTTTTGTATGGACACTATAGAAAACTTCCTTGAAGTTAACTTTAGCACCATCAAGCTCAATCTTGGTGCTGCAAGCTCTCTACTCCAGAAGAGGTCTGAAGATATTAATGTTGAAGATGATGCCACCACTTAGCCCGCGCAGGACGAGCCTAACGATGGAGATAACCCCCCTTAGTGAAAATTGTTTGAAAAGCTATCTTGTCATTTTTCTTTTTTATGTATGAGGTTTGCTATTTTGGACCATTTAAATTTATCTTACATTTGTCTCGTCTATAATCTTTGTGACGGGCTTTCAAAAAATTGCCTTCTAGGCTTTAACTTATAATTGTTTTTGGACGGTGATCGTCTACCCTTTTTTAAACTCTTATAAATGAATGTTTATTTTCATTGCTTTATTTACTATTGAACAAGTTATTGTATGAATGAACTTTTTCCACGTTATATTGGTTTTTTAAGTGTGGTTTGTCCACTCGTGGTGTGTAGCTCGTCCTTGTTCAAGAATTTCTTCATGTTCAACATTTTTGCAATTCTTTGAATTTTACAAGTATAACACGTCTTATGAATGGCATTGCTATTCGTCCAAATATTGGACTGTTTTGGTTGGTATATTTGTCCATGGATTTAAATATTCTTACACGCATGCATTTTCTCGTTCATTTCTTGGACGCATATGCTAAAGGTTTTACCTCGTCCTTTGGACAGATATGCATTTTCCCGTCCATTTAGTAGACGAGTATGCCTTCAGCTTATTTTTCTTTGTTTTATCCTTATTTCAAGGAAAGCTTTTAGACGTTACATCCCTGCTTCCAGAGATTTTTTTCATCTTTGGCCTTAGCCTTCTTATGGAATAAATTATGATAGTTAGATTTATGTATCACATACATTGGAGATCCAAACTACATATACATAATATAAAACATTGTTTACAGGCATGGCACATGCTTAGAAGCCAGTGCCTAGGGAAATAAAAATACTTATACAAATAGATAGACTAAGTATGTAACTACGTCCACCATAAACTTGCCTTTAAACAGTGCATAAGTTAGAGCCTGATGCACTTTTTAGGGAATTAAAATATTTAAAACACGTAGTAGTAGTAGTAGTAGTAGTAGTAGTAGTATAGTAATAAATATAGAGTAATAAACATAGATAAAGACGAGGGAAACACTTCAACTTCGTCCATGGTGCCGCTCGTCCAGGCTGACCCTTCATTGATAGTATCTTCTCAGATGCTCGACATTCTAAGGGTGCTCCAGCTTCCGTCCATCTAGGGCTTCCCGGTAGTATGATCCCTTCCTTTTGCAATTAATGACCCTATAGGGTCCTTCCCAATTAGGTCCCAATTTCCGATGGGCTAGGTTCTTAGTTACCAAAGAGACCCTTTTAAGGATGAGGTCCCCAATGTTGAAGCACCTGGGTTTCACCATTGCATCATATTGCCTAACAATAAGATTTTTGTATCTTGCTGTCTTCTGCCCCGCATCCATCCTTACCTCGTCAATGAGATCGAGGGTAAGACGAAGTTGTTCTTCATTCTCCTCATGCTCATACTGCATTACCCTATGGTTGGCCATGTGTACTTCTACAGGTATGACTGCTTCGCTTCCATAGGCTAGTTTGAAAGGGGTTTAACCCATAGGGGTCCTCATAATCATCCTATAAGCCCATAGGACACCTGGTAGCTCGTCTGGCCATACTCCCTTTGCCCCCTCGAGCCAAGTCTTAATAATTTTTAACAAGGATCAGTTTGCTACTTCTCCTTGTCCGTTCATTTGTGGGTGGAAGGGTGAGGAATAATGATTTTTGATTCCAAGTTGCTCACAAAAATCCCTAAAAGGTTGTTATCAAATTGTCGTCCATTGTTAGATACTAGTACCCTAGGTATCCCAAACTTGCATACAATACTTTTCCAAACAAAGTTCTTGACATTCTGTTGTGTGATTTTCGCTAAGGGTTCAGCTTCCACCCATTTAGTGAAGTAGTCGATCCCTACTACCAAAAACTTCAACTACCTGGTCCCAAGTAGGAACGGACCTAACATGTCCAATCCCCATTGTGCAAAGGGTCATGGGGCCATCATCGGGGTCAGATACTTCGATGGTTGTCTAGGAACATTGCTGAAGCACTGGCACTAGTCACATACTTTGACATAAGCCTTAGCATCTACTTGAATAGTTGGCCAGTAGTAGCCTGCACGGACAACCTTATAGACTAATGCTCTTGCTCCCGAGTGATTTTCACAGGCTTCTTTATGAACTTCCCACAACATATAGTTTGACTCGTTTGGAGCTAAGCACCTTAAGTAAGGCTGAGAGAAGTCTCGCTTATACAACACTTCATCTATGAGGACATACTTGACAACTCTAATCCTTAATTTCCTAGTCTCGTCCTTATCTTCTAGAAGCCTTCCATCTTTGAGATAGACTATTATTGGAGTCATCCAATTTCCTTCTCTTTCAATTTGTTGTACCTCTGGAAGATCTATGCTTGGCATATATTGGACATGGTCATAGTCATCCATTACTCCCCCTATTGAAGCTGTTTTTGCCAAAACATCCACCTCCACGTTCTCCTCCTTTGGGAGTTGAACAAAAATGGCTTCTTTGAATCTTTTGACTTGCCATTTTACCTTGTTGAGGTACTTCTTCATCCAATCTTCCTTGGCTTCACACATTCTATTCAGTTAATTGATGATCAACTGAGAGTCTCCTTAAACGACTACTGACTTTGCCCCTAAGGACTTAGCCAATTCTAATCCTTTGAGGAGAGCTTCGTATTCGACTTCATTGTTAGTTGTTTGGTATTGTAGGCGGGCTGCGTATTTCAACTAATCTCCTTCTAGGGACTTGAGTATAACTCCAATCCCTCCTGCATATAATGTGGACGGGCCATCTACATTGATGACGCACCTCTGAACTTTGTTCCCTTCATCTAGCTCATCCTAGCTGGGAGTGAACTCTGTAATGAAATCTGCCAGTGCTTGTGCTTTTATCGCGCTTCTTGGTTGGTACTTGACATCAAACTCACTAAGTTTTATGGCCCATTAGATTAGTCGCTTGCGGGGACACCGCTAAATACAAATATAATTCTTCACCTAGTACGAACAGGCTTAGCAAAGGAGTTGTAGTGAAGTAGGTCTTGAGGTCTTGGAAGGCCTTCTGACACTTGTCCGTCCATTCAAATGCTTTCTTGAGAACTTTAAAGAATGGTAAACACTTGTCGGTAGCTTTTAAGACAAACCTGTTAGGACAGCAACTTGTCCGGTGAGAAATTGGACTTCTGTGATATTCCTTGGTGGCTCCGTATTTAGTATTGCTTGGATTTTATCGGGATTTGCTTCAATGCCTCTGTGTGAAACCATGAATGTAAGAAACTGACCTAATGAAACTCCAAAAGCACACTTGCTCGAACTCAACTTCATGTAATACCGTCTAAGCGTATCAAAGGTCTCCTAAAGATCGTCCAGGTGCTTTTCCTCGTCCAAACTCTTTACCAACATATCATCTTCATAAATTTCTACATTTTGTCCAATCTGTGGATGAAACATATGGTTAATGAGCCTTTGATAAGTTGCCCCCACGTTCTTCAAACTGAAGGGCATCACCTTGTAACAAAACAATCCTTGATTGGTGATGAAGGATGTCTTTTCCTGATCCACCTCGTCCGTCCTTATTTGGTTGCAGCCTAAAAAAGCGTCCATGAAAGTTAACAATTTATGACTTGCAGTCAAGTCCACCAGCTAGTCAATGCATGGCAATAGATAGCTATCCTTAGGACTAGCCTTATTTAGATCAGTGAAGTCCGCGCACATCATCCATTTGTCATTAGCCTTTTTTACCATTATCACGTTAGCCAACCAGTCCGGGTAATAAACTTCTCGGATAAATTTTGCCATGGTTAACTTTTGGACTTCCTCTTTAATGGCTATGTCTCATTCAAGGGCAAAAATTCTTTTCTTCATGGGCTTGGCAGAAGGATATACGTTCAAACGATGGGTAATGATGCTTGGGTCAATACTTGGCATATTCTCATGACTCCAAGCAAACACATCAATACTCTTCTTTAGAAATTGGACAAGGTTTTTCTTTGTCTTCTCTTCCATGCTTGCTCCAATTCTTGTAAACTTTTCAAGCTTATGCTCATCCAAAGGAATGTCTTCCAGCACTTTTGTGGGCTCCATAGTATCCCTTATCTCGTCTATGCCCATTGTTTGTACGTGCTCGTCCATAACCAACATGGCTAAATAGCATTCTTTGGCGGCTAATTGGTCTCCTTGCACCTGAACTACTCCATACTTTATTGGGAACTTAATAGATAAATGGTAAGTAGACGTTACTAGCTTCCAACTATTTAAAGTTAGTCTTCCAATGATAGCATTGTATGACGATGACAGTCAACAACAAGGGAGTTTACTTCTTTAGTTATCTGTTACGAATATGCTCCTACCACCACAGGTAACGTAATGGTACTTACGGGTTGCACCTTCATCCAACTAAATCCTACTAAGGGAGAGTTTACTGGACGAAGTTGATCTCATTCGAGCCTCACTCGTTGGAAGGCAGGGTAATATAAGATGTTCGCCGAACTTCCATTGTCTATCAACACCCTTCTAGTTGTATAATAAGCAATGAGTAAGGTGATGACGATTGCGTCGTTATGTGGGTGGTGAATCCTTTCAGCATCCTCGTCTATGAACGTAATGGTTTGCTCGTCTTCTCCTCTCATCCTTGGAGGTCATCCAGAAAGTTGGACGTTTTGCACCACCTTCAGGTACTTCTTCCTTGACTTGGAAGACTGCCCAGTCGAGGTTCCTCCGATAATAACTCTTATTTCTCCAAGTGGGGGTCGTGACAACTCTTCTATCTTTCCCTTCAACTTCTTGTCTTTATGGTCTCGTCTAAGAAAATTTTTTAGTTTCCCTTGCCAGATAAGGTTCTTTACCTGCTGCTTCAAATCAAAACACTCATCTGTGTCATGCCCATGGTCTTTATGGAAGCGGCAATACTTATTCCTATTGAGCTTGTTGGGATCTCCTTTCATTTTTTTCGGCCACTTTAAGGATAGGTCATCCTTGATTTGCATAAGCACCTGTTCAAGCGGCATGTTCAAGGGAGTATATTGTTGACTCCTTGCTAAAGAACTTGCCTTCTTATTATCTCTGTCTTTCTTCTCACCTTTCCAGGTCTTCTTTGGAAGAGGACCCTACTCAGGGTGGCATGGGAGATCTGCTTCCATACGCTCAGCTCTCTTCCTCCTCTTGGCTATGATTGCATCCTCTACATTCATGAAGTTTTAAGCCAAATGGACGAGTTCAGCCATAGTTATGGCTCTTATTCATAAAGCTTATGGATGAATAAATCTAAATTAACTCCATTATGGAAGGCCACCAATAACAACTTATCGTCCATCTCGTCCACCGTCAAGGCTTCCCTATTGAACTGGGTAATGAAGGACTGTAAGCTTTCATTTTCCCCTTGTTCTATGGTTAACAGGCTGGACGAGGAACGTTTGTGCCTTTGTCCTCCGATAAAGTTGTTGACGAACAACTTACTCAATTCTTCGAACGAGCCGACAATGTTTAGAGGTATCTTACTAAACTATACTTGCACTGGCCCCTTGAGGGTGGTAAGAAAGCCCTACACATAATCTCATTTGGAACCCCTTGAAGGTGCATGGTAGTCTTGAAGGTGGCGATATGATCACACAGGTCGCGCGTTACATCATATGAGTCCAAGAAAGGCAATGTGAACTTGGGAGGCAAAGGGTGAATGTTGATGGAAGCGGTGAAAAATGAGTCTGTTTGATGAAATAAATCATCTACAAGATTCGCCCTTCTCATATTCTCCCTCATCTCGTCCACAGCCTTCCTCATTTAGTCCATTTCCCTCTCCAAGTGGGGCACCCTTGGTGAAGCGATTCCCCTTAACTGGTTCCTGGGTTTAGCATTTTCTCCTCTATCTTCTTAACTCTAGGCTTGCCCTTTTGCATGTCTTTCATGGTGTTGCCTTCTTAAACTAATCTCCCTAGTTAAATCTCGGTTTTGACAGGCTAGTTCCGCCATGGCGGCTACCATGGCCTGTATGTGTTGGATGGAAGGCGATTGCATGACAGGTGCTAACTAATGATCACAGTGGGGATTACTAGAAGCATCTCTACTCTCTTGGTGGCCTGGGCTAATGGCCCCTGATCTTTTTCGAACCATGCAGCCTTTCGTTGAAGAAAGATAAATTGCAAAACACAATTAATATTCTCTCGGACGGTGCCAATTGATGATGCAAGGAAAAGTAGTAGGCTGGATGTTTCGAGCTTCAAAAGGCTAGTGATTGTTTGGAAGGCTTGAAAAGAAGAACACACGATCAAAGGAGACTGAGGCGAACCGGCCAAGAACCCTCCAATGCTTAAGTTAGTTTTCCCTCAAGAACTCAAGAATTCCAACTTTTTTAGGAGTTGTTAAAAACTTACCTTCACTTGATGTGAATGAGTGTTTATATAGTGTGATCTTGGAGTGGTTACTTGTCTCATAACTTCCTCTACAAATGAGGAAGTCAGAGGGTTCAAAGTTAACTGCCATAACCGCTATAGGAGTTAAAATATTTTATCTTCTATAACTGTCATGGAAGTTAAGTACTTAGGAGGAAGTTATAACAATGAACCAGGATTTAACTCATGTCTAGAGATAATAACACGTGGTTCGATTTAGCTCTTGTAAATAAATTTCTGAAATTTTTCCCAAGTGTCAGGGGTCGTCAAGGTGTTTTCCTCATGGACGACCCACATGTCTATGGAAGACCGTCTTGGCAGGTACAACCATTCCTATCTTCTTGACCTAGATGACTCTTATGGACGAGTTGGAGTTTAATTTTTTCGGTTCACCATCAACAACTAAAAGTTCTATATGAACATATGCTTTTTTTTTAAAATAGTATGAACCTGAGTAGCTTCTTTGGAAGTACTCCATTTGACGCTGTCAATTTTATGTTTCACTTGGCTCAAGTTGGAAAATAAACATGTAATCAAGGCAGAGTTTGGCCAACTATGCAGTTTTTTTTTTTTCTTGTATCTTCATGGTTCAAGTTGCATAAGCAATTTTTCTTCATTGGAATCAAAATGATGTGTTAATGAAATCTTAACATTTTGTGGTTGAGTAACATTGTCTAATTTTCTTCATGAGAAGAACTTGGGTTCGAATCTCCCATCCTCCATTTGTTTTAAGCACAAAAAGAAAAAACCGCGTTAATTTTTTAAAAAAATATTGAAAAAGTCTATTTTATTTAGAAAATAAATAAAAGGGATGAATTTACAAAAGAATGCTTTTATTGATTGCATTATATTTATAATTAGTCACTAACCCGTCCGATGCATGGAAAAATACTTAAAGAGATTTAAAAATAGAGTAGTAATATTTTCAAAAGATTTTTTTTATTGTCATGTTATCAAATTAAAGAGATTTAAAAATAGTAGTAATGTTTAAATGTTATCAAATTTATATAAATATATATATATATATATATATATAGAGAGAGAGAGAGAGAGAGAGAGAGAGATAGTGTGACTATCATGTATTTCTTGATATAAAACAAAATATAATTGATATAAAATATAGTATTTACCCCAATGTCACCAACCATAACAATACAAATAAAAGTATATGGATTACAAATTCAAGAATACTATGTTTTACAATAAAAACGGGTAGTAGAAATAGAAATAGCCATCATCAGAAGCTTAGATAACACATTAACAACATATATAAATCCCATACATATTTGTTTGCTTGGTAAGTGGAGGAAAAGAAATAACTTTTAGTCTTGTGTTTGGTACTTATTTGGAATTTAATTGAATTGACATTTATTAATTTATTTTCCTATTTTGTTTATGAGAAAAAGGTTGAAAAATAGAATATTTTTGGGGTATTTTATATTTTATTGTTTTTGAAGAAAAGAATCCTTAAAATTATAAAGAAAGCAATTTAAGGACCTCAAGCTTTACTGGCTATAGAGTATATGTTACTACAAGGACATAGCATACATATCAATGTTATGAATATCGTTTCGGTTTGTTCAATAGAACAGAATATTTCAATACCGGCCAATTTCAACATACCATTTTAGGGTGTTTCAGAGTTCCTAAAAGAATAATATATATATATATATTATATATATATATATATATATATATATAATTTCATATCCTATTACTCTTTTTTATAATAAAAAAACATAAAATTTATATAAAACTTGTTATTTTAAAATTAATCTAACCAATTCACTTAAACTACTATTACTTTAATTAAAATACTAATTGCTTTTTTTTATGTAACAAAGGCAAATTCAAAGATAAGGCTAGATAGTGGCTTCATAATTTGGCTAAAGCACACTGCCCAAGCCAACTCTTTTTGCAACATTTTATTATTTTTTATTATACTATTTTCCTCACCAGCCATATTTTACTTTCTTCTTAACTTTTTTTTTTCTGTTGTTTTTTCTCATCCACACACGTCTTCCCCCTTTTGAATTTCATCTCATCTTTTTGTACACATTACCTGACACACAATCTTATGTTATGTTTGGTATTAGTTTTTGTTTTCTATTTTCAAAAACTTGTTTTTAGAAATATAAAGAAAAAAAATTTCTTGTATTTTTGAAATAAAAAACATGATTGGTTAGTTGAAATCAAAAAGATAATTTTTTGAAAAAAAAATTGAAAATACTAAAATATCTGTTACTAGGATTTGACCTCTAATGCTAACTCATTAAATGAGACAGATTCATTAAATTAAATGCATTTTTTCATTGACTTTTAAAAATTAGAAACTGAAAATAGTCTTTTGCATGTTTTCAGTTTCCTTCACAAATTGAATTTTAAGAACAGTTTTTATTTTCTGTCCATTTTGGGTAGCCAAACAAGTTTTTTAGTCTCAAAAATAGAAATTTGTTTTTGAAAATAGAAAATAAGGGGAAAAAAGTTACCAAACATGTTCCTAACTTTTTATCTTTCTTTTTCTTTTTTACTCACAACTTATCTCAATTACCTCTCAAGTCTTTAGTCTTTCCTCTATTCTACTTGTTAGGTTCTAAAAGTTTAGAATAATTGGCAAATCGTGAACACAAACTTGTCTAGATATGGATTATAGAGTCTATAAATATTATTAGACAATGCTCAAGGTGATTCAAGTCAAGCTTCAAGAACAAGTAAGCTACAGAAAAAAGAGTTCAGAAATTGCCTAGTTCGATTGATCGAAAGACAGGCTCGACTAATCAAAACATGTATCTGCAGAATTCTATTTTAGCCCAAACTCTACTTAAACGTATTGGGTTTCAAGTAAAACACAACTAGTATATAAAGGAAACCCTAAGCACGATTTTATAAGGCTTTTCAAAGAGAGAAGAGTGTGTCTCCTTTGTATCTAGGTTTTTGTACCTAAAAAGCTTTCTTATGTCTTCTATTGGTGTTATTTCTGATGAAAAATGCATGTACGCAGCAGAAAATAGGATCTACTTCATTTGTAATTGTTAATATGCACTATGTAAGTTTCAGAATTCTAGAACAAGAGAGTAAGAGAGTGAACCTTGGAGTAGTGAATTTCAAAACGGCAGATCAAAATTACTTGGGAACACTTTCAATCTTCACTCAAATTCCACTAACGCCTAAGATGTGTGGTATCTCAATCAATTCCAAAGAGAGAATGATAGAGTGTATGACTCTCACATACACACCACTTCACAATAGTGCTCTTACAATTTTCTAAAGAAGATTTTGTATGTTTCTCCCTTTGTAGCTAACTAACTATCTAATTGGACTGACCTTTTGGTCCTTTCCAATTGAGCTTAAATGTGTGGCTTGGAGTGGGACCAAAAGGGACCAATAAGACACTAGCTCCAATAGGCCTTAGGCTTTTCTGTCAACTCTTGACATATCCAAAGTTACCATAAATTATATTTAATACCATTATATAAATATAATTGCACTCTAGGCCTTATTTATAAATTATATCCCAAGACTTTATTATACATGTAACTCATTCATAAAATATTCGTAGTAACACAAAGTTATGAATATAGACTGCCACTTTGTAAATTACTGCATCTTATCCTTGAGTATCCGGTTTAATCTTTTAAAGTTATTCAACATATATTTATGAAATCTAATTTCATAAATATATACTTTAGTAATTTCTTACCAAAGTGGTTAGGCCTAACTCTCTGAATAACTGAACCTATTAAGCTTATTTCAAGGGAATATTTTATACCCTCGTTAAGATTCTATGAATTCCATCTTGAGAATATATGTTCCATCAACACTAAATGTGATTGCCCAACATACTGAGGTTTTGACCGTAACTATAGATCTCACTCTTGATATATCAAAGTAACCTACACCTCATGATCAAGTCTATTATTCTCTCAGGATTAAGAGTTCATGCAAATAGAAGTCGTGAGTTTATTATTCATTAGACAATCGTTGAAAGAATACTAAATCTCATAGCGGTCCAGTTCAATATATTTTAATTCTTAAAACATATCAACAAACTAACTAGAATTCTCCATTTCCATGATCAAGACAAATCATCTTAGTTGATATGTTATAGTTTTCGCAGATGAAATGTCCAGTTTTCATCACTGACTACGAACTACATTTTGAGTTTACAAGGAACTTGTGATTTACATCTTCTGTGACTAAATCACATACAATAAAAGTTTTGAGATATAATTTATAAATAAAGCCTAGGGTGCAATTATATTTATATAGTGGTATTAAATATAATTAATGGTAACTTTGGACTTGTCAAGAGTTGACAGAAAAGCCCAAGACCCATTGGAGCTGGTGTCTTATTGGTTCCTTTTGGTCCCACTCTAAGCCACACACTTTAGCCCAATTAGATAATCAGTTAAATACAAAGAGAGAAATATACAGAAATTTCTGTAGAGAATTAAAAAAAAAACACTATTGTGAAGTGGTGTAAGAAATGTTAGACACTTTGACATTCTCCCTTTGGAACTGATTGAGAGACCACACATCTTGGACGTTAGTGGAATTGGAGTGAAGATCAAAAGTATTTTCAAGTGCTTCCGATCTTTGTTTTGAAATTCAACACACCAAGGTACGCTCTCTTCTTCATGAACTCTGAAACTTACATAGTTCATGTTATCGATTGTGAATGAAGTAGGTCTGTTAAATTTCCGCTACGTATGTTTTATATGAGCTTCAAAGCATGTTTAATCCTATTATACTACACTTTCCTCCTTTTTTCTGACTAATATGGTGCATAATCTCAAAGGCTACAAGTATATTGTCAGTAATTAACCTACCATGCACAAAGGCACTTTGGGTATCACTAATAATGGAAGGTAGAATTTTCTTAAGCCTATTTGCCATGGTTTTTTATGCAATTTTGTACACCACATTGCATAAGCTAATAGGCCTATAGTCAGTAACCTTCTTTGGATTCTTAACTTTTGGGATTAAGACAATGTGAGTTTTATTAAAATCAGGAGGACAAACACCATGGTTTAGGAATTCCAATACCGTTGCTGTGACCACCTCAACGCATGTCGGCCAGAATTGCTGGAAGAATAGAGGAGGCATACCATCCGGTCCTAGCGCCTTCGTTGGGTACATTTGCTTTAAAGCCACCTTGACCTCTGCTGCGTTGAAATCTCTGGTAAGTACCTGGTTCATAGAAGTAGTCACCTTTGGCTGGACTGTTTGGATCATCTCTGAGAACTCTGTTGGGTGACTCGTAGTAAACAAGTCCTTATAATAATCCATTACCACTTCCTCCACCTTACCCTCATCTTCATGTCATGCCTCATTTGCATCCATGATACCCTCTATGGAATTCTTCTTGTGCCTGGCAAACGCTTTTGCATGAAAAAAACTTGTGTTTCTATCCCCTGATTAGAGCCAGTTGAGCCTTGACTGTTGCCTCCACATGTCAGACTCTTTGTCTAGCCAGCAATTTAGTTCAACTCGAGTTCTTTTCAGCTCTTGGTTGATCTTTGAGGATGGAGGTTGGAGTTCAACCCATTCAAGCCTTTTTTTCACCTCCGACACCTTCCTTCCAACGTACCCAAACTCCGTGTTATTCCATGCTTCCAATCTGGTCCAACACTTTTCTAAGCAACTCCCTAGCATGCTCCCTGAGCTTGTTAACTTCCCCTCCTCCCATGCCTTCTTTACCACCTCTTCACAGCTTTGGTCTCTCAACCACATTGCTTCAAATCTGAAAGTTTTCCTGGCCTTTTTATTCCTTTGTTTCTGCACCATTCGAAGGGCCAAAGGCGAGTGGACTGAAACATAGGACGTAAGATTATAAAGTTTGGCCTTAGGGAAGATATTAATCCACCCCGAGGTTGCCATTGCTCTGTCCAACCACTCCTGAATCTGCATCCCATCCTCATATTGGTAGATCCACGTAAATTTTGGGCCAATGAAGCCCAAATCCCGTAGACCACAGTAGTTAATGGCTTCAATAAAATTCTTCATCTGCTGCCTTGGTCTATCACTGCCCCCTCCTCCGAAGCGCCCGTAATTTCGTTAAAATCACCAATTGTAAGCCGTGGTAGTGTTGAGGTTCCTTTTAGGTGTTTAAGTTTTGCCTAAGATTCCGGCCGTTCTGCTGTATTTGGATTGCCATAAAACCTCGTGAGATGCCACCACCCTATACCAGCCCCACCATCCACTAAAGCGTCAACATGAGATTGAGAGTAAGTCTCGACCTCCACAGTTACTCCTTCCTTTCAAAGTAGAGCTAGCCGACCACTCTTCCCTTCACTTGGTACAATCAAGCCATGTTTCATATTACATTTATCCTTGATATTGTTCATCCACTCTCTATTTGACTTCGTCTCCATAAGAAAGACAATAATGGGATCTTTATTATTAATCACCTTTTCCAAGACTTTTAACTGACCGGAGGTTCCCAATCCCTCGGTAGTTCCAACTTATAAGACTCATTGTTCCCAGCGGAGCTGCTCAGCAACCTTCGCCGATCCCAAATGTGTCGCCGATCCCGCATGAAGTTACCACCTTTCATCTCCGCTTCATCCCTCGGCTTTGTGACGATGCCCAAAGTTTCTCCAAGGCTGATCGCGGCGTCCACCGTCATCAAGGAGAAGGGCAGATTATGAATCTGAACCCAGAAATTTGTTTTATCAAAACTGAGTTCTTGGACTGGAACAGAGCCATCAAACCTTTGCAAAACTACCAAGTGTCTATCAAAGACCCATGGTTCCCCTTGAAGGACTTTCTCTACATCGATCTACAACTCAAACGCTATTAAGAGGATCTCCGGGCTAACCTCTAAACTTTTGCTTTGTACGCCATATTGGACTAAACGTCCTTGCTACAGCCTCTACGTTGATTGATCTCCGGGTGAAAAATTTCACAGCAAGCACATGTTCTAATGTCCTTTTGTCCTTTGACAGATCACACCTCATTCCCTCCTCTTCGAACATAGATAACTTCTTCCACCGCAATGCCAAATCTTCCATACCACACCAAGGATGGTCACCACACTACCCCCACACTATCCACTAGACAAAACAGAGCCCTCCTAGTAATATTAGTTACTAGAGGGAATGGCACGTCCTTCTCACTGAGAAGGGAGAACTATGCTACAGAGAGTGGAGAAGGAACACCAACTCGCCTCGTTGAGAACTTATTGTAGTATATATAGATTAGAAAAACTCTTTTATGAATTTACTAACTGTTTGTTTTTTTCATCATTTTAATTGGTATTCTATCGTTTGCTTACGTTTTTATTTTTATTTTTTATGAATTACCTTTTTTTTGTTTACACCTTCCCTTCCTAATTCTCTCTTCTTTTCACTTCAGGCCATCGTTTTGCAACAAAAAGGAAATTTAATGGAGTTGGTAGATCTAGAATTGTGTTTAGAGTTCAATAAGGAAGAGGTACCTAGAATGATTAAAGTAGCTTTATTATGCACTAATCCATCACCAGCGCTTAGGCCAACTATGACTTCCGTAGTGAGCAGGCTTGAAGGCAAAATAGTTGTTGATGAATTGGCTTGGGATCCAAGTATTTATGGTCATGAAAGGAGTTTTGGAGCCTTCAGAGACCGATTTGGTCAGAACCCACGACCAAGCTCAATGGAAACTCAGCCTAATTCAGTTATCAAATGCAACATGGAACAACTCTTCTTCTACATCAGCCCAGGATCTCTATTCCATTAATCTTGACTCTAGGTAATATATATAAGCAACCAAGCCTCCAGTTTATGTGACAAGCACTATGCAAGTTTAATGATAAGAAACTATGAGCTTTGTGGATTTACTTCCAAGATAATACTTTGAATGGACAAATATTTTATTTAAGTCGAAGCTAAAGTTTTTTTTCTAAAATTGTTCCCTCTTGATGATTGAAAACTTTACATTAGACAATATGGTCTAAAACTACTTACAATTAGGTTCACTTGGTTGAAGATATTGAAAAGTAGGAGGATAGAAAATGGAGAAGAGATGAAAAAGTGGAAAATAGAAGAGATGTTAGTTTTTGTCTTGTGGTGTTTGGTTGAGGGTAGAAAAATGGAGGGATGAAAAACTTTTTTTTTTTTTGGTTGAAAAGAGAAATGACAGGATGAAAAATATAGTTTGTTTAAATTTACTCTCATGCCCCTATTAAATAAAAAATAACAAATTAGCAAAAAAATGATAAACCAAAAAAACAATAAAAATTAAAAAAAAACAAATGAACATACAAAATTAAAAAATCAGGATAAAAAGTACCAGAAAAAGACAAAATTCAAAGAAGAAAACCGAAGAAAAAAAAAATGAAACAAATGGATATCAGAAAAGGACAAAGAAAAAAGAGAGATACAGAGAAGAAAGAAGAAAATGACAAAACTCAAACATGTGCTTTTTGGTCTATGCCTATATGAATAGGAGTTTCGTGTTTACTTTCCAATTTTCTCTTTGATTTGGAAAAAAAAAATGGTGAGTTTGAGGAGAAAAAACTCAAGCTCTACCAGTTTTATCTCCTAAAATTATTCCAATCAAACACCTGAAAAAATCATTTTCTCTACTTTTCTCCTCCCATTTTCCATCTCCCTAAAATCACCACAACCAAATAGGGCTTTAGTGAGAAGGATAAAGTTTCACAATAACATAGGGATAATTCAATTAATAGTGGTGCTTACAAATAGGGGTGTCCAACTCAACCGGTGGGTTGGGCCACCCAATAAACCCGACCGAACTCGGGCCGACTGCCAGTTGACCTAACTACTCTAGCAGTCAGCGGCGGGTCTTTTTCTCTAGAATTCGATCTGGTCAGTTTGGTCTCGGATCTTCTCCCCAAAACCCGAAGAAACCCGAACCGACCGAGATACATAGTATTTTTCGGCAAATTTTTTTAGATCCGATGAGATCTCAATTAGATCCATGAAATCTCCATCGGATTTGGCGAGATCTCGTCGTTTACGCTCAGATCCAGCTACAATCTAGTGGGCTTTGCTCAAATAAGGCTTAGATCCGGTGAAAATATGATGGGTTTTGCTCAAATTCGGCGAAACTCCGATGGGTTTTGTTCAAATCTGGCGACGATTTGGTGTTTTTTTGCTCAGATATCGTGAGTTTTGCACAAATCCAACGATAATTTGATGTTTTTTTTTTTTTTGCTTAGATCTAGTGAGTTTTGAACAAATACGGCAAAGATCCAGTGAAAAATACAGATCACCGCCAAAAGGAACCTTCGGCAGCATCTTCATCGGCTTCGACTAATCCAACTGCTTATCAAATAAATTCGATTTGTCCAGACCCACTGAGTTTTGCGGTCAGCGGCAGGTTTTCTCGCTGGAAATCCGATGTCATCGGGTCGATTATGGGTTAAGCACAAACCTGGCACTGACCGACCCATAGACACCCCTATTTACAAATCCTAAATACACCATAAAACCATATTTCATAATTTACAAGTACAGAAACTACAGTTTTATATTCTACTTCCAGCAAAAAGAGAAAACCGCAAATAAAAAGAAAATGTCTAATAGTTTGCAATTGTTTTCAGCCTACCATGACAGCCTAGAATAGGATTACAAAAGTGATACAATATTTGACTAGTCATAATTCCTATGACAAGTCTGATTTGACATGTAGCCGCCATTACGATATAATTTAAGTCAATTCATTGAGGCGGCCATAGAAATTTTTTTGTCGTAAGTATATATAATATATATATATATATATATATATATATATATTTGCAAGTCAGATGGTCCCATCCTATTACCACCCTAACTTAGCCACCCCTACCGACTCAATTAGAGATTGAGATCTCGTGCAGTTACTAAAAACTTCTAATTCAAGGGCTGATATTAAAATGATTTTTCAACCTTTTAATTTCAGCCATCAGTTCACTATTGAATAAGGCTATTGCATCAAATTCAGATCCACTCAATCACCTATTGTAAAAATTGAAAAAAACTAAAAAAATAAAAAATAAACCCACATAATCGTAATTTAAAGACTTTTATGGGTTATATACTTATATGTAAAGATCAAGGTTTTAAAACTCGGATCGTTCAAAGAAAAATTGACTAAAATAATGATTATTTAATAATTATTTAAAATATAAATAAATATATTAAATTAGTAAAAATAAAAAAATTGACTAAAATAATCTAAATAAATAGTTTTTTAAATGCATTTTTATATCACTACTTTTATCATAATGTTTCAAAATCCAACTTGATAGTAAATAATAATAATAATGATAAATAAAAACCAAAAACGTCAAAACTTAAATAACAATTGTATATCATGAATACTTTTATCACTACTTTTTTTTTTTTTTTCAATGCGTGTTTGCTATTGTTCATTGGCAATGAACAATGATTTTAGGCCAATGAATAGTAACTTTTGGAATGAACAGTATATTTTACCCCTTTAAAAATTATTTTGTTACAGTGTTTTTAGTTTTCAATTTTCAGCAATAAGTTCTATCCAAACAGACCCCATATATTAATATTCAAGTTGGAAAGGGGCCAAGACTCAATAAATGGTCAGAAACTTTCACCCACATTTTTGTCATTTTTCAAGGCTCTGTCATGTCACACGTGCTAGGCTCACCAAACTAAAAAGCAAAGGTAAAGTTTGAAACAAATCATTTACTTAAACTGAAGGCAGGACCGCAGGAGACTATGAAGAATGAAAGAAGAAGCAGGGAAGAAACAAAGAAGAAGAAGAAGCAGAGCAACCTTGTGTCGTCTGCAATGGGTTAGGTGTTTTTTTTTTTAAAGAGCTTGGCCTGAGCAGCAAGACACGTTATCTGTTTTCTTGGCTCTCTGTTTTCTTTTTCTCTCTCGCAATTTGTTTTTGTATTTTTTATTTTCAAATTCTTTATGGACTGAGATCTATTTTACGGCCAAATATAGTAAAAAAATGGAGCCGTGCGAACCTCTAAAACCGGCCATGCTTCTCAGAATCGTACGGTTTGACTGTGGTTCGAGCAATTTCATGCATTTTTCACATAAAGAGGTTCATAGTTCTAAAAGAACCGGAATGATGTAGGGTTCACGATTAACCGGGTCGGACCGTACGGTCTAATTCGGGTCTGAGAACCTTGGTAAAGATCATCCATCAGTTTGATATAAATTTATTTCGCTTATTTATTCTTTTTTTTTAAATTTAGTTAAAGTATACTTAAAATTTAAAAAACGATATTTAAAAAATCAGTATTATATAAACAAACTTTTTTTTTTTTAGAAACATATTAACAAACAAGTAAAACATTAAACGAAAAAGCACATGACAAACCTAAAAAAAAGTCTGACAAATGGATAAGACATTAAAAAGCGAACATTAAATTTCATGACAAAGGATTTTTTATATATTATAAAGTTAGCTTTTTGTTGGTTTTGCAATATGGAGAAATCTCATTTATTTTAGGAATGGGACATAGTCTTAACTATTGAAGATTCAAAAGCAAAAACAAAAATATCTATGGGTCTGTTAACATGTAGGGGATTGAAGAACTGTAGTGTTTCTGGGTGAGAGGGTTGTTAGGAAGGGAAAGTTAGGAAAGAAAAGTGTTTTATGTTGACTGTAACGTGGACTTAAGAAGTTGGAAATGAAGAAAAGAGGGAAGGTTCCTACTCGTTTTCCTTTTCTAACGCGTAAGTCACTTTGAAGTTTGAAGAGTGAAGACAAAAATTTTAGCTGGAAGTTCATGTCCTGTCCTGGTCATCACTTGTTGGTCTTGTTAAATCAATAATAATGGAGTTCTGCTTTCTCTTCCTTTTTATCTTTTCGCTAGTTAGAGACATTATTTCCAATGCATTTTAATTTTTTATTACGGGGAGTAACTTTTGGCTCAACTACTGCTTTCTCATTATATCCCCCCCTCCCCGGGATCCGGATCCTCTCCATTTCAAATTGAAATGGAGAGTGTCCAGTTAAGGATTAGGATTTGCTTAAAAAGAATCTAAGGTTTACAAAGTACCACTCAATTAAAAGTTTTTAACTTAACCAAATAACAGATAACTATGGTAACCAAAGTTAACTATAGTCCAAAAACAAAAAAAAAGCACCAGATCCTTGTATCTGAATTTTGGATCCCCTTCAGTTCTTCAATCCCAAACTGTAGATGTCAAAAGCAAAATGTTAAGGGCTCTACTCTTTAAATTGTAGGGGTCCGTTAACATGTAGCAATAATATTTATGGGTCTGTTTGGATAGAACTTATTGTTGAAAACTGAAAACTGAAAACACTGTAGCAAAATAATTTTTAAATGTATAAATAGTATTGTGGAACCCATTTTTAATAAAAAAAAATAGCTGAAAATAAAATTTGTGGGTCCGTGAACAGTACACGAATGCATTGTTCGCGGCAGAAAGCAACTGAAAAGTCAGATATATACGGCTACTGTTCATGAACAGTAGCCGTTTATCCCTGAAAAGCATGCTGCTGCAGGAAAAAAAAAAGAGGAGAAACGCAGGACAGTCAACAAGTGTGGTTGGGGAAAAAAAAAAAAAAGAGAGCAAAACGCGTCTGGACTAAACCCAGACGCGGAAACGCTCAATCCAAACACTCACTATGGGTTCATTTGGATACAGCTGAAAACTGAAAACACTATAGCAAAATAATTTTTAAATGGGTGAATAGTGATGCGGGTCCCATTTTTAATTTAAAAAAATCTAAAAAGTACATGAACAGTGCACCACTGTGCAGTTACTGTTCACGCACAATGGTGAACAGTGCACCTGTCCCCTGTTGAAACATGTGCGTAGGGAAGAAAGAAAGAAAAAAAAAAAGTCTCAAACGTAAACGCAGGACGCAGCCTCCCAATCCAAACCCACCCTATATATATAAGGTATATCAGACTTTCTGCACTTTTTGCAAGCAGAGCTCGTGGAAAAGCTAGTCGGCAGAGCAAACAATAATGGCGAGGCTTGTTCTTCCTTACATTAGCTTTATAGTGTTCTTGTTACTTATGTGCATGGCAGCACAACCTGGAACAGGCCGGACAACTGATAGTGATGAAGGTCAGGACACTCTTTGCTCTGTTTTCTATCTATATAATATTTCTATATATTTTTATTTCATATATAGGATCAAATCTGTTATTTCAAATTGGACATCTATACATTCAGTTGTGTTCAACAAAAATCGTCAACATTAGAAGCTAGGTGTAGGCGAAAACAGTATATTGTTGATATCCAATATATTGCTCGCATTGATTATTGTTATTTGATTACTTTATCAGTTTAAGTTCTATATAGATGTATCATGTGTGTCCGTGTGTGTTTGTTTCTTTAAAAATAAAATAAAATAAAATAAAATAAAATAAAATCTATAAGGGAGCTTAGAAAACCTCTAATAATTTTCTTTCGCATCAATTTTTTTTTTTTAGAAAAGTTAAACAGCGCACAATTTAATCTAAAACATATATATATATATATATATATATATATATATATATATATTAAAAACCTTACAAACCCAACAAAATTTGGTTGGCCAGGGAATTGGTCATGGATATGAGAAAGACAGCTATATGGGAAAAAATATATATAAATGAAATATATGGACCTTTGTCTTTTTCAAACATGATATATCATCCTTAGCCACATGTTTCCTTCTGGGATTGAGACTCGGGAGATGCAATCATTTTTCAATGATTGAGAGTATCAGAGTTTAATTTTAATTTTTAATTTTTCAATTTTTCTCACCTAAGGTTAAGATTGAAAATTAAATTTTTTAATTCTCAATCTCACTCTCTTCTGCACTAGCTTAACTATAGAACGTGTTATTAAAAAAAGAAAGCTTAACTATAGAACGGGAACGGGAACGGGATTCAAATCTTTCCTTCATTACCAACTTTGGTATGGACGGTGATTGATTTGTCTTCATACATGCTGCATGTGTGATTTTACTTTTGCATGTTTTTCAAATCTTTTGGGGATAAGAGTATTCACATTTGGGATGTTAAAAAAATTAGAATTTAGGATGTATTTAGGATTTGAGAAAAAGTTAGTTTATTTTATTTTTAGCTTATTTTTCTCTTAAAGTGGGTTTTGTTGCACTATTAAGTGGGTCATATTGCTCCAAAAGTTAAATTTTAACCCTTTTTTTTTCCCCTACATATTCTCAGCAAAAAAATTTCAATTTTAGCAAAATAAGTGTTTCCTAAAAAGACCCTTAATTAGCACCTCAAAATGCTACTTTATTTATTTTAACACATCACTTAACAATACACCCTACATCTCATCTTCTTTTAACATACAAGTATACAACCCAATAAAAATTCATTTTCCTATAATCCATGATACCACCAAAATCATTGACAACCTATAGCAACCATTGAAACCACCATGATCACCCACTAGTTCACATCACCTATGCACTATCGAAACCCAAAACCACCATGATCCACCAACACCCAATCAAAAGCTTATTGTGATTAACCCAACCAAAAATCCACTAGTAGATCACCCATAGCTGACAACAACACTATTAGCACCCAACCAAAATTCACCATGATCAACCTAACCAAAAACCCAAACCAAACTCAATCAACCATAGTGATCAAAAACCCAGATCAACACTGCAGCATACTCTATCCTAATCTTAAGTGTATATATGTGTGGAGCTCTCTTCTAGAGATTTGAACCTTTGCTCCTCACACCCTATAAGTGCTTATAATTGTAGAGTGACCATTGCGCCAAGAAAATAATATTCCAAAATTGAAACTTCTTTTTATAAAACTAACTTTTAACTCTCGTATTGTAATCAAGGAAAATATTTTTATATGTAACCTTGAAATCATAACATATTATCACAATATTTTCTAACTAATGTGTTGAATTTTATAATTCTCTAACAATGTTATATACTTTTTAAAGTCTTTTGCAATCAACCCATATTTTGATACATCAAAATGAAATCTAAGAGAGAAAGAATAAATATTGGTACTTTTAAGCTAATCAAAAAAAATAAAATAAAATAAAATCTATAAGGGAGCTTAGAAAACCTCTAATAATTTTCTTTCGCATCAATTTTTTTTTTTTAGAAAAGTTAAACAGCGCACAATTTAATCTAAAACATATATATATATAATATATATATATATATATATATATATATATATTAAAAACCTTACAAACCCAACAAAATTTGGTTGGCCAGGGAATTGGTCATGGATATGAGAAAGACAGCTATATGGGAAAAAATATATATAATGAAATATATGGACCTTTGTCTTTTTCAAACATGATATATCATCCTTAGCCACATGTTTCCTTCTGGGATTGAGACTCGGGAGATGCAATCATTTTTCAATGATTGAGAGTATCAGAGTTTAATTTTTAATTTTTAATTTTTCAATTTTTCTCACCTAAGGTTAAGATTGAAAATTAAATTTTTTAATTCTCAATCTCACTCTCTTCTGCACTAGCTTAACTATAGAACGTGTTATTAAAAAAAGAAAGCTTAACTATAGAACGGGAACGGGAACGGGATTCAAATCTTTCCTTCATTACCAACTTTGGTATGGACGGTGATTGATTTGTCTTCATACATGCTGCATGTGTGATTTTACTTTTGCATGTTTTTCAAATCTTTTGGGGATAAGAGTATTCACATTTGGGATGTTAAAAAAATTAGAATTTAGGATGTATTTAGGATTTGAGAAAAAGTTAGTTTATTTTATTTTTAGCTTATTTTTCTCTTAAAGTGGGTTTTGTTGCACTATTAAGTGGGTCATATTGCTCCAAAAGTTAAATTTTAACCCTTTTTTTTTCCCCTACATATTCTCAGCAAAAAAATTTCAATTTTAGCAAAATAAGTGTTTCCTAAAAAGACCCTTAATTAGCACCTCAAAATGCTACTTTATTTATTTTAACACATCACTTAACAATACACCCTACATCTCATCTTCTTTTAACATACAAGTATACAACCCAATAAAAATTCATTTTCCTATAATCCATGATACCACCAAAATCATTGACAACCTATAGCAACCATTGAAACCACCATGATCACCCACTAGTTCACATCACCTATGCACTATCGAAACCCAAAACCACCATGATCCACCAACACCCAATCAAAAGCTTATTGTGATTAACCCAACCAAAAATCCACTAGTAGATCACCCATAGCTGACAACAACACTATTAGCACCCAACCAAAATTCACCATGATCAACCTAACCAAAAACCCAAACCAAACTCAATCAACCATAGTGATCAAAAACCCAGATCAACACTGCAGCATACTCTATCCTAATCTTAAGTGTATATATGTGTGGAGCTCTCTTCTAGAGATTTGAACCTTTGCTCCTCACACCCTATAAGTGCTTATAATTGTAGAGTGACCATTGCGCCAAGAAAATAATATTCCAAAATTGAAACTTCTTTTTATAAAACTAACTTTTAACTCTCGTATTGTAATCAAGGAAAATATTTTTATATGTAACCTTGAAATCATAACATATTATCACAATATTTTCTAACTAATGTGTTGAATTTTATAATTCTCTAACAATGTTATATACTTTTTAAAGTCTTTTGCAATCAACCCATATTTTGATACATCAAAATGAAATCTAAGAGAGAAAGAATAAATATTGGTACTTTTAAGCTAATCAAAAAAAATATAAAATAAAAACTCATGCATCATTTTTAGAAAGTCAAGGCCTACATAGAATATTTTAAAATTTTCAAATATATGATCTCATTGTAGATATATACTTCTATGTTAATTTATTTTTAATTTTACTTTTTAAGTATTCAGGTAATTTGTGTGAATATTATTTATATATATATATATATATATATATATGAATCTTTGAAGTTTGAACTTCATAAGAGAATGAATTTATATTGATTATTTATATTTTTTACTTGTTCGAAATATCTATTTATAGTGAGCTTAAATTATGAATGAATAGCTTAAGCATATACTAACTCTAAACTAGGCATGAAAAAATCAATTGAAACCAAGCATGGGAAAACAAATTATAGGTTACATTTATCTTATATTTACTATTTTAATATTTTTTCCATTTAATAAATTGTGTCATTTTTTTCTTATACTAATAATAAAATTTAGATTTAATTTTTTCCTCAATATTATGTTTTAACCTTGCTTCCCTAAATAGCTAAATTAAAAACTCTAAAAGGTATTAGGTGAGATTCAAGCCTCTCAACTTAACATGTTGAAATGAAGGCATTAACAAACTCAGTGCCACCTCATTAGCCCAACTATATTAGTACTTTACATAGATAGATTGGGTACCCATAGTCAATTGGCCCAATGAAAGAGCCCAATTGCTAATTCAATTTCTCATAGCTCAAAATAAAATGTGGGAGTAGAAAAGACCTTGAGAAAACTTTGAAGATTTTATCTTAATTCTTTGAATTTGCTTGAGGCTGCTCATTTCTTATTCATTAATGAGGCATTACAATTTGATTTTTTTCCTCTCTCTTAAAATTTTTAATGTGCATCTCAAAGTACAAGTTTTATAGTGATAAGTTTTTATGGTTCTAATTTGATTCCACAAGTTAAATTACTTTTTTGTCCACCCATAACAGCTAATAGTAACCTAACATTTAAGATTTATTGTGAAAATGTTGTGGATATAACATTTTTAAGTTAAACTTTAATTAAGATTTTCATGATCATTATATTACATTATTTGAATTTATTACTTGGTTAAGGAATTTGAATGCTATCGACTATGTTAAATCTAAAGCCAACAAAAAAGGTGAAAGGTTAAAAGGAAATTGATTAAGTTTGATTTATCATGCAGTGAAAGCCCTTAGTGAAATAGCTGAACAATTGGGAAAGAAAGACTGGAATACCAAAGTGGACCCATGCAAAAATGACCGAAGTTGGTCAACGCCAAAATTGGGTTCGAGGCCACTATACTACAACAATTCTCTCATTTGCAATTGCTCCTACCCTGATAGTGTATGCCACGTCGTTTCATTGTAAGTAAAAGTTAAACTTTTATTTTGCTAATCAACCAAAAGAACAAACTGCATAGTGTGAAAATTTCCTCCTTGTTAGAGGGAAGAAGTGGCAGCTGGTTTAGCTTATTAGGGTTTACCCTAGATTCTTTCTTTTATATATATATATATATATATATATATTACGCATTAAACTTAGATACTTGAGTATTCAGTTGGCTTACCTACTAAGACTTATTTAATTGAATTACCCATTTGAATCTTGTCAATTTAACCCAAATATTTAATTAGGTTGGGTAAAGATTTACTCAAATTAAGTAAGTTATGAGTGAGTTAATAGGTTTAGGTAAAAATTGACAACTCTACAATATACGGGTCATATTGTATTGCTTGAGAAATTATACAATATATGTAGAATTTGTTTTATTCAATTGAAATTAAAGTCAGGATCTCCAAATCTAGACTTATTTTCATTGCCTTTGAAGCGTGTCTAGAAGTTTGTAAATTTTGGGAAAATGATCCCTTTATTTTAATTTAGGGTCTGTTTGGATAGAGCTTATTGCTGAAAATTAAAAACTGAAAACTGAAAACACTGTAGCAAGATAATTTTTAAATGTGTGAATAATGTTGTGGGATCCATTTTTAATATTTTTTTCTGAATAAAGTGCTTGTGGGTCCCATGGATAGTGTGTAAACAGTGAATTTTTAAATGTGTGAATAATGTTGTGGGATCCATTTTTAATATTTTTTTCTGAATAAAGTGCTTGTGGGTCCCATGGACAGTGTGTAAACAGTGAAATTGATCTCCCGCACAGTAAAATACCGTGCATGAACAGTACCTATTACTGTTCATGCACGTTGAAAAAAAACAAAACGCAGAATCGCTGAACGTGGCCACAAAACGCTGTATCGAAACTCAGCCTTAATCTTGATTCTCTCAAATTTTTAGTTGGTTGTACAGCACATAATATTTATTTAATTTTTTTAAAATGAGAAGGAAATAGCGCATTAATAAGAGATCTTATACCAAAATTTTATTAATACTTTCTCACTTTTTCTCTCCCTTTCTCTCCCTCTTTATTCTAAAGAATTCAAAATATCCTTGTCACACAGGATTTTTAAAGGGCAGGATCTCGGCGGTGTGCTTCCACGATCTCTGGTGAAGCTACACTACCTGACGTACCTGTAAGAAGAGTACCCATTATTTGTTTTACAATTACCACTTCCATAATTGATTAACCACATAATTGCACAATTTCCTCTTCATTGTAGTGATCTCGCTTGGAACTTCTTGAGTGGTAACATACCCCAAGAATGGGCTTCTACAAAGTTGGAATTTTTGTAAGTGATTCCTCTGTTCATGTCCAAGATTAGCCATTAAAGGCTCATTCTTATTTAATTAAATGAATTTGCTACAGGTACCTCGCTGTGAACAATTTATCAGGACCAATTCCAAGCTTCTTGGGAGACATTACCACACTTAGAATTTTGTATGCTCTTATTTTATCGTTCTTTCTCACCAATCAAATATAGGAAAATGCTTGAGTTACTATCAGTTCAACAACATAATGCTTACAAACTGATGTGGCAATAAAAGTGATCAGTGAACTTCAATCACCTATGCAGAAAAATTTGTAGTATTTCTATCATCACTTGTTAAATAGACAATAAATTATGTCATACTTCCATTTGTTCTAACTGGCTTTAACATTTAAGAATATATTATACATTTAGGAATATAGAGAACAATCTGTTTTCAGGAATGGTTCCCCCTGAGCTTGGAAAGTTGGTTAACATGGAGAATCTGTGAGTTTCTTTGTGTTTTTTCCCTTAATTTTTCAAATAAATTTTGATTTGTCATTCTAAATTGTCATTGATTTGCTTAATCCTGAACCCATGAAGTGACCTCAACTTTAATTTTGGTGATTGTAGCATTCTTAGTGCTAACAATCTCTCAGGAGAGTTGCCAGTTGCGCTAACTAATTTGACCAAATTAAAAGAACTGTAAGTGTTTGAAACCTTTTCCGTGGCTACTAGTACTTCAAGATTTTCCTTGAAAAAAATCTTAGTCATTTTGGTGACTGTAGCATACTTCTTGTTTGTATTTTGTTCAATAATGTTTCTGTTTTGGGATACATTCAGTAGAATTAGCAGTAGCAACTTCACTGGAAGAATGCCTGACTTTTTCCGAAGTTGGAAACAACTTGAGAAATTGTATGTGCTTTTTGTTACATCCTTATCTAAATCTCTTTAAAGTAAAAAGTTTCAGGTGTGATCTAAATCCATTTGAATTGTGTTGTTAACAGAGAGATCGAAGCTAGTGGTTTTGAGGGGCCAATTCCTTCTAACATTTCTATCTTGAGTAACTTAACTGAGCTGTGAGTTCTGCCTTTCAAGATAACAATTCTTAACTTAATCTCTAGGATATGCTCATGTGATGTTTTAATTAATGAAATTTAATGCTGAAGAGCTAACAGTTATTGATGGTGCAACTCTATGTAGAAGGATCAGTGACTTAGTTGGAGGGGGTTCAAAATTTCCAAACCTAGGAAGCAGCACACGCATGATAAGATTGTAAGTCATTCTTTTGTTGAACATTGCTATAGATTGGAATGAAAGCAAAATTTACCACAGTTTTGCTCACCAGAAGTTTATTTACATTGCAGAATGTTGAAGAGCTGTAATATTTCTGGACCAATTCCTCCATCTATTCAGAGCATGACCCAACTTCAAACCTTGTATAGTGCTACTGTCATTTCTCCTTGACCCTCTTATTTTTAGTCTTTCTTAATGGAAAATGAGTGTACTGCAGCCCCCGGATGATTGGACATTTGAACAGAACATGGTCAGTTATATATATATATATGTATGTATGTATATATATATATGTATGTATGTATAAAAGACAAAACCAGAAATAAAATCCAAAAATACCCAATAATCAAGTAAAACCCTTAACCTAGAGTGTGTGTACGATGAGTGTATAAGGAGTGTGAGAGAAGAATTTTCATATATATATATATATATATATATATTATAGATATGTACAAAAGATGTTTTTTTTTTTTTTTTTTGGTAATATAAATAGATTTTTTTTCTAATTTTTTTTTTTTTTAACAATTTGATAATTATAGTAAGAGAGTGGGAAGTTAAACCCCGGATGGCTTCGTATGGAAACGTTAATAGATGTCAGTTGAATTACAATGCTCTTAAAATATAATAACTAGATATTAATATGTAAAAATTTACAGACTTAAACTTTGGGTCATACTTTATTATCTAGAACTTAGAGCACATATTTATTTCAATAAAAATTAGAATAGAGACTTAAGCCAAAATGGGTACTATTTGAGGGAGTTGGTGGTAACAGAGCTCATAATTATCTCACTGATTAATGAGTTTCTAAATCAATTAGTTGTTATAATAGATTGTGTTCTTAATTTTAACTTGCATTCTTTTAGTAGTTGACATTTTGTGTCATAACTTTTTCTATATTCAGTTCAGATTCATAGTTATAAACCCCCCCCCCCCCCCCCTTTTTTTTCTTGCAGAGATCTCAGCTTCAACAGATTGGATGGAAAAATTCCAGACTTTGGTGGTCTAACAAAATTGACATACTTGTAATCTTCACAACAAAACCCTTAACCTAGTTCAATTGTAGAGTAAATTCAAATAAACAATTAGGCAACTAAATTGCATAACCATATGTAGCAAGGTTTGGCTTTTGGCCAACATCCATGGGTGAATCTGCAATGAACTTCACTCTGTATACACCTAAAACTAGAATGCTCTCCATTTCTTTTAGAATAGGTTAAACGGTGCACTATATTATAGTAAAACACAGCAATATTGTTTGAGTTCAATTGTCTTTGGAAAACATAACATTTTTTTTTTTTTTAAAATGAGAAGGAAATAGCGCATTAATAAGAGATCTTATACCAAAATTTTATTAATACTTTCTCTCTTTTTCTCTCCCTCTTTATTCTAAAGAATTCAAAATATCCTTGTCACACAGGATTTTTAAAGGGCAGGATCTCGGCGGTGTGCTTCCACGATCTCTGGTGAAGCTACACTACCTGACGTACCTGTAAGAAGAGTACCCATTATTTGTTTTACAATTACCACTTCCATAATTGATTAACCACATAATTGCACAATTTCCTCTTGATTATAGTGATCTCAATCGTAACTTCCTTAGTGGTAACATACCCCACGAATGGGCCTCTACAAAGTTGGAATATTTGTAAGTGATTCCTTAGTTCATGTCCAAGACTAGCCATTAAAGGCTCATTCTTATTTAATTAAATGGATTTGCTGCAGGGTCGTCTCTGTGAACAACTTATCAGGACCAATTCCAAGTTTCCTGGGAAACATTACCACACTTAGAATTCTGTATGCTCTTATTTTATCGTTCTTTCTCACCAATCAAATATAGGAAAATCCTTGAGTTACTATCAGTTCAACAACATAATGCTTACAAACTGATGTGGCAATAAAAGTGATCAGTGAACTTCAATCACCTATGCAGAAAACTTTGTAGTATTTCTATCATCACTTGTTAAATAGACAATAAATTATGTCATACTTCCATTTGTTCTAACTGGCTTTAACATTTAAGAATATATTATACATTCAGGAGTATCGAGAATAATCTGTTTTCAGGAATGGTTCCCCCTGAGCTTGGAAAGTTGGTTAACTTGGAGAATCTGTGAGTTTCTTTGAGTTTTTTCCCTTAATTTTTCAAATAAATTTTGATTTGTCATTCTAAATTGTCATTGATTTGCTTAATCCTGAACCCATGAAGTGACCTCAACTTTAATTTTGGTGATTGTAGCATTCTTAGTGCTAACAATCTCTCAGGAGAGTTGCCAGTTGCGCTAACTAATTTGACCAAATTAAAAGAACTGTAAGTCGTTGAAGCCTTTTCCATGGTTGCTAGTACTTCAAGATTTTCCTTAAAAAAAATCTTAGTCATTTTGGTGACTGTAGCATACTTCTTGTTTGTATTTTGTTCAATAATGTTTCTGTTTTGGGATACATTCAGTAGAATTAGCAGTAACAACTTCACTGGAAGAATGCCTGACTTTTTCCAAAGTTGGAAACAACTTGAGAAATTGTATGTGCTTTTTGTTACATCCTTATCTAAATCTCTTTAAAGTAAAAAGTTTCAGGTGTGATCTAAATCCATTTGAATTGTGTTGTTAACAGAGAGATCGAAGCTAGTGGTTTTGAGGGGCCAATTCCTTCTAACATTTCTATCTTGAGTAACTTAACTGAGCTGTGAGTTCTGCCTTTCAAGATAACAATTCTTAACTTAATCTCTAGGATATGCTCATGTGATGTTTTAATTAATGAAATTAATGCTGAAGAGCTAATTGTTATTGATGGTGCAACTCTATGTAGAAGGATCAGTGACTTAGTTGGAGGGGATTCAAAATTTCCAAACTTAGGAAGCAGCACACGCATGATAAGATTGTAAGTCATTCTTTTGTTGAACATTGCTATAGATTGGAATGAAAGCAAAATTTACCACAGTTTTGCTCACCAGAAGTTTATTTACATTGCAGAATGTTGAAGAGCTGTAATATTTCTGGACCAATTCCTCCATCTATTCAGAACATGACCCAACTTCAAACCTTGTATAGTGCCACTGTCATTTCTCCTTGACCCTCTTATTTTTAGTCTTTCTTAATGGAAAATGAGTGTACTGCAGCCCCCGGATGATTGGACATTTGAACAGAACATGGTCAGTTATATATATATATATTATATATATATATATGTATTATAGACATGTACAAATGATGGTTTCATTTTTTTTTTTTTTTCAATATATTTGGGATAACTGACATTCTTTATCTACTTCACTAATTAAGAACACTTCGTGAGTGCCTGGATGAATCTCCATGTTCGAAAGGTAATAATCATATATGAATATATCAATTCGAATCAAATTATGATAAGGTATATGCTTCAATTGTCTAGTCAGGCATTCCTCTTTTGTAATTTATGTATTTGTACATGACAAATACATAAATTATTTAACAATAAAATGGAAATTTCATTGCTGTTCTATTATGTCTACTTGTATTTGATTTGGTACTGCTTCTATGTAGATTGGTATTCAGTGCATATAAATTGTGGTGGGAAAGCAACCACAATTGGAAACATTAAGTATGAAGCGGATGTTGACCCAGCTGGTCCAGCGAAATATGTTCGTGTGAGGGAGTATTGGGGATTCAGTAGCTCTGGAAGATTTTGGGATTTAAACACTAGTGCAAATGACTATATAGCAAATAATGTATCCATACTCAAAATGAATGAGTCTGTATTATACACAAGTGCACGCCTGTCTCCTCTTTCAATCACATACTATGCCCGCTGCCTAGCAAACGGACCTTACAAATTGAAACTTCACTTTGCGGAGATAGTAATCAGAGACAATAGATCTTTTTACAGTCTTGGAAGGCGGATATTTGATATTTATGTGCAGGTATTCTGTCAAATTTATTTCTATCTGTATATTATAGTAAAGGAGTTAATTGAGTTAATTTGCTGCAGGAAAAATTGGTGTTCAAAGATTTTGATATTGAAAATGCTGCACCAGGGGTTGATAAAGCAGTTGTTAGGGAATATAAAGCAAATGTAACAAATAAAGTTTTGATGATTCGCTTTTTTTGGGCTGGGAAAGGAACAACAGCTGCCCCAACGAGAGGAACATATGGTCCCCTCATATCAGCTATCTCTGTGGAAGCTGGTAATTATATTGGAGATTGAGAATCTTGTTGTTGTCCAATTTCTTCCATACTCAAATTAGATTGATGAAATGTGGAATCATAGGAATTTAGTGGATCTAGAAATCCATATGTATCTGCATTTAGATGAAAGACTCAAAACCATGTTAAAGTACATTTAGATGGAAGACTACAAAAAACTTTATTTGTCTTTTAACCATCTGTTGCTGTCTTGCTTTGGATTTTCTGTATGGTGCTAAATATATTTCAGAATGCAATCTTAAAATTACTGTCCTTACTTATTTTTATTTTCTGTAGATTTTAGTCTCCCTGATGATGGCAAGATGAAGATATCCATTGTGGTTGGAGCTGTAGTTGTAGTGCTACTCCTCATTTTTATGATTTTGGGCATTCTTTGGTGGAAAGGTTGTTTGAGAGGGAAGAAATCAAGGGAAAATGGTAATCTGTGCAAATCTTATGTGGAAATTATAGAGGACAGTATTTACTATCTCCTATTATGGCAGGAAGTTGGAACAATGTATAGAAAATGAAAAATTTTATTTTTCTTTATCTATCCCTAGATGATCAGCATTCCAAAGTACATTTTAAAAAGAAACTGTAGGATTTCTGGGCTCAGAGCATATGATCTTTTATTTGGGATGATGATTTGGGTCATTTAGTTCCAATTTTGATGATAATGAGCCCATGGAATTATTCAAAAAAAAAGTCTTTATCATTGCTTACTTTTTAAAAAACTGCATAAAGTAAATTTTCAAATGAATAATGCGTTTTTGGCTTAAGTTCTTTGTAGTCGAGTGATGTCTAAAGGTTTTCATAAACCAAGTTTCTAATAGAGAAAGTATTATTTTGAAAGATTTCACTCTCAACTTGTCCTCAAAGTCGCATGAAATTTGGTTTGTTTGTTTAATATTCTTATTTTAGTTGCAAAATGATCTTGTGACAAGTATCAAGCCATCTCATTCTATGATAAATGAATGGAATATTTCACCTTTCCATTTAATTTTTTGATTCCCAATAAAATACTTGTAATTGAGAAAGAGGAAAAAGATAAAATCTAAAAACTTACGGTTTTCTGTACTTGTTCATACTTAATACATTTCTCCTTCACCCCCTGCCCCTCACGCATCCCCCCACACAACTTCTGCTACAATATATTGCCATCCAAAAGCCTTTTATTTTCTTATCCTCTTTAAGATTTATCTAACTAGTCAGGAGGCATGCATTTTTTTGGTTAAACATTGTTCTTGTTATACTATAAGATGCATTTTGACATCTCAGTTGATGCCTTTGACAGAGTTAAAAGGATTAGACCTGCAAACTGGTTATTTTACATATAGACAAATAAAAGCTGCCACTAATAACTTCAATGCTGCAAACAAGCTGGGGGAGGGTGGTTTTGGATCAGTTTACAAGGTACCTGACAACTCTTTTTCTATTCTAGAATGAGTTTTCTTTTCATCCATTTATTCTTATTCTTATTCTCCTTATTGATAGACATTTGAAGAGTTACACAATAAATACATACCTGAAAAAGTATATTTTTCTATTCTTGATGCAGGGTATACTATCTGATGGTACTGTAATTGCAGTTAAGCAACTTTCATCAAAATCAAGGCAAGGAAGCCGTGAATTTGTGAATGAAATAGGCATGATATCTGGTTTACAACATCCAAATCTTGTTAGACTGTATGGATGCTGTATTGAAGGAAAACAATTATTGTTGGTATATGAGTACATGGAAAACAATAGCCTTGCACGTGCTTTGTTTGGTAAGCTAATATTTTATACCTTACCATGCATTTTATGTTGATAATAGAATAATGAGGACAAACACTAATCATGAATTTCATTGATTGGGTTTTGGACATGAATTTCAGGTCCTGTAGATAGCCGGTTAAAATTGGACTGGCTTGCAAGACAGAAAATATGTGTTGGTATAGCAAAAGGCCTGGCTTTCTTGCATGAGGAATCAACGTTGAAAATTGTTCATAGAGACATCAAATCTACTAATGTGTTGCTTGACAGAGACCTTAACCCTAAGATCTCTGACTTTGGTTTGGCCAAGCTCGATGAAGAGGAGAACACACACATTAGCACCAAAATTGCTGGAACAATGTGAGCTGACCTTCTTTCTTTTGCCCCCTCTATACTTCCTTTTGGAGTCTATTTTTTCCCTCTCTTCTATTTCATTACCTCTGCAGATCTTGATTATGAGGCATAGTGAATTGACGCTGATCTTATACATTGGTAATTTGAGTTGTGCCCCTGAAAGTACACCAGAATATGTCCGGAATGAAATCTCTGCACTAAGACAAGTATAGAAAATACTGTCAGAAAAGTATTGACCAAAGTACTTGACTGGATCTTATATCTATTTGGCAACAAGTAATAGGGTCCATGCTCTTCAAACTGAATTCTAATGCTACATCCCCTTTTTTTAATGAACACGCAAATATAATCAACCAAAAAGACACAATTACAGCTTAAACAACACAATATACAAGCTGCCATGCTGCAGACACTAGGTTGTCAAAGCAACCTCCTACAATACCCCCAGATGCACATAAACCTCTGCCCAAACCCATAAGCAACAACACAATTCACCCTAACACATAGTAGCTTATTTGCAATTACTAAAACAAGCAGCTATATAAGCATCTGGGACAACAGATGAACCTCCAAAACCCGACACATTGTCAAACCCTGCCAGTAGCCAGCCACAAACAACAAGAAGCTGGACAACAAATCTGGCAGCACAAAACAGAGCCCATTTGCAACTGAATTCTCAGCTTAGAGCAGAGAGCTTGATCACTGATTGAAGGTATGGAAGGAAGAAAAGCCTCAGGTCTATATCTCACATCATTTCAAGATATTCTTCACCATGTTATTCTTGGAATTCAATGGGTCCTAATGCAGTATCTGATTTCTCAACCTCAAAATGCAATATACTGTTGCTGTCACAACAACTTTACTAACCACTTGAGAACACCCCCATTGCGTCAAACTCCAACCAGTCACGGGGGACACCACTGCCGGGACACCACCAACTCACTTACAAACAGTTTGAAAGAAGGGAATAGAATGGCAATCCACCTCAGCACAACAGTATTCCACACCAATTTCCACCAATCCACCTCACCACTCCTAACTCTTATGGCGTCCCAAGTAGAATGGCAAGAAAAACACTACTTGTTGTAAGAGTCCACCTCACCTTATCTTCATCATGCAACTAATCCAGCAAGCATTCTAACTATACAGCACTAACAGCTTCACTTCTAGGTGGTTTCCATTGCAATTCACCATTCAAAGTAACACTAGACACTCTAGAAACTGCCATCAGCACCATCCAACAAAATCAATTATCATTATAGGTCAAATTCTATGGCCAAACCATAATGTCCCCACCTTCTCACATAAACAGGGAGATATAGCAGACTGGATGTATGGAATAATTCCCTCCCCCCAACCCCAAAAAAAATCTTTTAGTGCAACTACTCATTAAATTTGATCCACTTTGCCACTTTTAGAAAACATAATATCTCTATTTTAATTTACTTATTACTCTTGCTTTAGTTGATTTATTTTTGCTTCTAGCTCAATGAAGCTAAACTCACTTGTGGTGGCCTTATTAATTGCAAGTTGCATACATAACAATTGATTGGTAATCTGATGGTTGGTAATTGACTGATGTTGGCCTTTTTGGATTTAGAAGTTTATAAGATCATATTAGTGAACCAAATATCATGATAAATTTATGTGCTGCAGAGGCTATATGACACCAGCATATGCATTGTGGGGTCATCTAACCTACAAAGCGGATCTTTATAGTTTTGGAGTTGTTGCATTGGAAATTATTGCTGGGAAGAACAACATGAAATATCGACCAAATCAGAACTTCGTATGCCTTCTAGATTGGGTAAGATACATCATTCTAATGTTGAATGTACAGCTAAAAGAATATAATGAACCAAAGTTTTTTTTTTTTTTGGTAGAAATATGAACCCAAGTTTCTTCTTTTGGAACTACTCTATTTGACTAGGTCAACCTGCTTTATGTTTCACTGGGTTCAAGTTGGAAAATAAACATCATTCAGTTGAAAACATACATGTGAGAGAGTTAGGCAAATTATGCAGGTTTTTTTTTTTGGTTGTATCTTCGAGGTTCAAGTTGCATAAGGGGCTGTAAACAAGTCAAGCCGAGCCAACTATTAAAATTTCAGGGCTTGTTCATTTAATAATATTTCAAACACGAGTTGAGTTCAAGCTCATCACCAACAAGATTAATGTTCAAGCTTAGTCCATTTTCTTGTCGAACAAGCACGAGCTTGTTTACGAGATACTTGATCAACTTATTATTTTCCCATATATAATAAAATCATGACTAAATTTTTTATCCCTTCACAAATCTATGAATCTTTACTACTAATGCACTCTATATTATCAATAACATATAATAACTAATTTGATATTATATGAACCTATTTACAAATCTACGTAATCTATTCTATATAAATATAATTTTAGACAAGTATACATATAAAACTATAACACTATATATTGTCAAATCAAACTTTCTTGTTCACAAGCTTATTCGTGAACACATTATTATGTTTTAGTTTGTCTAGTTTAATATTCAAACCCAAACTTGGGCTTGAGTTGCCTTGTTTGCTAAAAATCAAACATAACGCTTTTGAAGCCATTAAATCTAGGTGGGTTTATAGGGATGCAAATCTTGCTACTGATATGTTAGCTAAGTGGTCTCTACATAGCTCTATCTGTAGTTGTTTTGATATGGGATTTAGCCCCCCTCCCAAGCAAGTTTTGTTAATGTTATCTTAGGTAAGGCTGCCCAGTATTCTCCATAATGTTTTTCTTAGTTTTGGTTAATAATATTTCATTCAGCAAAAAAAAAAAAAAAAAAAAAAAAACCCATAAAAAAACCTTTTTTCAAGCTGAGCTTGAGCTGTTCATAAACAGTTTTTGTTCACTTACAAGCATAACTAATTTTTATTTATTGGAATTAAAGTGATGTGCTGGTGAGTGATGTTGTCTTAACATCATATAATTCAATAACACTGTCCACAGGTTCTAATTATCGGAAGGAAAAAAATGTCCGTAAGTTCTTTCCATGAAAAACTTGGATTTGGTCTCCAAACTTCTACTTCTTTTATGAACAAACACAGACACACACCCAAAAAAAAAAAAAAATCTTAGATATCTTTAAAATACAGGAAAATTAAATTATGTTTGGCTTATAAATGAAAAGGGTGAATTTACAAAACAAATGTTGATATTAACTGCTTTTATATTTTAATGAAAATGTCATTCTTTTTTTCATTATTAACTGTTAATTTCCTTTTCATATTTTAATTAGAGTAATGTTTATTTCACGCACTATTACACACATAGTATATCCACTCACAAAAAACAAGGGAAAACGTGACTTGAAGTCTCAATTTCGAAGTTTGAAATCGTGACATCAACTTCTAAATTGTGACTTAAAGTAATGTTTTCCCTTATGTTTTTGTGAGTGTGTGTACTATGTGAGTGATAGTATTTTCCCATTTAATTAACATGGTAGCCTATTGTTTGCTAACTTGGGGAACATCATTGATAGAAAAAAAAAAATTGAATTGTTTGTTTTTTCTTTTAATAACTTACAAACTCTTTTCATTTGTCATTTTAGGCCATATTGTTACAACAGAGAGGGGATTTGATGGAATTGGTGGATCCAGAATTGGGGTCTGATTTCAGTAAGGAAGAGGCACTTAGAATGATTAAAGTAGCTTTATTATGCACTAATCCATCACCAGTGCTTAGGCCTGTCATGACTGCAATAGTGAACATGCTTGAAGGCCGGATAGTCATTGATGAATTGACCGGAGGTCCAAGTATTTATGGCGATGAATGGGGGTTTGAAGCCTTAAGAGATCAATATGGTGAGAGCTCACGACCAAACACAAAGGAAAGTCAAAGCCTTGTTCAATCATCAAATGCAACATGGATTGGTTCTTCTTCTACATCTGCCCACAATATCTATTCCACCAATCAAAATGAATGAGTGTGGATGGCAATAAATGTGGGATTTTAAGTAAAATTAGTTAACATAGGTATGTTATAACTCTACAAACATGGTTAATAGTGTTTTGCTTACCGTTAAATCTAACAATAATCTACGGTTTAAAAAAAATGTATACCTTGAACCTATCTCATATATTTCTATATAAAAGCAACTAAGTCTCCAGCTTATGTGACAAGCATTGTGCTTGTTTAATGAGAAGAAACTATGAGCTTTGTGGTTTTAATTCCAAGATAGTACTTTGAATGGGATTTGGTTGGGAGAGAGACATTGCCAACTTGTGAAGCTAAACGGTATTTTCCAAAATTATTCCTTCTTGATGATTATAAATTTTACATTAGACAGTGTCACAGTATAGTGATTTAAAAAGTAAAGAAAAAGAGTGATTTAAAAAAAATAGTCTCAATATATAACTTAAGAACTAGTTTAATTTAAATGCTTCAAAAAAATAATTTAATTTTAGACAGAAAATCTTCGACATATCCTCATCAAATTCATGGACATAATTTTGACCAAACTACTCTTAAAAAAATCTTCAAATAGAGGGAGAAAAAAAAAAAAAACATTTTGATCTTCGCCACAGAAAATACATCGTAACGGCAAACAACTCCATACCATCTCTGTCCAGATTATGATCTAAAGCTTGAAAGAATTCCATGAATTCCATGCAGCTATATATGCAAGTCCAAAGGCAATGTATCACTGCTTATTAGCTAGCAACTGTTGCTGATGACCACCCACCTTGGATTCTCCTTTCTGTAGGTTGTAGTAGCTGCATCTACTTTTAAAAGTATATTCACCAGAGAGCCATTTGGCATTGATATAATTAAGCCAAGGATGGTCGAGGAAGGCTCAAAATCTGATAAACTAGGGGTACCAAACATTACACAGATCGAAGCCTTGGATCGGTTGGTTCATTCCACATTCTCCCTGCCCCTGGTGCAATTTAAGACAGCCATATGCCATTTTATGCATATTATCGGTACAATCTGTAAATTTATACCAAAATTGCCTCCAGGCCGGCCCAAGGCCTAGGCCTAAGGCCCCAGCTCCATTATAAAAAGGCCCAAATATTTTTAATGATAACTGACTTCTTTTTAAAAAGAACATAAAAAAATAAAAAAATTAGTGTGCTATTTTCCCACCGCTGCTTGGAAATATAATATTACAAATATATATTTTGAATCGTCAAATGTTAATTACATTTTCCTAACTAACAGATTGAGACTTTAAACATTAGGCACATAATCTCTGTCATGACCACACACCAAATAATGTCTACTTCTCTTAGTGGAGGTTAAGCATAATTTTGAGTTGTTAGACTCAAGAGCGTTAGAGATGTTTAATCAAATCTGGCCAAATGGGTTATATATATATATATACCATAAGGGGGCAGAAGAGCTTAAAATAATAACAGTAGATATTTTAACACAATTTTAATAATAGATTAAAACACTTACAGGAGGTAATAGTAGATACAAAGATTTGAGCTAGAATTGGAAAAGGGTTACAAGCTTAGGACCTTCTAGAGGTAGCATAGAACTGTAGGGAATTTGAAACTAAGAAAATCGAGTGATGCCTCTAACTTGAAAGGGACATCCCTTTTATTAGAAAAATAAAACACTATTTAAACAATGAATAGTGAACACTAAATATTAGGTTAGCAATGCATGCGCTATCTGGAGAAGGAATCATCCCCTGTGGGGAACAGCCAAAGCAATAGCCAATCTTTTATCAGGGATTCAAAACAGCTTTAATAGAATTAGTGGAGTTGGTGCAGCTTTAGTAGGGAATCAATGCAGCTTTGGATTTAGCCCTTCTGGCTTCTTATGCCAATAGAGATAATTCGCACCCAAATCTGGTGTGGAAGCTTCATCATGACCAAATAATTCCTGATTATAGGGGTAATAAGGATTATCATTAGCAAAAGAGGATTCAGAGGATGCCTCAGATTCTTGATCATTTCCTGAGTTAGCATTTGTAGCTTCTTCCTTATCCTTCCATTTTTGTTTTAACAAAGCAATTATGTTAGATCTACTGAGACCATCAAAGGCAGACTTTTTTCCTTTTGGTCTTGGAAGAAGACTTAGCAAGTTTAGTTACTAGGGCTGTCCAGGACCTGCTTGACCCACTGGAACCGCTCGACCTGCCGCCACCCGAACCGAAAGCCGATCGACTCGAGCACCACCGCGGTCAGTGACGGTTTTGTCCAATGAAACTCGACCCTCGTCAGTTCGAGTTTCGATTTCACTTCTCTCAACCCGCCAGAGCCCGACCCGACCGGTGAATAGGTAGATTTGTTTGATTTTTCCTCCTTTTCTCTCTTAAATTAGCCAAGTTTTAGTGGAGATCTTCCTTTCTATGCCCAGATCCGGTGGAGATCTCAAGTTCTTCACCTAGATCCGGTGGAGATCTCAAGATCTTCGTCCATATCGAGTGGAGATCTTGAGTTCTCCGCCCAGATCTGGTGTAGATCCCGCGATTTCCACCCAGATCGGGCGGACATCTTGAGTTCTCCATCCAAATCCGATGGTGATCTTGTGATCTCGGTGATTTTCGATGCAAATGGAGTGATTTTTGCATATTTAGGCGAAGTTTTTGTAGATACCGGTGAAGTTTTTGAAGATTCCAGCAACGTTTTGTAGGATCCAGCGACTCTCTTCATTGACCGAACCGACCCGAGCATCACCAGAACCCGAAACTGACTCAACCGATTGACACTGGCGGTCGGTTTCAAGTCCCTCCACCTTCCACTTGACGCCGGCAAGTCGGGTCCGAGTTGGGTCCAAAACCGACTCGGCCCGACCCGTGGACAGCCCTATTAGTTACAAATGTGGTAACAAGTGTAGTGGGTTGAGGCATTGCTGCTTAAACAGGGGGGTAAGCCAAAGCTTGAGCTTTTACATAAGCGATAGTGTTAACAATGCTTTGAGTAGCAGTAGGGAATTCCAGGACAACATTATCAATAACATCTTGGGTGTGGGAGAACTTGTCCTACCATTTAACAAACCATTGCCTAGTAAGAACATCGCCTTCCTTGATATATTGCCATTTTAAGATCCAGGGGACCTTGTATTTTTTAACAAAGTGTAGGGTCCCAGGAAATTTAGCACCATGTGGATTTTTCTTATAAGAAGTTGTAAAATACTTGAAGCAGCTGGTCAGAGGTTCTAGGAAAATATCAATAACAGAGCCAAATTGCGTCCACCAACGAATGAAACAAAGTGGGAGTTGAGAACTGAAATTTTTATCAAAATTGACAAATTGGGAATGGGTCATAGTTGCATCTAGGTATAGCATGAACTTGAACCAGGCATGGATGTAATCATGGTAAGAATAAAGAAATGTTAAAGAGACTCTAGAAGTTTGACTTTAAGATTTTCTTTCCTATTAAGTGATAATTCTTTAGGGCTCAGAGAGATTCACTCTCTCTAACTCTAAAGCAATTCCCCATGTAGAATTTGTTCGTGTAATTGATGCAAGTATTGCTTTTGCTTCTTCATTAATATGCATGTTTGAATGTTTATTCTTTTATTAGCATATGTATTCAACTATGCTTTCCATGTTAACATGCAAATATCAATCTCTAGTATGATTTTCTTTTCAAAGTCTTGATTCCATGAATTCCATGACTAGAATATATTGATTTTTTGATTCACATGTTTGTACATATGGATTTAGGGTTGTCCATGATATAATCTTAGATTGGTTATTTGTTATTAAATACTCCGGATCTGAAATTCTTTCTTTAAAACTCATTCTTTTCCATAATTCAAACAGATTGGGAATTCTTTCTTTAAAACTCATTCTTTTTCATAATAAAAATCAAATATGAAATTCTTTCTTTAAAACTCATTCTTTTTCATAGTAAAAAATAAAAAATGAAATTCTTTCTTTAAAACTCATTCTTTTTCATAGTAAAAAATAAAAAATGAAATTCTTTCTTTAAAACTCATTCTTTTTCATAGTAAAAAATCAAAAATGAAATTCTTTCTTTAAAACTCATTCTTTTTTCATAATTAAAAATCATATATGAAATTCTTTCTTTAAAACTCATTCGTTTTCACAATTAAAAATCAATCTGAAATTCTTTCTTTAAAACTGATTCTTTTCATAATTAAAAATCAGCTCTAAAATTATCATTTAAAAATCATCTTTTCCATACCTAAAATTAGATCTGAATTTTTCTCACCAAAATTCAGTAGAGTCCAGATCTCCACTTTGTCATCAAAAATATTTTTATAAAAATCGGTATCAAACCTATATTTTTTTAACATTTTTTTCCGCATTAAATATCAGATCTGATTTCTTTACACAAAGGAGTATACAAATCTGAGGTCTTTGTATAACATCCAACCATAGATCTAAGAAAACTAATATAACATGTTGCATTTCATAACCTGTTGCATATCATTGGTCATGGGTACTTAAATGGTCATTAGAGTCTAGAAGTTCGAATTTTATTTGGGCAGAAGGGGTGCCTAACTCCTTCCCATTCAGTAACCTAACTCTTGAACCATAGGTCTTGGTTCATAGAATATTGCTTTATTTTTGTTTTGGTAGATTGTATTTATGAACAAAGTTTAGTATTTTTTTTTTTTATAGATTGTATTTAGGACTGTTAGGATATATGTGTTTCACTTGTTTTGAACATATGTCATTCTTTTATGTAACTGGCTAATCCTTTGACAAAACGCACTTAACTTGTAATTGAGTAGATTTAGGATGTGTTTAATGCTTCAAGAAACTATTTTTTAAGATCAAGTGTTGAAGTCATCAAGTCTGTCCAAGAAACAAGCTGAAAAGTGCAAGTTTATTAAAGCTCGACAGCTAGCATGTGTCGAGATTTAAAGAGCTGTTCTAGTCCCGTGGCTCGACAGCTGCTTGACAGCATCTCGACACCTTTATCTGTCGAGGTTTAAGAAAAATAGATTTTGAGTTCTGTTTTGATTCTAATCCGTGGATGTGTTTTTGGGCCTTCTTTTCTCCTAACTCTAGACATATAAAAGGATTATTTTAAGGGCCGTCAAAGTATTCACAAGTTGCACAAGCATTGAAAAATCTTGTTCAAGCAAGTTGTGACTAGAGACAAAGTTCTTGCCCTAGTTCATCTTTCTTACTATCTGTCGAGGTTTAAGAAAAACAGATTTTGAGTTCTGTTTTGATTCCAATCCGTGGATGTGTCTTTGGGCCTTCTTTTCTCCTAACCCTAGACATACAAAATGATTATTTTAAGGGCTGTCAAAGTATTCACAAGTTGCACAAGTATTGAAAAATCCTTGTTCAGGCAAGTTGTGACTAGAGATAAAGTTCTTGCCCTAGTTCATCTCTCTTGTGAAGAAGTTGCTGTGTAATGTGCACCGTAGGGTTTTGTAACCAAGCATCTTCTTGATCTTCATCGTGTGGATGAATTGAAGAACTTTGCAGCCAACAATCTTCTCTAGTTGGTGATTGAAGTCGCGTACTGATATCCGCACAATTGGTTAGTCACGTACTTGGGAGCCGTGCATTGAAAGGAGAAATTGTCACTACAGAACAAGTCCAATTGGGTATTGGGATAAGGGTTCAACTGTAGGTTGGTAGGGTACTTGAGATTCTTTTACTTGTAACCGCTTGTTGTGATAATAGTGGAATTTCGGGAATGGTGACCTTAAAATCACCCGGTGGGGTTTTTGCCGTGTAGGTTTTCCTCATTCGTAAACAAATCGCCGTGTATTTTATTTTCCGCTGCATACTTTAGTTTATTGGTGATTTGTTTGTGCTACCACGCGTTTGCATGTTAATTTGATTAATTAATAACTTGGCTAATTAATCAACTTAATTCATCACAAGGGGTCAATACGTTTTTGGCCTATCAAGTGGTATTAGAGTAGGCACACTCTGATTAGGGTTTAATCTTTGCTGTGAGATCCATTGACCCCTGTTGTCATGGAAACTCTTGATTGTTTTGATTTGCATGATCTTGTGTTGAATGATGATGATGATATTCAAGATGCTTATTGCAAGCTTTATAATTTTTATTTGAGATCTATTGAATGTTCTACAAAATTAAAAACCAAATTTAAAAAGGTTAAGCTTGAAAAAGATGATTTGATTGCAAAATTGGATGAAGCCAATAATTTGAATGAGAATTTTAAAAATTAAATTTCATCTCAAGTGGACAAATTAAGAGTTTGGAAGAGCAACTAGTTGAATTTAAAATTGAAGTTGAAAAATTAACCATGACTTATAATTATTACGAATATTTTATGAAGGGGTTGCATGTACAATAAATTTTTGAGATATAATTTATAAATAAGGCCTAGAGTGCAATTATATTTATATAGTGGTATTAAATATAATTAATGGTAACTTTGGACTTGTCAAGAGTTGACAGAAAAGCCCAAGGCCCATTAGAGCTAGTGTCTTATTGGTCCCACTCCAAGCCACACACTTAAGCCCAATTGGAAAGACCCAAAAGGCTAGCCCAATTACATAATCAGTTAGATACAAAGAGAGAAACATACAGAAATTTCTGTAGAGAATTAAAAAAAAAAAACACTATTGCGAAGTGGTGTAAGAAATGTTAGACACTTTGACATTCTCTCTTTGGAATTGATTGAGAGACCACACATTTTGAGCGTTAGTGGAATTGGAGTGAAGATCAAAAGTATTTCCAAGTGCTTCCGATCTTTGTTTTGAAATTCAACACACCAAGGTACGCTCTCTTGTTCTTGAATTCTGAAACTTACATAGTGCATGTTATCAATTGTGAATGAAGTAGATCCATTAAATTTCCGATGCGTATGTTTTATATGAGATTCAAACCATGTTTAATCCTATTATCCTACACTTTCCTCCTTTTTTCTGACTAATATGGTGCATTTCTCAAAGGTTACAAGTACATTATCAGTAATAAACCTACCATGTACAAAGGCACTTTGGGTATCACTAATAATGGAAGGTAGAATTTTCTTAAGCCTATGTGCCATGGTTTTTTATGCAATTTTGTACACCACAATGCACAAGCTAATAGGCCTATAGTCAATAACCTTCTTTGGATTCTTAACTTTTGGGATTAAGACAATGTGAGTTTTATTGAAATCAGGAGGACAAATACCATGGTTTAGGAATTCCAATACCGTTGCTGTGACCACCTCACCGCATGTCGGCCAGAATTGCTAGAAGAATAGAAGAGGCATACCATCCGGTCCTAGCGCCTTCGTTGGGTACATTTGCTTTAAAGCCACCTTGACCTCTGCTACGTTGAAATCTCTGGTAAGTACCTGGTTCATAGAAGCAGTCACCTTTGGCTGGACTGTTTGGATCATCTCTGAGAACTCTGTTGGGTGACTCGTAGTAAACAAGTCCTTATAATAATCCATTACCACTTCCTCCACCTTACCCTCATCTTAATGCCACGCCTCATTTGCATCCATGATACCCTCTATGGAATTCTTCTTGTGCCTGGCAGAAGCTTTTGCATGAAAAAAACTTGTGTTTCTATCCCTTGATTAGCCAGTTGAGCCTTGACTGTTGCCTCCACATGTCAGCCTCTTTGTCCAGCCAGCAATTTAGTTCAACTCGAGTTCTTTTCAGCTCTTGGTTGATCTTTGAGGATGGAGGTTGGAGTTTAACCCATTCAAGCCTTTTTTGCACCTTCGACACCCTCCTTCCAATGTGCGCAAACTCCGTCTTATTCCATGCTTCCAATCTGGTCCAACACTTTTCTAAGCAACTCCCTAGCATGCTCCCTGAGCTTGTTAACTTCCCTTCCTCCCATGCCTTCTTTACCACCTCTTCACACCTTTGGTATCTCAACTACATCGCTTCAAATCTAAAAGTTTTCCTGGCCTTTTTATTCCTCTGTTTCTGCACCATTCGAAGGGCCAGAGGCGAGTGGTCTGAAATAGAGGATGTAAGATGAAAAAGTTTGGCCTTAGGGAAGATATTAATCCACCTCGGGGTTGCCATTGCTCTGTCCAACCGCTCCTGAATCTGCATCCCATCCTCACATTGGTAGATCCATGTAAATTTTGGGCCAATGAAGCCCAAATCCCGTAAACCACAGTAGTTAATGGCTTCAATAAAATTCTTCATTGCCGCCTTGGTCTATCACTGCCCCCCTCCTCTGAAGCGCCCGTAATTTCGTTAAAATCACCAATTGTAAGCCATGGTAGTGTTGAGGTTCCTTTTAGGTGTTTAAGTTTTGCCTAAGATTCTGGCCGTTCTGCTGTATCTGGATTGCCATAAAACCTCATGAGATGCCACCACCCTATACCTGCTCCACCATCCACTAAAGCGTCAACATGAGATTGAGAGTAAGTCTGGACCTCCACAGTTACTCCTTCCTTCCAAAGTAGAGCTAGCCCACCACTCTTGCCTTCACTTGGTACAATCAAGCCATGTTTCATATTACATTTATCCTTGATATTGTTCATCCACTCTCTGTTTGACTTCGTCTTCATGAGAAAGACAATAATGAGATCTTCATTATTAATCACCTTTTCCAAGGCTTTAACTGACCGGAGGTTCCTAAGCTCCCGGCAGTTCTAACTTATAAGACTCATTGTTCTTGGCGGAGCTACTCAGCAGCCTTTGCCAATCCCAAATGTGTCGCCATAAGAATACTTAAGTTTTTGGTTTCCTCGTCCAACCTCAGCTTCTTTCCCATGCATGTATTCTCAGAAATACCATCACATTTTCTCTTTGGGCCACCTTCCGTCTCTATTAATTCCATCCTATCCTGAATTTTTGGATCCTTACGAAGCCTAGTCCAACTTCCAAGTTTTGGGCTTTCCTTAGTTTCCCCTTTAGTTTCTCCATTTCCTATAGCCGGCCCATGTTGGTGTTTAACATTAATTTTACCTTTCCCAGTACTACTTTTAGGCCCACATTTATTTTCTTTTCCTTCCTTAGACTTATCAACCCAGCCCAATTCAAATTTAACTTTCGTGGGGAGCATCCTAGAACTTTGAGTTGTCAACTTGTCTTCTTCCTTTTAGAACTTTGAGTTGTCAACTTGTCTTCTTCCTTTTTCTAACTCTGTATGGGAAATCCCAAATCTTTAGTTATGCTTTCGTTATTCCCGAAATGTAGATCCTTACCAATCATAGCCAACGATGACTCTGAATTACAGGCTTTTGAATTCAAAAAAATCGGCTTCGTATTGATTGCCTCATCAATGTCCCTAATCATCGCCTCAAAATCCGGGATTTTGTTTTGTGGGCCAACCATGTCAGTTCCATGCATGTGTCCATCTTCCATCTGATCGCTAGTCGTTGCTCGCCTCCTCCATTGTCATCAGTTTCTCAGATTGATATCAAGCTCATCAGTGACACTTGAGTGAGCAACCCCAGCCAAATTGAAGACAACTCTAGTGCCATCCGCTGTACCCCGTGGTGAATTCCGATGAGTGCTCAGGCTGTCAAAACCTTGCACTTGGACTATCGTTTTCCTTGCCGAATTAAACTGAGGAGCTCTAAGCCACGGACCGTACTGTTGCTCCTCTCTCGAAAGCTCACCTTTGCTACTGAGCCACACTACACACTCTTTATTGTCATGCGAGAGGTGACCGCACCAGTAACAAATATTAGGTAGACGTTCGTACATAAACGACACCTACCCTTCTCTTCCGTGATCCCATGTAATCATTCTTCCCCTGCACAACGGTTTCGTAACGTCTACTGCTACACGAACCCGCATGAAGTTACCACCTTTCATCTCCGCTTCATCCCTCGGCTTTGTGATGATGCCCAAAGTTTCTCCAAGGCTGACCGCGACATCCACCGTCATTAAGGAGAAGGGCATATTATGAATCTGAACCCAGAAATTTGTTTTATCAAAACTGAGTTCTTGGACCGGAACAAAGCCATCAAACCTTTGCAAAACTACCAAGTGTCTATCAAAGACCCATGGTTCCCCTTGAAGGATCTTCTCTAATGTTAACGTATAGTATTATGGGCTTGGCCCAACTAGGTTACTTACTTGTATAACACACATTGTACTACTTATACTGCACTCATATTTACTTGTACAACACTCATATGCCTCCTATATATAAAGGCACTCATATATATTATTTGAGCATAAAAATACAATACTATTGAATTCAGTATTTCTAACATGGTATCAGAGTCATTGCTCTGATCTTTTTTTTGCAGTCTTGTCTTTATTGGTGTAACTCCATTCTCAATATTGCTTCCGCTATCACAACAACTATCACAGCCTTGCCGTTGAACCTTCGAGTCTTCCAGACCACTGCCCTTTTCGGCACCGCCGTGAATATTGCTCCGAAATTTTTTTTCCGAAGGTACCACGAAGATCGTCTTTCTCCGATCTACCTTTTCGTGAAAATCTCACAGTCATCGGAGGCTCCATGCGGCCTCACGCGCCGCCCAAAGCTTCTACACTGAAGATCACACGCCCACGCGCCGCCACGCGTTGAATCGCGCCGCCACGCGTCGAATAGCTTACTCACGCGCCGCCACGCGCACGACTGCTCCTGCTGTCGTCAGCCTTAGCCACGTCATCACTACCATGTCAGCCCCAGCCACGTCATCGCTGACGTCATCCTCCAGCGCGCTGCTGACATCACCTGCCACGTCATTGTTGACCGTTGACTGTTAACTTTTTTCGAAGTTGACTTTTTGCAGTCTAGGTTCTCCTTACTCAATTTTTCGCGTAGATTTCATTTTTGCAGTCTGATTTTGCATATTGTGTCTCTAAATGGATAAAAAAGATTTTTTCCTCCTCGCCCCATCAATATTGTATTGGAGGGGACTAGGAATTACTTATCTTGGTCTCAAGCTATGCGCAGTTTTCTTAAGGGTCGCATGCTCTGGCATTATTGCACTGGTGCAATCACTATTCTTGTGAAGGGGGCAAGTGAAGAAGATGTTGCCTTTCTCAGTCGCATGATTGAATGGGATAGTCACAATCACATGATCCTCACATGGATTCGAAACACTTCCATTCCCTCCATCTCCAATTTGCTGGGCAGCTTTGATGATGCGAAATCAGCGTGGGGTATGTTGGCCAAAAGATACTCTACCACTCACGGATCTATGAAATATCAATTAGTGGTTGAATTGCATCAACTCAGGCAAGAACCGGGGCAGTCCATCAATGACTACTATGATCAGCTTCACTTCATTTGGGACCAAATTGACCTTTCTGATCCAACTTGGGCATGCTTAAAAGATGCTCAACATATGCTGCTATTAGAGATGAATTTCGTCTCTATGAGTTCCTGATGTCACTCCACAAGGACTATGAGCCCATTCGAGGTCAACTTCTTAATCGTTGTCCTCCTCCCTCTCTTGATACTGCTGTGAACGAGTTAGTAAGAGAAGAAGCTCACCTTGCAACTCTTCGAGCCCAGGATAAGTTTAATGTTCTGACCCTTACTCCTTCTGCTCCATCCATAAAGCAACCTCAGCACTCAGGTGATCCTTCTGGCTCCAGCAATCGTCGCAGACAGACCAATAAAAAGTTCTGCAACTATTGCAAGCGCCCTGGCCACACTATTGAGACTTGTTACCGTCGCAACAAATCTACTGCTGCAATTGCTAACACTGAGTCTACTCCGCCAATGCCTCCCATTTCAGCTGAGTCCTAGTCTTCTGGATCCACTATCAACCTCTCACCCACTAAACTACAGGAGATCATAGCTCAAGCTGTTCGTATGGCTGGTAATGCATCTCTTTCCACTGCTCTCTTAGTTTTACCTGGTAAGTCTCAAACTTGGCTTTTTGATTCTGCCTGTTGCAATCACATGACACCTCACTCGTCCTTATTCTCCAAACTTGACCCTGCTCCACATCCCCTAAATATTCACATAGCTGATGGTTCCATTATGCATGAGAATAGTCTTGGTTTTGTTTCAACCTCCAACCTCTCTGTTCTTGGGGTCTACCATGTTCCTGACCTATCCTATAATTTGTGTTCTTCGGGACAATTAGCTGAACTAGGTTATCGCCTTATTTTTTACTATTCTAGGTGTATTGTGCAGGATCCGAGGACGGGGCAAGAGCTTGGGACCAGCCCTAGGGTTAGGCGTATGTTTCCAGTGGACAATCTTCATCTTCCACCTGTTGCTCCGGTGTCTGTTGCTGCTGCTGCCGCTGCGGTGTCTTCCTTACCCTCTCTCTCCCTTTGGCACTCTCGTCTTGATCATGCACCCTCTTCTCGGGTACAACAGTTAGCTTCTAAGGGTCTGTTAGGTTCTGTGTCCAAAGACAATTTTGATTGTACTTCATGCCTATTAGGAAAGCAGCCAGCTTTACCTTTTAATAATAGTGATTCTATTTCTAATAGCATTTTTGAGTTAATTCATTCTGATGTTTGGGGACCTTCTCCTGTTGCTAGTATTGGTGGATCTCGATATTTTGTTGTTTTTATCGATGATTATTCTCGTTATAGTTGGATATTCCCTATGAAATCTCGTTATGAAATTTTGCCAATATATAGTAACTTTGCAAAAATGGTTGAAACCCAATTCTCCAAAAGAATCAAAATTTTTCGTTCTGATAATGCTCTTGAACACTCAATATGCTTTTCAAGCTCTGTTACACTCCTATGGTACCGTACATCATCTAACTTGTCCAGGTACCTCTCAGCAAAATGGTCGAGCTGAACGAAAACTTCGTCATATTCTTGACACTGTTCGTACTCTTCTTCTTTCTACCAAGGTTCCTCCTCCATTCTGGGGTGAAGTTGCTCTTCATGCTGTTCACACCATCAACTGCATTCCAAGCACTGTCATCCTTAATCAAACTCCGTATGAGCGCCTCTTTGGGTCACCCCCTGACTACCATCACCTTCGCTTTTTTGGATCTGCTTGTTTCATTCTACTTCAGCCTCATGAGCACAACAAACTTGAGCCTCGATCTAGACTTTGTGTTTCCTTGGTTATAGCGAAACACAAAAAGGGTATCGATGTTATGATCCTGTCTCTCATCGCCTTCATGTTTCTCGTAATGTTGTTTTCTGGGACCACCGCTTTTTGTTGTACTCTCTCATTTTCGTTCTTCCCTCACTACCTCATCTGTACTTGAAGTCTTTCTAGAGGAGTCTCATGTTCCTTCTCCAAATCCTCTTGATCCTTCTTTGGACTTCTCTATTCAAACACCAGATCCTTTTAATGTCTCTTCTAGACAGTCGAAGATGAGCAGATTGATGACGAGCTACCCCAACTTGAGCCTGGGTCCCCCGCTCCTACTCTGCCTGAAGATCCTCCACAAGACATTCCACCTCGTCACTCAACCGGGTAAGATCCATTCCTACACATTTACTTGATTATCATTGTTACACTGCACTTGCTACATTCCATGAGCCTCAAACCTATCGTGAGGCCTCCACTGACCCTTTATGGCAGATTGCAATGAAAGAGGAACTTGATGCATTAACCAAAAACCATACTTGGGACTTAGTTACTCTTCCTCCTAGACAGTCTGTGGTTGGTTGAAAGTGGATCTACAAGATTAAGACTCGCTCAGATGGGTCCATTGAGCGCTATAAGGCTCGTCTTGTTGCAAAAGGTTTTACATAGGAGTATGGGATTGATTATGAAGAGACCTTTGCTCTAGTTGCTCGCATCTCATCTGTTCGTGCCCTCCTAGCCATTGCTGCTGCTAGAAAATGGGATCTTTTTCAGATGGATGTTAAAAATGCATTCCTTAATGGGGACTTGAGTGAAGAAGTTTACATGCAACCTCTTCCAGGTCTCTCCATTGACTCCAACAAGGTTTGCCGCCTTCGACGAGCATTGTATGGTCTTAAACAAGCTCCTCGAGCCTGGTTTGCAAAATTTAGCTCTACTATCTTTCGCTTGGGTTACACTGCCAGTCCTTATGATGCTGCATTTTCTTCGTTGTACTGATAAAGGTACCATTCTGCTTCTCCTCAATGTGGATGATATGATCATAACTGGTGATGACCTTAGTGGCATACAAGAACTCAATGATTTTCTCAGTCAGCAGTTTGAGATGAAAGATCTTGGCCACCTTAGTTATTTCTTGGGTCTTGAAATCACTCGTTCATCAGATGGTCTTTATATTACTCAATCCAAGTATGCTTCTGATCTTTTGTCTCGTGCTGGACTCACTGACAGCAAGACTGTTGACACCCCAGTTGAGCTTAATGCGCATCTGACTCCCTCGGGGGAGAAACCATTGTCTAATCCTTCTCTTTACAGACGATTGGTTGGCAGCCTAGTCTATCTCACAGTTACTCGTCCAGACATTTCCTATGCTGTTCATCAGGTCAGCCAGTATTTGTCTGCTCCACGGTCGACTCACTATGCTGTTGTTCTGCGCATTCTTCGATACTTGAAGGGCACTCTCTTCCATGGCCTTTTCTACTCAGCTCAGTCTCCTCTTGTACTCCGTGCATTCTCTGATGCTGATTGGGCAGGAGATCCCACTGATCGTAGGTCCACCACTGGCTATTGTTCTCTCCTTGGCTCTTCCTTGATTTCTTGGAGAAGTAAGAAACAAACCTTTGTGGCCCGCTCCAGTACTGAAGCAGAATATCGTGCTCTTGCTGATACCACATCTGAGCTTCTTTAGTTACAATGGCTTCTTGCAGACTTAGGTGTGTCTACATCCTCTGCTACTCCTTTTTATTGTGATAATCAGAGTGTCATTCACATTGCTCACAATGATGTCTTCCATGAACGGACTAAACATATCGAGATTGATTGTCATTTTATCAGTTATCATCTTGTTCATGGTGCTTTCAAGCTCTTCTCCGTCTCCTCCAAAGATCAACTTACAGACATCTTCACCAAGTCCCATCCTAAGGGACGCCTTCGTGATTTGGTTGACAACCTCAAGCTGGTCTCACATCCACCTTGAGTTTGAGGGGGGCTGTTAACGTATAGTATTGTGGGCTTGGCCCAACTAGGTTACTTACTTGTATAGCACACATTATACTACTTATACTGCACTCATATTTACTTGTACAGCACTCATATGCCTCCTATATATAAAGGCACTCATGTATATTATTTGAGCATAAAAATACAATACTATTGAATTTAGTATTTCTAACATCTACATCGGTCTCCAACTCAAACGCTATTAAGAGGATCTCCGGGCTAACCTCTAAACTTTTGCTTTGTACGCCATATTGGTCTAAACGTCCTTGCTACAGCCTCTACGTTGATTGATCTCCGGGTGAAAAATTTCGTAGCAAGCACATGTTCTAATGTCTTTTTGTCCTTTGACAGATCACACCTCTTTCCCTCCTCTTCGAACAAAGATAACTTCTTCCACTGCAATGCCAAATCTTCCATACCACACCAAGGATGGTCACCACACTACCCCCACACTATCCTCCAGACAAAACAGAGCCCTCCTAGTAATATTAATTACTAGAGGGAACGGCACGTCCTTCTCACTGAGAAGGGAGAACTATGCTACAGAGAGTGGAGAAGGAACACCAACTCGCCTCGTTGAGAACTTATTGTAGTATATATAGATTAGAAAAACTCTTTTATGAATTTACTAACTGTTTGTTTTTTTCATCATTTTAATTGGTATTCTATCGTTTGCTTACGTTTTTATTTTTATTTTTATTTTTTATGAATTACCTTTTTTTGTTTACACCTTTTCCCTTCCTAATTCTCTCTTCTTTTCACTTCAGGCCATCGTTTTGCAACAAAAAGGAAATTTGATGGAGTTGGTAGATCTAGAATTGTGTTTAGAGTTCAATAAGGAAGAGGTACCTAGAATGATTAAAGTAGCTTTATTATGCACTAATCCATCACCAGCGCTTAGGCCAACTATGACTTCCGTAGTGAGCAGGCTTGAAGGCAAAATAGTTGTTGATGAATTGGCTTGGGATCCAAGTATTTATGGTCATGAAAGGAGTTTTGGAGCCTTCAGAGACCGATTTGGTCAGAACCCACGACCAAGCTCAATGGAAACTCAGCCTAATTCAGTTATCAAATGCAACATGGAACAACTCTTCTTCTACATCAGCCCAGGATCTCTATTCCATTAATCTTGACTCTAGGTAATATATATAAGCAACCAAGCCTCCAGTTTATGTGACAAGCACTATGCAAGTTTAGTGATAAGAAACTATGAGCTTTGTGGATTTACTTCCAAGATAATACTTTGAATGGACAATTATTTTATTTAAGACGAAGCTAAAGTTTTTTTCTAAAATTGTTCCCTCTTGATGATTGAAAACTTTACATTAGACAATATGGTCTAAAACTACTTACAATTAGGTTCACTTGGTTGAAGATATTGAAAAGTAGGAGGATAGAAAATGGAGAAGAGATGAAAAAGTGGAAAATAGAAGAGATGTTAGTTTTTGTCTTGTGGTGTTTGGTTGAGGGTAGAAAAATGGAGGGATGAAAAACTTTTTTTTTTTTGGTTGAAAAGAGAAATGAGAGGATGAAAAATATAGTTTGTTTAAATTTACTCTCATGCCCCTATTAAATAAAAAATAACAAATTAGCAAAAAAATGATAAACCAAAAAAACAAAAAAAAATTAAAAAAAAAACAAATGAACATAAAAAATTAAAAAATAAGGATAAAAAGTACTAGAAAAAGACAAAATTCAAAGAACAAAACCGAAGAAAAAATAATGAAACAAATGGGTATCAAAAAAGGACAAAGAAAAAAGAGAGATAGAGAGAAGAAAGAAGAAAATGACAAAACTCAAACATGTGCTTTTTGGTCTATGCATATAGGAACAGGAGTTTCGTGTTTACTTTCCAATTTTCTCTTTGATTTGGAAAAAAAAAATGGTGAGTTTGAGGAGAAAAAACTCAAGCTCTACCAGTTTTATCTCCTAAAATTATTCCAATCAAACACCCGAAAAAATCATTTTCTCTACTTTTCTCCTCCCATTTTCCATCTCCCTAAAATCACCACAACCAAATAGGGCTTTAGTGAGAAGGATAAAGTTTCACAATAACATAGGGATGATTCAATTAATAGTGGTGCTTACAAATAGGGGTGTCCAACTCAACCGGTGGGTTGGGCCACCCGATAAACCTGACCAAACTCGGGCCGATTGCCAGTTGACCTGACTACTCTAGCAGTTAGCGGCGGATCTTTTTCTCTAGAATTCGATCTGGTCAGTTTGGTCTCGGATCTTCTCCCCAAAACCCGAAGAAACCCGAACCGACCGAGATACATAGTATTTTTCGGCAAATTTTTTTAGATCCGGCGAGATCTCAACTAGATCCGTGAAATCTCCATCGGATTTGGCGAGATCTCGTCGTTTACGCTCAGATCCAGCTGCAATCTAGTGGGCTTTGCTCAAATAAGGCTTAGATTCGGTGAAAATATGATGGGTTTTGCTCAAATTCGGCGAAACTCCGATGGGTTTTGCTCAAATTCGGCAAAACTCCGATGGGTTTTGCTCAAATCCGGCGATGATTTGGTGTTTTTTTGCTCAGATATTGTGAGTTTTGCACAAATCCAACGATAATTTGATTTTTTTTTTTTTTTTTGCTTAGATCTAGTGAGTTTTGAACAAATACGGCAAAGATCCAATGAAAAATATAGATCGCCGCCAAAAGGAACCTTCGGCAGCATCTTCGTTGGCTTCGACCGATCCAACTGCTTATCAAATAAATTCGATTTGTCCAGACCCATTGATTTTTGCGGTCAGCAGCAGGTTTTCTCGTTGGAAATCTGATGTCATCTTGTCGATTACAGGTTAGGCACAAACCTGACACAGACCGACCCGTAGACACCCTTACTTACAAATCCTAAATACACCATAAAACCATATTTCATAATTTACAAATACAGAAACTACGGTTTTATATTCTACTTCCAGCTAAAAGAGAAAACCGCAAATCAAAAGAAAATGTCTAATAGTTTGCAATTGTTTTCAGCCGACAGCCTAGAATAGGATTACAAAAGTGATACAATATTTGACTAGTCATAATTCCTATGACAAGTCTGATTTGCCATGTAGCCGCCATTACGATATAATTTAAGTCAATTCATTGAGGCGGCCATAGAAATTTTTTTTGTCGTATAGATAATATATATATTATATATATATATATATATATATTTGCAAGTCAGATGGTCCCATCCTATTACCACCCTAACTTAGCCACCCCTACCGACTCAATTAGAGATTGAGATCTCGTGCAGTTACTAAAAACTTCTAATTCAAGGGCTGATATTAAAATGATTTTTCAACTTTTTAATTTGAGCCATTAGTTCACTATTGAATAAGGCTGTTGCATCAAATCCAGATCCACTCAATTACCTATTGTAAAAATTGAAAAAAACTAAAAAAATAAAAAATAAACCCACATAATCGTAATTTAAAGACTTTTATGGGTTATATACTTATATGTAAAGATCAAGATTTTAAAACTCGGATCGTTCAAAGAAAAATTGACTAAAATAATAATTATTTAAAATAAAATAAATATATTAAATTAGTAAAAATAAAAAAATTGACTAAAATAATCTAAATAAATAGTTTTTTAAATGCATTTTTATATCACTACTTTTATTATAATGTTTCAAAATCCAACTTGATAGTAAATAATAATAATAATAATGATAAATAAAAACCAAAAACGTCAAAACTTAAATAACAATTGTATATCATATATTAATATTCAAGTTGGGAAGGGGCCCAAGACTCAATAAATGGTCAGAAACTTTCACCTACATTTTTGTCATTTTTCAAGGCTCTGTCATGTCACACGTGCTAGGCTCACCAAACTAAAAAGCAAAGGTAAAGTTTGAAACAAATCATTTACTCAAACTGAAGGCAGGACCGCAGGAGACTATGAAGAACGAAAGAAGAAGCAGGGAAGAAACAAAGAAGAAGAAGAAGCAGAGCAACCTTGTGTCGTCTGCAATGGATTAGGTGTTTTTTTTTTAAAGAGCTTGGCCTGAGCAGCAAGACACGCTATCTGTTTTCTTGGCTCTCTGTTTTCTTTTTCTCTCTCGCAATTTGTTTTTGTATTTTTTATTTTCAAATTCTTTATGAACTGAGATCTATTTTACGGCCAAATATAGTAAAAAAATGGAGCCGTGCGAACCTCTAAAACCGGCCATGCTTCTCAGAATCGTACGGTTTGACTGTGGTTCGAGCAATTTCATGCATTTTTCACATAAAGAGGTTCATAGTTCTAAAAGAACCGGAATGAAGTAGGGTTCACAATTAACCGGGTCGGGCCGTACGGTCTAATTCGGGTCTGAGAACCTTGGTAAAGATCATCCATAGTTTGATATAAATTTATTTAGCTTATTTATTCATTTTTTAAAAATTTAGTTAAAGTATTCTTAAAATTAAAAAAATGATATTTAAAAAATCAGTATTATATAAACAAACTTTTTTTTTTTTTTTTTTAGAAACATATTAACAAATAAGTAAAACATTAAACAAAAAAGCACATGACAAACCTAAAAAAAAGACTGACAAATGGATGGGACATTAAAAAGCCAACATTAAATTTCATGACAAAGGCTTTTTTATATATTATAAAGTTAGCTTTTTGTTGGTTTTGTAATATGGAGAAATCTCATTTATCTTATGAATGGGACATAGTCCTAACTATTGAAGATTCAAAAGCAAAAACAAAAACAAAAATTATTGAATGTTAAGGGCTCCACTTTTTAAATTGTAGGGGTTCGTTAACATGTAGCAAGAATATCTATATATATGGTATATTAGACTTTCTGCACTTTTTGCAAGCAGAGCTCGTGGAAAAGCTAGTCGGCAGAGCAAACAATAATGACAAGGCTTGTTCTTCCATACATTAGCTTTATAATGTTCTTGTTACTTATGTGCATGGTAGCACAACCTGGAACAGGCCGGACAACTGATAGTGATGAAGGTCAGGACACTCTTTGCTCTGTTTTCTATCTATATAATATTTCTGTATATTTTTATTTCATATATAGGATCAAATCTGTTCTTTCAAACTGGACATCTATACATTCAGCTGTGTTCAACAAAAATCGTCAACATTAGAAGCTAGGTGTAGGCGAAAACAGTATATTGTTGATATCCAATATATTGCTCGCATTGATTATTGTTATTTGATTACTTTATTAGTTTAAGTTCTATATAGATGTATCCTGTGTGTTCGTGTGTGCTTGTTTCTTTTAAAAAAAAAAAAAAAAAATCTATAAGGGAGCTTAGAAAACCTCTAATAATTTTCTGTCGCATCAATTTTTTTTTTTTTTTTTGTTTAGAAAAGTTAAACAGCGCACAATTTTAATCTAAAACAAATATATATATATATATATTAAAAACCTTACAAACCCAACGAAATTTGGTTGGCCAGGGAATTGGTCATGGATATGAGAAAGACAGTTATATGGGAAAAAATATATATAAATGAAATATATGGACCTTTGTCTTTTTCAAACATGATATATCATCCTCAGCCACATGTTTCCTTCTGGGATTGAGACTCGGGAGATGCAATCATTTTTCAATGATTGAGAGTATCAGAGTTTAATTTTAATTTTTAATTTTTCAACTTTTCTCACCTAAGGTTAAGATTGAAAATTAAAATTTTTAATTCTCAATCTCACTCTCTTCTGCACTGGCTTAACTATAGAACGTGTTATTAAAAAAAGAAAGCTTAACTATAGAACGGGAACGGGATTCAAATCTTTCCTTCATTACCAACTTTAGTATGGACGGTGATTGATTTGTCTTCATACATGCTGCATGTGTGATTTTACTTTTGCATGTTTTTCAAATCTTTTGGGGATAAGAGTATTCACATTTGGGATGTTAAAAATTTTAGAATTTAGGATGTATTTAGGATTTGAGAAAAAGTTAGTTTATTTTATTTTTAGCTTATTTTTCTCTTAAAGTGGGTTCTGTTGCACTATTAAGTGGGTCATATTGCTCCAAAAGTTAAATTTTAGCCCTTTTTTTTTTCCTACATACTCTCAGCAATTTTTTTTCAATTTTAGTAAAATAAGCGTTTCCTAAAAGGACCCTTAATTAGCACCTCAAAATGTTACTTTATTTATTTTAACACATCACTTAACAATACACCCTACATCTCATCTTCTTTTAACATACAAGTATACAACCCAATAAAAATTCATTTTCCTATAATCCATGATACCACCAAAATCATTGACAACCTGTAGCAACCATTGAAACCACCATGATCACCCACTAGTTCACATCACCTATGCACCGTCGAAACCCAAAACCACCATGATCCACCAACACCCAATCAAAAGCTTATTGTGATTAACCCAACCAAAAACCCACTAGTAGATCACCCATAGCTGACAACAACACTATTAGCACCCAACCAAAATTCACCATGATCAACCTAACCAAAAACCCAAACCAAACTCAATCAACCATAGTGATCAAAACCCAGATCAACACTGCAGCTCTCTATCCTAATCTAAGTGTATATATGTGTGGAGCTCTCTTCTAGAGATTTGAACCTTTGCTCCTCACACCCCACAAGTGCTTATAATTGTAGATTGACCATCGCGCCAAGAAAATAATATTCCAAAATTGAAACTTCTTTTTATAAAACTAACTTTTAACTCTCCTATTGTAATCAAGGAAAATATTCTTATATGTAACCTTGAAATCATACCATATTATCACAATATTTTCTAACTAATGTGTTGAATTTTATAATTCTCTAACAATGTTATATACTTTTTAAAGTCTTTTGCAATCAACCCATATTTTGATACTTCAAAATAGAATCTAAGAGAGAAAGAATGAATATTGGTACTTTTAAGCTAATCAAAAAAAAAAAAAAAAAAAAAAAACTCATGCATCATTTTTAGAAAGTCAAGGCCTACATAGAATATTTTAAAATTTTCAAATATATGATCACATTGTAGATATATACTTCTATGTTAATTTATTTTTAATTTTACTTTTTAAGTATTCAGGTAATTTGTGTGAATATTTTATATATATATATATGAATCTTTGAAGTTTGAACTTCATACGAGAATGAATTTATATTGATTATTTATATTTTTTACTTGTTCGAAATATCTATTTATAGTGAGCTTACATTATGAATGAATAGCTTAAGCATATACTAACTCTAAACTAGGCATGAAAAAATCAATTGAAACCAAGCATGGGATAACAAATTATAGGTTACATTTATCTTATATTTACTATTTTAATATTTTTTCCATTTAATAAATTATGTCATTTTTTTCTTATACTAATAATAAAATTTAGATTTAATTTTTTCCTCAATATTATGTTTTAATCTTGCTTCCCTAAATAGCTAAATTAGAAACACTAAAAGGTATTAGGTGAGATTCAAGCCTCTCAACTTATCATGTTGAAATGAAGGCATTAACAAACTCAATGCCACCTCATTAGCCCAACTATATTAGTACTTTACATAGATAGATTGGGTACCCATAGTCAATTGGCTCAATGAAAGAGCCCAATTGCTAATTCAATTTCTCATAGCTCAAAATAAAATGTGGGAGAAGAAAAGACCTTGAGAAAACTTTGAAGATTTTATCTTAATTCTTTGAATTTGCTTGAGGCTGCTCATTTCTTATTCATTAATGAGGCATTACAATTTGATTTTTTTCCCTTTCTTAAAATTTTTAATGCGCATCTCAAGGTACAAGTTTTATGGTGATAAGTTTTTATGGTTCTAATTTGATTCTACAGGTTAAATTATTTTTTTGTCCACCCATAATAGTTAATAGTAACCTAGCATTTAAGATTTATTGTGAAAATGTTGTGGATATAACATTTTTAAGTTAAACTTTAATTAAGATTTTTATGATCATTATATTACATTATTTGAATTTATTACTTGTTGGTTAAGGAATTTGAATGCTATCAACTATATTAAATCTAAAGCCAACAAAAAAGGTAAAAGGTTAAAAGGAAATTGATTGAGTTTGATTTATCATGCAGTGAAAGTCCTTGGTGAAATAGCTGAACAATTGGGAAAGAAAGACTGGAATACCAAAGTGGACCCATGCATAAATGACCGAAGTTGGTCAACGCCAAAATTGGGTTCGAGGCCACTATACAACAATTCTCTCATTTGCAATTGCTCCTACCCTGATAGTGTATGCCACGTCGTTGCATTGTAAGTAAAAGTTAAACTTTTATTTTGCTAATCAACCAAAAGAACAAACTGCATAGTGTGAAAATTTCCTCCTTGTTAGATGGAAGAAGTGGCAGCTGGTTTAGCTTATTAGGGTTTACCCTAGCTTCTTTCTTTTATATATATATTTACGCATTAAACTTAAATGGATACTTGAGTACTCAGTTGGCTTACGACTTATTTAATTGAATTACCCATTTGGATTTTGTCAATTTAACCCAAATATTTAATTAGGTTGGGTAAAGATTTACTCAAATTAAGTGGGTTATGAGTGAGTTAATAGGTTTAGGTAAAAATTGCCACCTCTACAATATACGGGTCTTATTGTATTGCTTGAGAAATTATACAATATATGTAGAGTTTGTTTTACTCAATTAAAATTAAAGTCACGATCTCCAAATCCAGACTTATTTTCATTGCCTTTGAAGCGTGTGCAGAAGTATGTAAATTTTAGGAAAATGATCCCCTTTATTTCAATTTAATCTTGATTCTCTCAAAATTTTAGTTGGTTGTACAGCACATTATATTTAATTAGTTTTTTTAAAATGAGAAGGAAATAGCGCATTAATAAGAGATCTTATCCCAAAATTTTATTAATACTTTCTCTCTTTTTCTCTCCCTCTTTATTCTAAACAATTCAAAATATCCTTGTCACACAGGATTTTTAAAGGGCAGGATCTCGGCGGTGTGCTTCCACGATCTCTGGTGAAGCTACACTACCTGACGTACCTGTAAGAAGAGTACCCATTATTTGTTTTACTAATTACCACTTCCATAATTGATTAACCACATAATTGCACAATTTCCTCTTCATTGTAGTGAACTCAGTCGTAACTTCTTGAGTGGTAACATACCCCACGAATGGGCTTCTACAAAGTTGGAATTTTTGTAAGTGATTCCGCAGTTCATGTCCAAGATTAGCCATTAAAGGCTCATTCTTATTTAATTAAATGAATTTGCTACAGGTACCTCGCTGTGAACAATTTATCAGGACCAATTCCAAGCTTCTTGGGAGACATTACCACACTTAGAATTTTGTATGCTCTTATTTTATCGTTCTTTCTCACCAATCAAATATAGGAAAATGCTTGAGTTACTATCAGTTCAACAACATAATGCTTACAAACTGATGTGGCAATAAAAGTGATCAGTGAACTTCAATCACCTATGCAGAAAAATTTGTAGTATTTCTATCATCACTTGTTAAATAGACAATAAATTATGTCATACTTCCATTTGTTCTAACTGGCTTTAACATTTAAGAATATATTATACATTTAGAATATAGAGAACAATCTGTTTTCAGAATGGTTCCCCCTGAGCTTGGAAAGTTGGTTAACATGGAGAATCTGTGAGTTTCTTTGTGTTTTTTCCCTTAATTTTTCAAATAAATTTTGATTTGTCATTCTAAATTGTCATTGATTTGCTTAATCCTGAACCCATGAAGTGACCTCAACTTTAATTTTGGTGATTGTAGCATTCTTAGTGCTAACATCTCTCAGGAGAGTTGCCAGTTGCGCTAACTAATTTGACCAAATTAAAAGAACTGTAAGTGATTGAAACCTTTTCCGTGGCTACTAGTACTTCAAGATTTTCCTTAAAAAAATCTTAGTCATTTTGGTGACTGTAGCATACTTCTTGTTTGTATTTGTTCAATAATGTTTCTGTTTTGGGATACATTCAGTAGAATTAGCAGTAGCAACTTCACTGGAAGAATGCCTGACTTTTTCCAAAGTTGGAAACAACTTGAGAAATTGTATGTGCTTTTTGTTACATCCTTATCTAAATCTCTTTAAGTAAAAAGTTTCAGGTGTGATCTAAATCCATTTGAATTGTGTTGTTAACAGAGAGATCCAAGCTAGTGGTTTTGAGGGCCAATTCCTTCTAACATTTCTATCTTGAGTAATTTAACTGAGCTGTGAGTTCTGCCTTTCAAGATAACAATTCTTAACTTAATCTCTAGGATATGCTCATGTGATGTTTTAATTAATGAAATTTAATGCTGAAGAGCTAACGGTTATTGATGGTGCAACTCTATGTAGAAGGATCAGTGACTTAGTTGGAGGGGGTTCAAAATTTCCAAACCTAGGAAGCAGCACACGCATGATAAGATTGTAAGTCATTCTTTTGTTGAACATTGCTATAGATTGGAATGAAAACAAAATTTACCACAGTTTTGCTCACCAGAAGTTTATTTACATTGCAGAATGTTGAAGAGCTGTAATATCTCTGGACCAATTCCTAAATCTATATTGAACCTGATCCAACTTCAAACCTTGTATATTGCTACTTTCATTTCTCCTTGTACCTCTTATTTTTAGCCTTTCTTAATGGAAAATGAGGTAGTGCAGCCCACGGATGATTGGACATTTGAACAGAACATGGTCAATTATCACATTTATTAATTATAGATATGTAAATATGAAAATCTGAATCTTTTGGTAATATAACAGGCTATTTATATTTACAAATTTACGGGCTTAAAATTTGGTTAATGTTTTATTTTCTAGAACTTAGAGCAAGAAGTAATTTAAATACAAATTTTGGCATTAGTTTTTTAAAAAGTAGAATAGAAACTTTAGCTAAAATGGGAACTATTTGACAGAGATGTGGTATCAGAGCACACAATTATCTCAACTGATTAATGAGTTTCTCTATCATTTAGTTGTTACAATATATTGTGTTTTTTATTTTGACTTGCATCCTTTTTAGTAGTTGACATTTTTTTCTCATAATTTTTTCCATTTTCAGTTCAGATCTGTAGTTAAAAACCTTCTTTTCTTGCAGAGATCTCAGCTTCAACAGATTGGATGGAATTGTTCCAGATTTTGGTGGTTTATCGGAATTGAAGTATTTGTAATCTTCACAAAAAACCCCTTAACTTAGTTCAATTGTAGTGTAAATTCAAATAAACAATTAGGCAGCTAAAGCACACAACTATTTTAACCAAGTTTGGCCTATTGGCTGACATCCATGGGTGAGTCTGCAAGGAGCTTCACTTTGTATACACCCAAAATTAGAATCCTACCCATTTGCTTTGTCTTTTAGAATAAGTTAAAACTTAAGTACAGTTCTTTAGGTGGGGTATATTACGGTAAACCGTAAAACACATAGTTACATCGTTTGAATTTAAGTGTCCTTAGAAAAGATGACATTGTTTGTGATTTATTGGTTAATTCAATTATTTGTTTGAATTTAATTGGAGAACCTAATATGTTGCTCCTAAGGAATTCCACCTAAGTTTTTCCCTTTAGAATAACCCTAAAATGACCTAAAATAACTAGGTCTTAACTAGAGAAAATAGAGTAGAACCCTTTAACATGGTGTCTGATTGGCATCCTTTTATTTTGGCAAGAATATTTTATTAAATCCAGTTTTTTTTTCTCACCTTTTGCCAAATAAACAAATAAAATAGCTTCAAAAAAAATTGAAAAAAAAAAAAAAAAAAAATATATATATATATATATATATATTTCTTTTGTCACCTTTCAGCAAATCAGCTACCAGAAAATACCGGATGCCAAACTCACCTATGGTCATGCTATTAAGTGTTTAACCAGTGATATTTTTCTTTGTGTACTAAATAGGTTTCTGACAAGTAACTTGCTCACTGGGCTCATTCCAGAAGGGATCAAGGGCAAAGATAATACTCAGTAAGGGTTTACATCTTAAATTCTTCTTCAATTTTGTATTGACTTGTCAGTATAAAGAAACAAAATTTTGAAGTTACTACAATAATATTATGAGTAATGAGTTACACTCTCCTTATTACTCACTCAAAGTACACGCACTGCGACATGATTGAAATCGTGTTTTTAAAACATGATTTTGCAATTTTAACTAAAATTGTGTTTTAAAAACACAACTCCAAAAGGCAGTGTGTGTGGAGTGTGCAATAGGAAGAGTGTGATAACATTTTTTGGGATATTATATACTTCACTTTGGATAGTGCTTCATTTCATGGTCTCTTATGGGGTTAGTTATAGTGAAAAGACCTTGACAGCTACATCCTTCTATGTGACTTGTGTTTATAGTGAATCCAATATATGGTTTATATAATAGAGAACTCTAGTGTTAATGCTTGCTTCACAAATATAGAAACCTACAATAGTTGTCATGAGAAATCTAGAAATGCACAAGACAAATGACGCTGATAGTGAATGGCCACTATTGATGATGATGGCTGACACCAATTGCCAAAACCAATAGATGGAAGTATTGTGTGTGGATAGTGTTGATTGCGCCTGAACGACTTGGTGGTTCTAGTGGACTTAAATTGTGTGTACGGACGTTACCTCTTGTCAATTACAATTTCTATCCACACTTTGAATTACCTAGCAGATTCGAATCCAAGGGGATTTCTGGGCTTTGTTGCCCTTGCATGTCAGGTTCTCTACCTCCTGCTTGTAGGTGATTGTGTTGTCAGGGCTTGATGGTTGAGGAATAGATTCATGATGGCTTGCCAAATATTGGGTACCATCTTAATGTGTATTGGGTAAATGGCCTTAATGTGCTTTGGTCTGACAGCTTATGTCCACAGCAGAAAACCTTTGGTGGCTACTTCTTTTTTATATGACTTGTGTTCAAAATGAAATTAATGTATGGTTTATAGAATTGAGAACTCTAAGCTAACCCTAAACTAACTAGAAGTTAATATGCTTGATCTACAAGTATATGAGCCTACAATAGGCTTTGGCATCTTGAAACATAATTTCTAACACTTTCCATCTTGAATAGTTTAAAATGTTGACAATTTTATCAAAATACTCTTTAAAATGTACTCCTGTTCTTGTTTGGAATTATAGTGAGGTACAATATAATAATTATGCCTTTTGTGTAGCCAAATAGATCTTTCTTACAATAATTTTTCAGAGAGTTCTGCACCATCATGTCGAGGCAATCTGTAAGTTCTTTACCTATTGGAGTTTTACACACTTTGCTCTCTTCTTAACCTTTCCAGTTTTCTAAAACTAACTGATTTTTCCATTGCATCAGAAATTTGTTCAAAAGCTTTTCTGGAAGGGACAACTCGTAAGCTTCAAACTTGTAAACTTTTTAGAAGAACAGATGCTCTTAATGTTGTCCTTTTCACTTTTATCTTGGATAACTGACACTTTATCTGCTTCACTGATTAAGAACACTTAGTGAGTGCCTGAAGGACTCTCCATGTTCAAAAGGTAATTATATATCTATTGAAATCAAAGTATAAGTTATATGCTTCAGTTACCTAGTTGGGCCTGCTTCAGTTATTTTTTCATCTTGTACAAGACAACTACATAAATTAATTAGAAATACAATGGAAAATTCATTGCTTTTTTATTATGTCTGCTTGATTTGGTGCTGCTTCTATATAGATTTCTATAAAGTACATATAAATTGTGGTGGGAAAGCAAGTATTGTTGGAAACATAAAGTATGAAGCGGATGAAGATCCAGCTGGAGGAGCAAGTTTTTTTTGGAGGGAGAATTGGGGATTTAGTAGCTCCGGAAGATTTTGGGATATAAACACTACTGGAAATGACTATGTAGCAAATAATGTATCCATACTCAAAATGAATGAGTCTGAACTATACACAAGTGCACGCCTGTCTCCTCTTTCAACTACATACTATGCCCGCTGCCTAGCAAATGGGCCTTATAAATTGAAACTTCACTTTGCGGAGATAGTAATCAGAGACAATAGATCTTTTGGCAGTCTTGGAAGGCGGATATTTGATATTTATGTGCAGGTATTTTGTCAAATTTATTTCTATCTGTATATTATAGTAGAGGTGTTAATTGAGTTAATTTGCTGCAGGAAAAACTGGTGTTGAAAGATTTTGATATTGAAAATGCTGCACCAGGGGTTGATAAAGCAGTTGTTAGGGAATATAAAGCAAATGTAACAAATAAAGTTTTGATGATTCGCTTTTTTTGGGCTGGGAAAGGAACAACAGCTACCCCAAAGAGAGGAACATATGGTCCCCTCATATCAGCTATCTCTGTGGAAGCTGGTAATTGTATTGGAGATTGAGAATCTTCTTGTTGTTCAATTTCTTCCATACACAGATTAGATTGATGAACTGTGGAATCATAGGAATTTAGTGGATCTAGAACTGCATATGTATCTGCATTTAGATGAAAGACTCAAAACCATGTTAAAGTATATTTAGATGGAAGACTACAAAAAACTTTATTTGTCTTTTAACCATCTGTTGCTATCTTGCTTTGGATTTTCTGTATGGTGTTATTTGTATTTCAGAATGCAGTCTTAAAATTACTGTCCTTAGTTATTTTTATTTTCTGTAGATTTCAATCCCCCTGATGATGGCAAGATGAAGATATCCATTGTAGTCGGAGCTGTAGTTGCGGTGCTACTCCTCATTTTTATGATTTTGGGCATTCTTTGGTGGAAAGGTTGTTTAGGAGGGAGGAAATCAAGGGAAAATGGTAATCTGTGCAAATCTTATGTGGAAATTATAGATAGTATTCACTATCTCCTACTATGGCAGGAAGTTGGAACAATGTGTAGAAAATAAAAAAAATTATTTTTCTTTGTCTTTCCCTAGATGATCAGCATTCCAAAGTACACTTTAAAAAGAAACAATAGGATTTCTGGGTCAGAGCATATGATCTTTTCTTTTGGATGATGCACGATTTGGGTCATTTAGTTCCAATTTCGATGATAATGAGCCCATGGAATCATGCCAAAAAAAAAAAAAAAGCCTTTATCATTGCTTTTTTTTTTTTTAAAAAAATCTGCATAAAGTAATTTTTCAAATGAATAATGTGTTTTTGGCTTAAGTTCTCTGTAGTCGAGTGATGTCTGAAGATTTTCATAAATTAAGTTTTTGATAGAGAAAATATTATTTTGAAAGATTTCACTCTCAACTTGTCCTCAAAGTCACATGAAATTTGCTTTGTTTGTTTAATATTCTTATTTCAGTTGCAAAATGATCTTGTGACAAGTGTCAAGCCATCTCATTCTATGATAAATGAATGGAATATTTCACCTTTCCATTTAGTTTTTTGATTCCCAATAAAGTACTTGTAATTGAGAAAGAGGAGAGAGACAAAGTCTAAAAACTTAGGGTTTCCTTGTACTTGTTAATACTTCATATATTTCTCCTTCCCCCCCCCCCCCCCCCTCACAGCTTTTGCTACAACATAGTGCCATCCAAAAGACTTATTTTCTTATCCTCTTTAAGATTCATCTAACTAGTCCAGAGGCATGCGTCTGTTTTTTGGTTAAACATTGGTCTTGTTATACTATAAGATGCATTCTAACATCTTAGTTGATGCCTTTGACAGAGTTAAAAGGATTAGACCTGCAAACTGGTTTTTTTACATATAAACAAATAAAAGCTGCCACTAATAACTTCAATGCTGCAAACAAGTTGGGGGAGGGTGGTTTTGGATCAGTTTACAAGGTACCTGACAACTCTTTTTCTATTCTAGAATGATTTTTCTTTTCATCCTTTTATTCTTATTCTTATTCTCCTTATTGATCCTTGAAATTTGAAGAGTTACACAATAAAATACATACCTGAAAATATATATTTTTCTATTCTTGATGCAGGGTATACTATCTGATGGTATTGTAATTGCAGTTAAGCAACTTTCATCAAAATCAAGGCAAGGAAGCCGTGAATTTGTGAATGAAATAGGCATGATATCTGGTTTACAACATCCAAATCTTGTTAGACTGTATGGATGTTGTATTGAAGGAAAACAATTATTGTTGGTATATGAGTACATGGAAAACAATAGCCTTTCACGTGCTTTGTTTGGTAAGCTAATGTTTTATACCTTACCATGCATTTTATGTTGATAATAGAAGAATGAGGACAAACACTAATCATAAATTTCATTGATTGGGTTATGGACATCAATTTCAGATCCTGTAGATAGCCAGTTAAAATTGGACTGGCCTGCAAGACAGAAAATGTGTTGGTATAGCAAAAGGCCTGGCTTTCTTGCATGAGGAATCAACGCTGAAAATTGTTCATAGAGACATCAAATCTACTAATGTGTTGCTTGACCGAGACCTTAACCCTAAGATCTCTGACTTTGGTTTGGCCAAGCTCGATGAAGAGGAGAACACGCACATTAGCACCAGAATTGCTGGAACAATGTGAGCTAACTTTCTTACTTTTGCCCCCTGTACTTCCTTTTGGAGTTTATTTTTTCCTTCTCTTCTATTTCATTACAGATCTTGATTATGAGGTATTGTGAATTCATGCTGATCTTATACGTTGGTAATTTGAGTTGTGACCTAAAAGCACACCAGAATATGTCTGGAATGAAGTCTCTGCACTAAGACAAGTATAGAAAATACTGTCAGAAGAGTATTGGCCAAAGTACTTGACTGGATCTTATATCTATTTGGCATCAACATGTAATAGGGTCCATGCTTTTTAAACTGAATTCCAATGCTACACCCAGTTTGAGAGAAGGGACTAGAATGGCAATCCACCTCACCGCAACAGTATTCCACACCAATTTACACCAATCCACGTCACCACTTGTAACTCTTATGGCGTCCCAAGTAGAATGGCAAGAAAACCAGCACTTGTTGTAAGAGTCTACCTCACCTTATCTTCATCATGCAACTGATCCAGCAAGCATTCTAACTAGACAACACTAACAGCTTCACTTCTAGGTGGTTTCCATTGCCATTCACCATTCAAAGCAACACTAGACGCTCTTGAAACTGCCATCAGCACCAATCATGATCAATCAAGTCCAACAAAATCAATTATCATTATAGGTCAAATTCTATGGCCAAACCATAATGTCCCCACCTTCTCACATAAACAGGGAGATATAGCAGACTAGTTGTATGGAATGATTCTCTCCCCCGAACCACCTCCCCCCAAAGAAAAAATCTTTTAGTGCAACTACTCATTAAATTTGATCCACTTTGACACTTTTAGAAAACATAATATCTCTATTTTAATTTACTTATTACTCTTGCTTTAGTTGTTTTATTATTGCTTCTTGCTCAATGAAGCTAAACTCACTTCTAGTGACCTTATTAATTGCAAGTTGCATACATAACAATTGATTGGTAATCTGATGGTTGGTAATTGACTGAAGTTGGCCTTTTTGGATTTAAAAGTTTATAAGATCATATTAGTGAACCAAATATCATGATAAATTTATGTGCTGCAGAGGCTATATGGCACCAGAATATGCATTATGGGGTCATCTAACCTACAAAGCGGATGTTTATAGTTTTGGAGTTGTTGCATTGGAAATTATTGCTGGGAAGAACAACATGAAATATCGACCAAATCAGAACTTCGTATGCCTTTTAGATTGGGTAAGATACATCATTCTCGTGTTGTTTTGAAACGTACAACTAAAAGAATATAATGAACAAAAGTTTTTTTTTTTTGGGTAGAAATATGAACCCAAGTTTCTTCTTTTGGAACTACTCTATTTGACTAGGTCAACCTGCTTTATGTTTCATTGGGTTTAAGTTGGAAAATAAACATCATTTAGTTGAAAATATACATGTGAGAGAGTTAGGCAAATTATGCAAGTTTTTTATTTTTGGTTGTATCTTCAAGGTTCAAGTTGCATAAGGGGTTGTAAACGAGTCGAGCCGAGCCAAGTATTAAAATTTCAGGGCTTGTTCATTTAATTTTATTTTGAACACGAGCTGAGCTCAAGCTCATCACCAACCAAGATTAATGTTCAAGCTTAGTTCATTTTCTTTTCAAACAAGCACGAGCTTGTTCACAAGATACTTGATCAACTTATTATTTTCCCATATATAATAAAATCATGACTAAATTTTTTACCCCTTCACAAATCTATGAATTTTTACTACTAATGCGCTCTATATTATCAATAACATATAATAACTAATTTGATATTATATGAACCTATTTACAAACCTACATAATCCATTCTATATAAATATAATTTAAGACAAGTATACATATAAAACTATAACATTAGATATTGTCAAATCAAACTTTCATGTTCACAAGCTTATTCACCAACACATTATTATGTTTTAGTTCGTCTAGTTTAATATTATCTTGGGTAAGGCTGCCCAGAATTCTCCATAATGTTTTTTCTTAGTTTTGGTTAATAACATTTCATTCAGCCAAAAAAAAACCTTTTCCCAAGCTGAGCTTGAGCTGTTCATAAACAGTTTTTGTTCACTTACAAGCGTAACTAAATTTATTTGTTGGAATTAACGTGATGTGCTGATGAGTGATGTTGTCTTAACATCATATAATTCAATAACACTGTCCACAGGTTCTAATTATCGGAAGGAAAAAAATGTACGTGAGTTCTTTCCATGAAAAACTTGGATTTGATCTCCAAACTTCTACTTTTTTATGAACAAACACAGACACACACCAAAAAAAAAAAAAAAACTCATTAGATATCTTTAAAATATAGGAAAATTAAATTATATTTGGCTAATAAATGAAAAGGATGAATTTACAAAACAAATGTTGATATTAATTGCTTTTATATTTTAATGAAAATGTCATTCTTTTTTAGTTATTAATTGTTAATTTTCATCATTGTACACTCTTGGTGCGATGGTCACTTTACAAGTATAAATGCTTGTGGGGTGTAGGGGCAAAGAATGGGGTTCAAGTCTCCAGGAGGGAGCTTCACTCACATATATACTTAGATTAGGCTAGAGTAGAAATTCTATCTTGTAAAAAAAAAAAAAAAAAACTATTAATTTTCTTTTCTTATTTTAATTTGAGTCATGTTTATTTCATGCACTATTACACACATAGTGCATCCACTCACAAAAACAGGGGAAAACGTGACTTGAAGTCTCTATTTCGAAGTTTGAAATTGTGACTTCAACTTCCAAATTGTGACTTCAAGTAATGTTTTCCCTTATGTGAGCGTGTGTACTATGTGTGTGATAGTATTTTCCCATTTAATTAACATGGTAGCCTATTGTTTGCCAACTTGGGGAACATCATTGATAGAAAAAAGCATAATTGAATTGTTTGTTTTTTCTTTTAATAACTTACAAACTCTTTTCATTTGTCATTTTAGGCCATCGTGTTACAACAGAGAGGGGATTTGATGGAATTGGTGGATCCAGAATTGGGGTTTGATTTCAGCAAGGAAGAGGCACTTAGAATGATTAAAGTATCTTTATTATGCACTAATCCATCACCAGTGCTTAGGCCTGTCATGACTGCAGTGGTGAACATGCTTGAAGGCCGGATAGTCATTGATGAATTGACCAGAGGTCCAAGTATTTATGGCGAAGAATGGGGGTTTGAAGCCTTAAGAGATCAACATGGTGAGAGCTCACGACCAAACTCAATGGAAAGTCAAAGCCTTGTTCAATCATCAAATGCAACATGGATTGGTTCTTCTACATCTGCCCACAATATCTATTCCACCAATCAAAATGAATAAGGAGTGTGGATGGCAATAAATGTGGGATTTTAAGGAAAATTAGTTAACATAGGTATGTCATAACTCACAAACATGGTTAATAGTGTTTTGCTCACCGTTAAATCTAACGGTAATCTACGGTTTAAAAAAATGTATACCTTAAACTTATCTCATATATATAAAAGCAACTAAGCCTCCAGCTTATGTGACAAGCATTGTGCTTGTGTAATGATAAGAAACTATGAGCTTTGTGGTTTTAATTCCAAGATAATACTTTGAATGGGATTTGGTTGGGAGAGAGACATTGCCAACTTGTGAAGCTAAACGGTATTTTCCAAAATTATTCCTTCTTGATGATTATAAATTTTACATTAGACAGTGTCACAGTATAGTGATTTAAAAAAGTAAAGAAAAAGAGTGATTTAAAAAAAATAGTCTCAATTTATAACTTAAGAACTAGTTTAATTTAAATGCTTCAAAAAAATAATTTAATTTTAGACAAAGAAAATCTTCGACATATCCTCATCAAATTCATGGACATAATTTTGACCAAACTACTCTTAAAAAATCTTCAAATAGAGGGAGAAAAAGGAAAAAAAAAAATTTTGATCTTCGCCACAGAAAATACATTGTAGCGGCAAACAACTCCATACCATCTCTGTCCAGATTTTGATCTAAAGCTTGAAAGAATTCCATGAAGTCCTGCTCAGTGCTCCACGCGATGTTTTTTTTCTACAGCTTTCTCATGCTCATTAACTACGTACACATTATATGCAGCTATATATGCAAGTCCAAAGGCAATGTATCACTGCTTATTAGCTTAGCACCTGTTGCTGATGACCACCCACCGTGGATTCTCCTTTCTGTAGGTTGTAGTAGCTGCTTTTAACAGTATATTCACCAGAGAGCCAGTTGGCATTGATATAATTAAGCCAAGGATGGTCGAGGAAGGCTCAAAATCTGATAAACTAGGGGTACCAAACATTACACAGATCGAAGCCTTGGATTGGTTGGTTCATTCCACATTCTCCCTGCCCCTGGTGCAATTTAAGACAGCCATATGCCATTTTATGCATAGTATCGGTACAATCTGTAAGTTTATACCAAAATTGCCTCCAGGCCAGCCCAAGGCCTAGGCCTAAGGCCCCAGGTCCATTATAAAAAGGCCCAAATATTTTTAATGATAACTGACTTCTTTTTAAAAAGAACATAAAAAAATAAAAAAATTGGTGTACTATTTTCCCACCACTGCTTGGAAATATAATATTACAAATATATATTTTGAATCGTCAAATGTTAATTACATTTTCCTAACTAACAGATTGAGGCTTTAAACATTAGGCACATAATCTCTGTCATGACCACACACCAAATAATGTCTACTTCTCTCAGTGGAGGTTAAGCATAATTTTGAGTTGTTAGACTCAAGAGCGTTAGAGATGTTTAATCAAATCTGGCCAAATGGGTATATATATATATATATATATATATATATATAATATATATATATACCATAAGGGGGCAGAAGAGCTTAAATAATAACAGTAGATATTTTAACACAATTTTAATAATAGATTAAAACACTTACAGGAGGTAATAGTAGATACAAAGATTTGAGCTAGAATTGGAAAAGGGTTACAAGCTTAAGACCTTCTAGAGGTAGCATAGAACTATAGGGAATTTGATAGCATAGAACTATAGGGAATTTGAAACTAAGAAAATCGAGTGATGCCTCTAACTTGAAAGGGACATCCCTTTTATTATAAAAATAAAACACTATTTAAACAATGAATAGTGAACACTAAATATTAGGTTAGCAATGCATGCGCTATCTGGAGAAGGAATCATCCCTTGTGGGGAACAGCCAAAGCAAGAGCCAATCTTTTATCAGGGATTCAAAACAGCTTTAATAGAATTAGTGGAGTTGGTGCAGCTTTAGTAGGGAATCAATGCAGCTTTGGATTTAGCCCTTCTGGCTTCTTGTGCCAATAGAGATAATTCGCACCCAAATCTGGTGTGGAAGCTTCATCATGACCAAATAATTCCTAATTATAGGGGTAATAAGGATTATCATTAGCAAAAGAGGCTTCAGAGGATGCCTCAAATTCTTGATCATTTCCTGAGTTAGCATTTGTAGCTTCTTCCTCATCCTTCCATTTTTGTTTTAACAAAGTAATTATGTTAGATCTACTGAGACCATCAAAGGCGGACTTTTTTCCTTTTGGTCTTGGCAGAAGACTTAGCAAGTTTAGTTACTAGGGCTGTCCAGGACCTGCTTGACCCACTGGAATCGCTTGACCCGCCGCCACCCGAACCGAAAGCCGACCGACTCGAGCACCACTGCAGTCAGTGACGGTTTTGTCCAGTGAAACTCGACCCTCGTTAGTTCGAGTTTCGATTTCACTTCTCTCAACTCGCCAGAGCCCGACCCGACCGATGAATAGGTAGATTTGTTTGATTGTCCTCCTTTTCTCTCTTAAATCAACCAAGTTTTAGTGGAGATCTTCCTTTCTATGCCCAGATCTGGTGGAGATCTCAAGTTCTTCACCTAGATCCGGTGGAGATCTCAAGATCTTCATCCATATCGAGTGGAGATCTTGAGTTCTTCGCCCAAATCTGGTGTAGATCTTGTGATTTCCACCTAGATCGGGCGGAAATCTTGAGTTCTCCATCCAAATCCGATGGTGATCTTGTGATCTTGGTGATTTTCTGTGCAAATGGAGTGATTTTTGCATATTTAGGCGAAGTTTTTGTAGATATCGGTGAAGTTTTTGAAGATTTCGGCAACGTTTTGTAGGATCCAGCGACTCTCTTCACCGACTGAACCGACTCGAGCATCACCAGAACCCGAAACCGACTCAACCGATTGACACTGGCGGTCGGTTTCGGGTCCCTCCACCTTCCACCTGACGCCGGCAGGTCGGGTCCGAGTTAGGTCCAAAACCGACTCGGCTCGACCTGTGGACAGCCCTATTAGTTATAGATGTGGTAACAGGTGCAGTGGGTTGAGGCATTGCTGCTTAAACAGGGGGGGTAAGCCAAAGCTTGAGCTTTTACATAAGCAATAGTGTTAACAATGCTTTGAGTAGCAGTAGGGAATTCCAGGACAACATTATCAATAACATCTTGGGTGTGGGAGAACTTGTCCCACCATTTAACAAACCATTGCCTAGTAAGAACATCGCCTTCCTTGATATGTTGCCATTTTAAGATCCAGGGGACCTTGTATTTTTTAACAAAGTGTAGGGTCCCAAGAAATTTAGCACCATGTGGATTTTTCTTATAAGAAGTTGTAAAATACTTGAAGGAGCCGGTTAGAGGTTCTAGGAAAATATCAATAACAGAGCCAAATTGCGTCCACCAATGAATGAAACAAAGTGGGAGTTGAGAATTGAAATTTTTATCAAAATTGACAAATTGGGAATGGGTCATAGTTGCATCTAGGTATAGCATGAACTTGAACCAGTCATGGATGTAATCATGGTAAGAATAAAGAAATGTTAAAGAGACTCTAGAAGTTTGACTTTAAGATTTTCTTTCCTATTAAGTGATAATTCTTTAGGGCTCAGAGAGATTCACTCTCTCTAACTCTAAAGCAATTCCCCATGTAGAATTTGTTCGTGTAATTGATACAAGTATTGCTTTTACTTCTTCATTAATTTGCATGTTTGAATGTTTATTCTTTTATTAGCATATGTATTAAACTATGCTTTCAATGTTAACATGCAAATATCAATCTCTAGTATGATTTTCTTTTCAAAGTCTTGGTTCCATGAATTCCATGACTAGAATATAATGATTGTTTGATTCACATGTTTGTACATATGGATTTAGGGTTGTCCCTGATATAATCTTAGATTGGTTATTTGTTATTAAATACTCCGGATCTGAAATTCTTTCTTTAAAACTCATTCTTTTCCATAATTCAAAATCAGATTGGGAATTCTTTCTTTAAAACTCATTCTTTTTTCATAATTAAAAATCAAATATGAAATTATTTCTTTAAAACTCATTCTTTTTCATAGTAAAAAATAAAAAATGAAATTCTTTCTTTAAAACTCATTCTTTTTCATAGTAAAAAATCAAAAATGAAATTCTTTCTTTAAAACTCATTCTTTTTTCATAATTAAAAATCATATCTGAAATTCTTTCTTTAAAACTCATTCGTTTTCACAATTAAAAATCAAATCTGAAATTCTTTCTTTAAAACTCATTCTTTTTCATAATTAAAAATCAGCTCTGAAATTATCATTAAAAATTCATCTTTTCCATACCTAAAATTAGACTTGAATTTTTCTCACAAAATTCAGTAGAGTCCAGATCTCCACTTTGTCATCAAAAATATTTTTATAAAAATCGGTATCAAACCTATATTTTTTTAACATTTTTTTCCACATTAAATATCAGATCTGATTTCTTTACACAAAGGAGTATACAAATCTGAGGTCTTTGTATAACATCCAACCATAGATCTAAGAAAACTAATATAACATGTTGCATTTCATAACCTGTTGCATATCATTGGTCATGGGTACTTAAATGGTCATTAGAGTCTAGAAGTTTGAATTTTATTTGGGCAGAAGGGGTGCCTAACTCCTTCCCATTCAGTAACCTAACTCTTGAACCATAGGTCTTGGTTCATAGAATATTGCTTTATTTTTGTTTTGGTAGATTGTATTTATGAACAAAGTTTAGTATTTTTTTTATAGATTGTATTTAGGACTGTTAGGACATATGTGTTTCACTTGTTTTGAACATATGTCATTCTTTTATGTAACTGGCTAATCCTTTGACAAAACGCACTTAACTTGTAATTGGGTAGATTTAGGATGTGTTTAATGCTTCAAGAAACTGTGTTTCAAGATCAAGTGTTGAAGTCATCAAGTCTGTCCAAGAAACAAGCTGAAAAGTGCAAGTTTATTAAAGCTCGACAGCTAGCATGTGTCGAGATTTAAAGAGCTGTTCTAGTCCCGTGGCTCGACAGTTGCTTGATAGCATCTCGACACCTCTATCTGTCGAGGTTTAAGAAAAATAGATTTTGAGTTATGTTTTTATTCCAATCCGTGGATGTGTCTTTGGGCCTTTTTTCTCCTAACCCTAGACATATAAAATGATTATTTTAAGGGCCGTCAAAGTATTCACAAGTTGCACAAGCATTGAAAAATCCTTGTTCAAGCAAGTTGTGACTAGAGACAAAGTTCTTGCCCTAGTTCATCTCTCTTACTATCTGTCGAGGTTTAAGAAAAACAGATTTTGAATTCTGTTTTGATTCCAATCCGTGGATGTGTCTTTGGGCCTTCTTTTCTCCTAATCCTAGACATACAAAAGGATTATTTTAAGGGCCGTCAAAGTATTCACAAGTTGCACAAGTATTGAAAAATCCTTGTTCAGGCAAGTTGTGACTAGAGACAAAGTTCTTACCCTAGTTCATCTCTCTTGTGAAGAAGTTACTGTGTAATGTGCACTGTAGGGTTTTGTAACCAAACATCTTCTTGATCTTCATCGTGTGGATGAATTGAAGAACTTTGCAGCCAACAATCTTCTCTAGTTGGTGATTGAAGTCGCGTATTGATATCTGCACAATTGATTAGTCACGTACTTGGGAGCCGTGCATTGAAAGGAGAAATTGTCACTACAGAACAAGTCCAATTGGGTATTGGGGTAAGGGTTCAACTGTAGGTTGGTAAGGTACTTGGGATTCCTTTACTTGTAACCGCTTGTTGTGATAATAGTGGAATTTTGGGAGTGGTGACCTTAAAATCACCCGGTGGGGTTTTTGCCGTGTAGGTTTTCCTCATTCGTAAACAAATCATCGTATATTTTATTTTTCGCTGCTTACTTTAGTTTATTGGTGATTTGTTTGTGCTACCACGCGTTTGCATGTTAATTTGATTAATTAATAACTTGGCTAATTAATCAACTTAATTCATCACAAGGGGTCAATACGTTTTTGGCCTATCAAGTGGTATTAGAGTATGCACACTCTGATTAGGGTTTAATCTTTGCTGTGAGATCCATTGACCCCTGTTGTCATGGAAACTCTTGATTGTTTTGATTTGCATGATCTTGTGTTGAATGATGATGATGATATTCAAGATGCTTATTGCAAGCTTTATAATTTTTATTTGAGATCTCTTGAATGTTCTACAAAATTAAAAGCCAAATTTAAAAAGGTCAAGCTTGAAAAAGATGATTTGATTGTAAAATTGGATGAAGCCAATAATTTGAATGAGCATTTTAAAAATCAAATTTCATCTCAAGTGGACAAAATTAAGAGTTTGGAAGAGCAACTAGTTGAATTTAAAACTGAAGTTGAAAAATTAACTAGTGCCAAACTTGTTGAGCCTAACTCAAAAGAAAAATATTTTTATATTCCCCCATTTAAAAGGAAGAATGAAGAGTTGAAGGCTAATATTGCTAGGATAGACAAAGGTATACAATCTGATGTTAACGCTGAAGTTTCTAAACCTATGTCTAAAATTCCTCCTAGGTTGAATAAAAATTCTGATTTTGTCTCCACTTGTCATCATTGTCACATTGTTGGTCATATTAGGCCAAATTGTCCTAAGTTGAGGTCTCTGTCAACCTCTAAGGTTAGACCTCCTTCTAGGAAGCTGAGTAGCTCTAAAACTGTTCATGTTTGTCACCATTGCGGTGCTTTCGATCACACTCGTCCTAATTGTTTCAAGTTGTTTCCTCATAAGCGAGTGTCGAATAGGTCTCATCCTTTGTCTAAAGGCTTTGTACCTATTCTTGATGAGTTATTAAAAGTTTTGCGCTTTTTAACTCAATTTCAGGGGAATTCTAATTCCTCTATGTCTTTTAGTAGACATACTAGGACATGTGCCTTTTCATCTTCACGGCCAAAGACTCGTGTTGTGTGGGTGAGAAAGGAGCCTAAGACATAATTGTCTTTTCTTTTTGTCCTCTGCTTTAATTCTTTCTATCTAAAGTAAGACTCTCTTTTCTTTATTTCTTATCTACTTTTGGAATCATGCTTTCATGCATCTGCATTCTTTCCTTTCTTGCTTTCATGCATATGCATCTTTCTTTCATGCTTTCATGTTGTTTGTCTGTTTTTGTTTGGTTGTTTAGTTTTTATTTTGTTTTGTTTTCAAAATAAAAAAAATGAAAAAAATCATAAAAATACAAAAATAGCGTGTGTATGTGTACATCGGTTCCTGTGAACTTTAAAATGGCCTTTGAAACAGAGTTCTCTAAACTTTGTATCTCTTGTAGCTTAGATGAGCATTCTTAGGCACAACTAAGCAAGTAAGCTTTGTGGCTTTTTGTTTGTGATGAGTAAGGTTAAGTGATCTCTTGTACTTTACACTCGTATCACTCTTTTTGACGGGCAGGATTAGAAAATCCTAAGAGAAAGGTATAAATAACCATCTCACCATTGTTACCTGCCAATCATGATATGACATTTGTATGCTTTGGCATAGCAAAAGTGGAATGCCAATGACATCTGTATGTTTCAGCATAGCAAAAGTGCGATGTAAATAACTTAACATAATTGGGTATTTCTTTTCTCCCTTTTATATACCCATGCATGATTTGCTTAATAAAAAGAAAATATGCAAAGAAAATAAAAGCAAAAAGATAAAAAATGCTTTAAATATGATTGCAAGCGTGTTTTCTAGGAGATGTGGGAGTTATAGGATGTACCTCAAAGGTGATAGTCCCCATCAAACAGTTATGATTGTGTGTGAGTTAAAGTGATTTTCTCATATCTCAAATCGTCATAACTTTGAGACACTTGTGTAATCTTGCAATGTTTTTCACACACAACACGCAATATTCTTTGCTACTCTTGATACATGTGTAGGTACAATGTGATTTGGCCATCACAAGGTTTACATGTGTTGATGTATGTTCACTAAATTGTCTTAACTTATTTTTGAAACATAAAATTGGTTAGACTTGTTTAGTGTGTGTGTGTGTGTGTGTTTTTGGGAGCTCAATGCTTAACTCTTTGTTGATTGAGAGATGTTTTGAGAGGTTAAAATGTTGGTTGGATCTTTGGCTGAGTTGCATATTTGATTGCATTCATATCTGTGTTTTTCCCTTCTTGAAAAACTGCTTTTAAGCCATCTCGACATCTCTCGATACCTGGCTTATCTGTCGAGCTCTTCTATTGCATCTTATCGCAATCTCGACACCTCTCGATAGCTAGGTGGATTGATCGAGAAATCTTCTGCCTGCTCGATAGATCCTTGACACCTTCTCGATCCATCGAGGTTGTCTCGATAGCTTCTCCACACCTCTCGATTGATCAAGATACCCATGCATGCATTTCATTTTCTTTGTTTTGCATTTTTTTGTGTCCATAGCATCTTGTTTTTCTTTTTCTTGCAGGTCTATGGTTCCTTGTTCTCCTCGTTCCCTCTATATCTGTTTTTTGTCTATCTCCGTTTTCTATTTATCTCCGGTCATGTCTTTTGGCTTTTTATGGCCTTTGACAATTGTGTCAAAAAGGGGGAGAAATTTGAGAATTGAATGTCATTCCTCAGGGGGAGTAATAGACGTAGGGGGAGAACTTCATGTTAAAAGGAGGAAAGTTTTTGAAGTAACTAACTTAGGGGGAGAGTTAGTTTGATACACATTGATATTGATATATTTTTGTGTTGTGTATCTTTTGGTTTTGTAACCATTTTTACATACATGATGCTTATCAAGTGGTACATGTGATGATGTATGTGTTTCACTCTTTATCTCACATGTGTTGCTTTTTTTCTCTTTTTATACACATGTTTCTTATTTATTTAACTTGTCATTGTTTTCCACATGGTACCTTGATATGTTTTGTTTAGTGCCTTTTAGGAAAGACAAGTTAAAGCCAAGTCAAGATTCTGAACCTTCTTCTTGCGGCAACTTCCAGGGTTCGGATCTTTTAGACTAGGATTATTTACTCTTAAGTAGAATGTATTCTAGGACATTCATTGTACTCTTGTGGTTTTGTCATGGATTGCCAAAGGGGGAGATTATTGGGAACATATTTTTATGTAATTGGCACATCCTTTGACAAAACACACTTTATTTGTACTTGGGTAAATCTAAGTAGGTTCAAGATGATCATTACAAGTGTTTAAATTGAAGACATGAAAATTACTCAAGGACTGCTCAAGAAAAGTGCAAACTGCAAGTCTCGATACCTCCTCAATAGAAGCTCGATCTGTCGAGATTCATTAAAGCTTGACAGATGTCCCGATCGATCGAGCTTACAGGTTTCAGATTATAGCCAGCAACGTTTTTACTTTAAAAGGCTATTTGTCTATGGGTTTGTATAATTCTTATTGGATTAGGAAAGCCCAAGGTTTGTGTAAACCTATTTGGAATAGGAGAGCCTATTAAGCTCCTATTTAAAGGAGGTGAAAAAAGAAAAACCTAACCCTAGAGAGCTTCATAAGGTTTTCTTTTTTAAACCCTAGCCTCCTCCTACAGAAGAAAGAGTTTTTGCTGCGTTTCTTGTACACTTTTGGGTTCTGTAACCAAGCAAAGTCTCTTGCACCAACATTGAAGATATTATTGGTGTTTCTATGTGAAGCTGCTGCAAATCAACTACAACAATCAAAGGGTTGTTGTGGAGTTAGTCACGTACTGGGATTCGTGCAAAGGAGTAAACCGCGTACTGGGATTCGTGCATCAAATTGGTTAGTCACGCACTGGGAGCCGTGCATCAAAAGGAGAGATTGTCACTACAGAACAAGTCTAATTGGGTATTGGGGTAAGGGTTCAATTGTAGGTTGGTAAGGTACTTGTGATTCCTTTACTTGTAACCGCTTGTTGTGATAAAAGTGGAATTTCAGGAGTGGTGACCTTAAAATCACCCGATGGGGTTTTTGCCGTGTAGGTTTTCCCCATTCGTAAACAAATCACCGTGTATTTTATTTTCCGCTGCATACTTTAGTTTATTGGTGATTTGTTTGTGCTACCACGCGTTTGCATGTTAATTTGATTAATTAATAACTTGGCTAATTAATCAACTTGATTCATCACAAGGGTCAATACGTTTTTGGCCTATCATATATATGTTATATATATATATATATATTAGGACCAAATTGAAAATAGACCCTAAATATGAGGATAAATTTTTTTTTTTTTTTTTTGCATTTTTAGGTTTTACTTGAAAAATAATTATAGTCCTTCTGGTGATTGTAGAATTCTTATTATTGGTTATACTTTGTTCAATGTTGTTTCCATTTTGGGACACATACACAGTAGAATTAGCAATAACAACTTTATTGGAAGAATGCCTGACTTTTGTCAAAGTTGGAAACAGCTTCAGAGATTGTATGTGTAACACCTCATAATTTTGATACCAATTTAATTATTACACGTGAATTATAAAGGAGGCCTACAATTAAATGGATTAAATTGATTTTGGCCTAAGATATTAAAAATGAGATATATGCTACGGGATATAAAACCCAAGTAAGGTGGCATAAGTAAAAATATGGGCCTTGATAACCCTAGCCTTTTACCCTTTTAAGTTACACGTGTATGCACATAAGAAAGTTCTTTTTGTTTCAATCGCAACACACGATTGAGTTTTTTTTTTTTTTTTTTTTTTCCCTTTACGGCTGTGCATCAGAATTTTCAGGTATGGCTGTCTTGCTCTAAATTTAAGAACTTTGAATAGTCATAGCTAGAAATTGTTATGAACCTAGAGTATCTTTATACTAATAGAAAAGGGCTCTTATAATTGTATTATATTAGATAAGGATGGTCAATATGTCACAAGACTTTGAAATTGAATCAAATAGAGTAGTAGACTTGGACGTTGTCACCATGTTAAAGGGAAAAGGGTGCAGCCTCCTTTGTTGACCGAATCAACCATCACCATTTTATTATTGTCCAAAACTAGTCCAATGGCATTAAAGGGGCAATAGACAACTAGATTGATAGTAAGCTAGTATGTGGCTTCCTATATTTGATTGAACATATATAATAATAATTTTGTTATGAAAATTTAAAACTTCTAAAAGGAGTTTGGCTTCTCTAGCCGACCATGATGATTACAATGTTATAATAGGTATATATAGCCATATGGTCCTCCATAGGCTTCAGGATTGATTTGTCAGAAGTATAATATGTGGCTTCTCTGATTAATACATTTAACTATTAGGTTGATCAGATAGGTTTATATATCATGTGACTTCTAAGGAATTGTAGAATATATAATGGCTAGACCTATAGTGAAATGTTAGAGTTTTATAGAGTTGCAGTACAATCATGCTTATTAATAGATAGTAAAAATAGGTGAAATAGAACAATTAGATTAAAGCTGAAAGTGAATTGGAGAGTTACGTAAATAAATGCAAAACTTTGGAAATATCAGTGTTGTCTAAGATTATATTGTCTAAGTATGAAAACAGATTTTAGTGGGAAATTCGTGCATTGATGGACCTATTTTTGGTGTTGCTAGGCTCTAATTCTATTGATTCATTGTGACTCAAGGGTGATTGATTCCTTTAATTTTTGCAACTAAGAGGTAAGTGATGTTTGCTAATTTTGGGGGTTTTTCCAAACAGTGTTGATTAACTAAACTATTTTACATCAAAGGAATATGTTGTTATTCTATATATATAAATGGATATTTTATAATTGCTTGATGTGCACATTAATTATTCATTTTATGAAAAACTTGTGGGACAACCTAAATTTATTTAAATGTGTATGTGTGAATATATCCTAATATTTTTTAGAATTATGAACGGATTATTTTTGTGAGCATCTTGAATGGATTATTTATGTGAGCATCTTGAATATGTTTTGAAAACCTGTGGCAAGTCGTGATTAAAAGCTCAGTATTGTATTAGTCCTTAGCAAGGGACAATCACACTGCAAATAGTCCTTAGCAAGGGACGGTCCCAGAAAAGGGGACAGTGCACATTTGATAGCTCCTTAGCAAGGGAGTATACTATTGAGAATCCAAAAAGGAAGCTCCTTAGTAAGGGAGTGCACATGTAGGTTCCAAAGGAACCATCCTTAAGAAAGGGGATGAAAAGGAGATTCCAGTCCCCAAAAGGGGGACAGCACAACCTTGTCAACGGGGCGTAAACGTTGACCACAAGAAAACCCTAGGAAATTGTTTATTTGATGGTATTGATATATGTGTTATGATGGCTCACAATATAAAGATATTTCTTTTATATGTAATATTTGATGATAAATATTGATGAGGTACTAGTTATGAATTTGTTGTAAGAATTATTTTTTGAAAGATTGTTCCCACACTCCAATGTTAGTGAATTCCACTTATTGAGTTATCTCACCCCCCCTCCCCCTTTATTTCCCTTTACAGATACATTAGAGGGATTATTGGAGTAGAGATTACTGGGAGTCAACAGTTACGAAGTATTTTGTGGGACTGAAGATTTTATTATTATTTTTATGGTATTAATTATTGTAATGGATAATTATTTTGAGGATGTTTTATTTTGGTGGATTAGAGCTCTGACATTTGTGATGAAATTTTAGGTTGCTGGTTTCTTTTATTTAATATTTTTATGGATTTTTCAGATTAAATAGACTTTTATTGCTTATGATTTTGGGGCATTACAATTGAGATTGTGATGTCCTAATTTGATTGATTGTGTGATGTGTGTGGGTGTGTGATGAGTCCTACATCAGGTATTTACTGGGTAGATTTGAGCTTTATTAATAACTACAAGGAGCCTCAATTGTGATTAGTCATTTTGAGGTATAGCGCAGATATGACTAGTGCTTTTGCTTGGGTCGTTACATATGGTATCAGAGCCGGCCTGGTAACCCTGTGTGGGCTCAGAGACACTACCCTACAAAGTGGGTCCTAACGAGGACATTAGGGATTTAAGTGGGGAAGATTGTGATGTCCCAATTTGATTGATTGTGTGATGTGTGTGGGTGTGTGATGAGTCCTACGTCGGGTATTTATTGGGTAGATCTGAGCTTTATTAACAACTACAATGAGTCTCAATTGTGACTAGTCCTTTTGAGGTATAGCGCAGATGTGGCTAGCGCTTTTCCTTAGGTCGTTACAGTAAAACTTTCAGGTGTGATCTAAATCCATTTGAATTGTGCTGTTAACAGAGAGATCCAATACTGGTTTTGAGGGGCCAATTCCTTCTAGCATTTCTATCTTGAGTAATTTAACAAAGCTGTGAGATCTGCCATTTAAGTCAACGTACAGTTCTTGAAAAAAGAGTCAACAGTTCATGAGCTGCATAATCTCTAGGATACGTTAATGTCATGTGATTTTTAAATTACTGTTTTTTCTTTTTCTTTTTCTTTTCTTTTCATTTTGGAGTTTCTCTAAAGATCACTAACATTTATTGATGGTGCAACTCTATGGAGAAGGATTAGTGACTTAGTGGGAGAGGGTTTAAAATTTCCAAACTTAAGTAGCATGAAAGGCATGAAAAGATTGTAAGTCATTCTTTTGTTGTAAATTGCTATGGATTGTAATTCTAACAAAATTTACAGCAGTTTTGCTAACAAGAAGTTTATTTACATTGCAGGATGTTGAAGGGCCGTAATATCTCTAGACCAATTCCTACACATATATCAAACATGACACAATTTTTAACTTTGTAATCCTCCTTTTTTTTTTTTTTTAATTAATTTATTTTATATATCCTTTTTCCTCTTAGTTTTTTTCTTCTCTAAATGGAAAATGAGTGTACTGTAGTCCCCGAATTATTGGATAGACAGCAGTCAATCATAAATGAAACCAAAATGAGAAATCCAGCAAATCATACTTCAATTGTCTAATCAGGCATTCCTCTTTGGTAATTTCCTTCCGAAATGAACAAAAGAGTTTAGTTAAATATTTCATCTTATACAAGACAATACATTAATTAGTTAACAATAAAATGGAAATTTCATTGGTGTTCTATTATGTCTACTTGTATTTGATTTAGTGCTGCTTCTATGTAGATTGGTATTCAGTGCATATAAATTGTGGTGGGAAAGCAATCACAATTGGAAACATTAAGTATGAAGCGGATGTTGACCCAGCTGGTGCAGCGAAATATGTTCATGTGAGGAGAAATGGGGATTTAGTAGCTCTGAAAGATTTTGGGGTATTAACACTAGCACAAATGACTATATAGCAAATAATGTGTATCCATACTCATAATGAATGAGTCTGAACTATACACAAGTGCACGCCTTTCTCCTCTTTCAATCACATACTATGCCTGCTGCTTAGCAAACGAACCTTATAAAGTGAAACTTTACTTTGCAAATATAGTAATCAGAGACAATAGATTTTTTTCCAGTGCTGCAAGACGGAAATTGATATTCATGTTCAGGCATTCTATCAAGTTTATTTTTATCTCTATATTACTATAGAGGAGTTAAATGAATTAATTTGCTGCAGGAAAATTGGGTGCCTAAAAATTTTGATAATAAAAATTCTGCACAAGGGGTTGATAAAGAAGTTTTCGAGGAATTTGAAGCAAATGTTACGTAGAAAGTTTTGATGATTTGATTTTATTGGGTAGGGAAAGGAACAACAACTGCCCCAAGGAGAGGACTATATGGTCCCCTCATATCAGCTATCTCTATGGAACCTGGTAATTGTATTGGAGATTGAGAATCTTGTTTTAATCCAATTTCTTCCACACTCAGATTAGATTGATGAACTATGAAATCATAGGAATTTAGTGGATGTAAAACTCCATATGTATCTGCATTAGATAGAAGACTCAAGACCATGTTAAAGTGCATTTAGATGGAAGACAACAAAAGCTTTATCATCATCTTCATCATTTTATAACCTCCTATGCCAATTTGTCTTTGAACTATCTGTTTCTATCCTGCTTTGGATTTTCTGTATGGTGCTAAATATATTTCAGAATGCAATCTTAAAATTGCTGTCCTTAGTAATCTTTATTTTCTGTAGATTTCAGTCTCCCTGATGATGGCAAGATGAAGATATCCATTGTGGTCGGAGCTGTACTGGTGGAAAGGCTGTTTGGGAGGGTGGATATCACTGGAAAATGGTAATCTGTGCAAATCTTTTATGGAAATTAAAAAAGACAGCATTCATTATCTCCATCTGTAGTAGGAAGTTGGAACAATTTATAGAAATTTTTTTTATTTTTATTGATTTTTCCCTAGATGATCTGCATTCCAAATTACACCTTCAAAAGAAACGCATGAATTCAGGGCTCATAGCATATGAACTTTTATTTGGGATAATGCATGATGGTTCGGGTCATTGAGTTCCAATTTTGATGATAATGAGCCCATGGAATCATGGAATATATATATATAGTATATATATATATATATATAATTTATCATGCTTCTTCTTCTTTTAAAGTCGCATAAAATAATTTTTTCAATGAATAATGCATGGTTGACTTATTTCACTGTAGTTCAGTGATGTCTAAAGATTTGCATAAACCAAGTTTTCGATATAGTAAAGATTATAAATTTTGAATGAATTCACTTTGAACTTGTGCTCAATGTCACATGAAATT